>OX453075.1:6966266-7570146 GCA_949699795.1 Spicauda simplicius | reverse complement strand
GTTTCAAACACGTCGCTATAACTGTGTTTAAAACTGACGTAAATGAAATACTTTTACAAAATACGTTGTCGAAATAGGCAGTCCAAGAGAAAGCTCATTAGATAATTTGCTACATAACTATCTTCCGTGCCTATTTCACTAGCTGAGAGATTTTCCCGGATAAACTCTGTTAAAATGAATTCATAAGCTATCAATCATCTAAACACAGTCGCAGTAAAGTCGCATATAAGTTTCATCTCGTATGCAATTCTAGGCATCTTGTCACACTTCCTTATATGATGACAGATTTCCTAGGAGTCCTGTGTGCCCATATAGGAGCATTTCCATTTTTGTCTGTCGGCTGTCACATTCGCGTGTGCCATCGCATATCTATGGACATGACATCGATTGAAATGACAGATATGCCATGGCACTACGAAGTATAATGACTGAATTAAAATTAGTTGTTAGTGAAGTTGTAAAATTATTTGTATGGAAAGCTTTGAGACAACACCACGTTGGTTTACGACATTTAATTAAATTAGATACTCAAAGATTAAATGAAGTTCTTTAAATGCAGATCAAGAAAGCGTCGTGATTGCCGTGCCCGTCAAACCAATATCTTCAGCATGATAAGTTTTTTTTTTATCTGAGTGAAGTAGCAAAGAAACATGCAGTCCACCTGATGGTAAGTGGCCACTGCGGCCCATGGACATCTGTAATCAACTTCATACAGAACATGGGTTCTATCTGAAGTCAATCACAGATGCGTTGCGACTCCCGAGGACTATGATGGTCGCCTCATATGAAAGTGTGCCGGTCACCACACCCTTCCTTCGAAACGCAAGACATGCTTCACGCTAGAAATAGGTGTGGCGGTGGTACTTCTCCGGCCGAATTACACTGGTTCTACCACCTTGAAAAGATTAGGCACATTTGTAAAAAATGTTACAGGCATGGGCCAATGTGACCTATGTATCGAACATACATATTCTTATTGTCAAGACTGTGGTGACTGATGACCAAGATCTGAATTATTAAGAAATAGGTAAAGAAAAGAAGAAAGACAATATGTAGCTCAAATTTATGTTAAAGCCTACCAATAGTCCAATATGCGCATACGTTGCGTTTAGGGTTGCCACCCGTACTTTATTATAAAGTATTGTACTTTATTCGGGGCAATTGTACTTTATAATTTTTGAGGAAAATAAAGTACGCGATAATACTTTATTATATCTATATCTGGGATTAAAAAGTTTGATTATAATCAGTAAACTAAAATTTCTTTAATCACAAGGTTTCCGTAGCTACCTTATTTAGAAAGTAGTAGAACATTTACATTTTGGTGACCTTTTTTTAGAAATATGGGCGTCAAGTTACTATCTACATTTTTTTTTGCCTACTATCACCTCACACAGTTTTAAAAGTATCCCAGAGCCAAAAATTAAGTAATAATATAAATAGTACTTTATTTTGAAGCTACGTCCTTTTTTTCTTTATACCTTTAGTAGCCAATGTACTTTAATCGTTGAAAAAAAAGGTGGCAACCCTAGTTGCGTCTCAAACTCGTGTAACAGAAAAAGTAATGGCACAATTTGTCGATTTCACGGCAAATCTATGATTTATATTTACATCTGCGGCAGGTTACAGCGAACGTGATCTTCGGAGATACAAATCAAATGTAGTTGTGTATGACGTGATATATTTGATTGGTTTTCGTGTTAGCATCGATTGAACATGTCATAACATGTGTACATCGCGAACTAAAGTTCATTAACATCTTAGAAATATATTTTACGTCTTAGGAGTATTTAAAACGTTTTTTCTTCACCTTAAAAGTTGAGCGTTTTTGTATCTATCCTTCGCATAAAAGTATATGATTATTCGTTTAAGACTTATTAAAACATGTGACATGTTGAAACGGCAAAAAATTTAATGAAAAATATAATGTGAAGAGAAATAGGTTCAGTAACCCGTGATCATAAATATAGCTTTATGTATAAACTGTATTTGCCGATACCGAGAGACTCCCCTGGGATTATGAATGTCTTCCTTAATAAAAAATAATGTATATGATATTGTTGAGAGCTGATGATTTTTGCAGCGAATATACTTAAATAAACACTCGTATGTAACAAGGTCCCTTATTGCACTTGTAAAGCTGTATGTTACATCTACACTAATCTACAAACCTTATAATAGCGGCTTTAGATGTGCCTACATGCTTGCAAACTAACCTACATCTAACGACAATATAAAAATTTTAGCTATTCTAATAATTTTCTACATCTATAGATGTAGAAAATTATTAGATCTTCTAAACTATTATTATACAGAAAAAAACTTTGTATTTCTGTATGTTTGTTATAAACTAACTTTAAATCTACTGAACCGATTTTTACCATTAGAATGCTACATTACTCCTGAGTAACATAGGCTATTTTATTACTAGAATATATAACGGATCCTAGCTACACTTTCAGTAACGTGAATCAAGTTATATAAAAAAATTGTTTAAATTTTCCTTTCATCGCATAGGCTATGCGGTATCTATTGATAATAAAACAAAAAATATTCTATAATATAAGAGAACATATCAATATCTATCGAATACGAAAAACTTGGACAGCCACCGCGCAAAGTCCAGCGTTCCCCTATGGATTTCAAATGTATAATGGTTGGATAGATTACACAATAGTCCGCGCGAACGAAGTCGCGTGAGTTCTGCTAGTTTCTAATAAAATAGACCATTCCATGCATTGTAACAATTCAGAGGCTCATACATATGTATTACGAACTTGTATCCTGTATTTACTACCATTAATCGCCTCCGTCTTACTTTAAATCTAAAATCTTTTCTTAGTGCTCATTTGAACCCTTGATTGAAGTCACGTCTTGCTAGTCGAAAATCCATTTTTTAAATAAAAATATGATATGGACGGTATTTTATTTTTATTTATGAAATTGTTTTTTTTTTTTCATTTTTTTTTATCTGACTGATGTAGCAAACGAGCATGCAGTCCACCTGATGGTGGTAAGTGATCACTGCCGCCTATGGTCATTTGTAATCAACTACATACAGAACCTCTCTTCCATCTGAAGTCAATTGAAGAAGCGTTGCTACTCCCGAGGACTATGATGGTCACCTCATGTGAAAGTGTACCGGCAACCACACCCTTCTATCGAAACGCAAGAAATTCTTCACGCTAGAAATAGGTGTGGCGGAGGTAGTTCCGCGGTCGAACTACACTGGTTCTATCACCTTTAAAATGTATTGTGTGAATTGAAAAGTAGCCCACCGTGTTCTACGTACTGGGGTCTTTGGTCATTCGATCTTTCGTGACCCCTACAGCACAGTATCTGCAATTCAATACTAAGCAGTATATCCGGTAACGTAATGCTTTAAACTAGTGTCAACAAATCAATATACGATGTTTATGTTTTATTTATACGGATACGGGGTCCGTTTACATTGTAAACATATGTTGATTGTCATACGAGACAATATTTGGTATTCTATTCTAGCATATGTTAGCACAAGCTGAACAAAGATACGAATTTCATCATCTGTTCGTTTGAGAAGTACAAGTAGGTATTGATTACATAACTTTTGGCGAGTCTTTAATATGCTAATGGCTCGTCTGTCCTTTAGAGTACGTACATGTTTATGGATTCGATAATTTTATGTACGAATTATAATATTGTTTGTTGAAATTCCTCTCACATATTGGCTAGATCCTAAACGATACCAACTGTGATTACAATTTTAGGCTATCATATAGTTAATACTGCCTTATTATCAGTAACAGTTTAAAGCGTGAGCAAATTTAACCCTTTAAGAAAAATTTAAAGGATAAGAAAAATTGAAAAAGCAGGTTTTATCCGATTTTGGTAGTTATGACATGAAATTGTTTTTTATTTTTAACCGACTTTAAAAAAGGAGGTTCTTAATTCGACTGTTTTTTTATTTGATCAAAGTAGCAAACGAGCATGCAGTCCACCTGTTAAGTGGTCACTGCAGCCCTTGGACATCTGTAAGCAACTTCATACAGAACATGGGTTCCGACTAAAGGCAACACAGGCACAGATGCATTGCTAGTCCCGAGGGCTATGATGGTCGCCTCATATAAAAGTGTGCCGGCAACCACACCATTTCATCGAAACGCAACAAATGCTTCACGCTGGAAATAGGTGTGGGGGTGGTACTTCCCCGGTCGAACTACACTGGTTCTACAACCTGTAGAACCACCATCATATGGTGTTTACCGATGTAAACACCATAGGATTGCCATAGTGCATAAAATGACGTAACACCATGCAAGATTTCGATCGTGCATGGAATAACAAACCCATAGGATTTAGGCAATTGTAATTTATAACCTAGCGCATCCACCATTAGCATACAGGCAAAGTAACCTTCCTTATAGACTGAATGGACTCGAAGTAATAAAATTCATTGCACGTGACTAGATTTGTAGGAAAAGATAATGTCATTTAACATTTTTCTATCAAAACACAGGTTTGGTTAAAAATTTTTTACTTGTATTGTTTTCTACTAAACCGCAGTGCAGGCTGCGTGCAAAAGTCTAATGCCGGCCGCACGAAGATCTTAAAATCAATCATAACTAAGATCCAACCGTGAAATTATTTCCGTACCGAAAGCATCGTAATAAACTAACCACATAATAGTCGTTATATATTTTACGTTATATTTAAATCACTCCGGAAATCTATTTTTGAAGTGAAACTTCTTTATCGGGGTTGTTGAAGTGAAACTTCTTTATCGGGGTTGGAAAAAAATTTAGTGTAACATTTTTTCGTTACGCGCCATCTTTTTTTTCCGTTACGCGCCATCTTTTTCGTATCCCTACCACGCGTGATATTAGATAGATTATTATAGATTAGATTATTAGATAAAGTTTAATAAAAGCCTTTTATTAAACTTAAACCAATTTTTGTAAAGTAGCATATAGTAAATTATTTTTTGAAAAATAACGTCATAAAGAAGTTTCACTTCTTACGAGTGTACGCTAGTACACGCACACATTTTTTTACTAAATATAATATGGACATCGTCTATTATATATTGACTTGGTACACTATGTCGTTATTATAATCTTTGTGTGGTTGATATATTATTATTATCACTCTTTTTATATTTTAAGTCTTATCATAAAACTATGGTTCCAATCACTGATGCGCCGGTAAAATTTATTTAACGATCGTTAAGTGATTCCACTCCGCAGGCTTTACCGCTACATCCATGTCTTCCTTATTCCTTCTTCTATTACAAATAAAACTGGCCAAGTGCAAGAGAGACTCGTGCACGAAGAGAACGGCCAAGACGTACTCGCGTGTTTTCGTAAAGCGTAAAAAATACATTTGTTGTATATGTACCCCTGCAATATTTATTTTATTACTAGCTGTACCCGCGGCTTCGCCCGCGTAAAAATGAGTGTATCGCAAAGTTTTTCCCGCACAAATCTCGACCCCGTTGAAATTATATGATAAAAAGTAGTCTATAATTATGTTATTCCACAACCTTTTCTATAGTGCAAGTCCTATCCAAATGAGTTTAGCCGCTCGGCCGGCGATTACCCGGACATACAAAGAGTGAAGAAACGAATTTAAAGTATGTATTTGTGATTAGGTTATGTTACATAACTTACATAATTGTTATGTAAAAATATTTTAAAAATTAGACAAATTCAAATTAGAATTTTAAAATTAGACGATTGTAAACCGCCTTTCTTTGAATTAATTGACAATACCAAGAAGCACCTTGTAAACCAAATCCTCCTCCACATTTAAACCAAAACGCATCGATTACAAAGATTGATTTTAACTTTTCCGCAGTATGTTTAAAAGTTCTCAGGGTGATGCGGCAGGGTGAAGTGCAATGTTTGTACTGGTCTAGGACAAAAAGACGCTACTCTTACAAACTCATTTAACATTCGTATCCTACTCAACACTGGACACTATCAAGTGGTCAGATTACTCTAATAATGCACACGCATCGGCGGCAGGCTTGTATTAGCATGCGCGAGCGAGACGGTTACCTACCCCTGCCGAGAGACACATCGCGATCTTTATTATTTTAAATCTCTAATATCTTTAAAAGTATTTATTTGATGCATATAGTGTAAAAGCTAACGAATGCATTTATTTATATAAGGATTAATACCGAACAGAAGAAAATACACTCGAAATTAACGTAATATTTTTAGTTGAAATATGGAACATAAAAAAAAATATTGTGACTTAACCATAAGTTATAGAGATACACTATCGCGGATTGATTTTATATTTAAGGTTGCAATCCAGTGTTTCGTAGCCCTTGACGGAATTATTAGTATTCAACATCAACATTTAATTTATCGATAGACTTCTTAGTTGTTTTGTAAATACGCCACCTATCGCATGTCAATCAATGTAATTCAACATAGTAGTGGATAGATGGCGCAAGTATACCTAATATATAACTCATCGGTAATTCCTCGTAATTTTATATTGTGGGTAAATTAAATCAAATTTATATCACATTTATTTGTATGATAATTAATTGTTATCGATTTATCGGTATGTATTATTTCATAATGAACTAAGGATTAGGATGACATCAGGGCAAAATGGCTAATATGGCGATAGTTGGAATTTGGAATTAAACAAAAGTCGCGATATACCGAGTTTTACAGATATATGTATGTTGTCGACCCAAAATCAATATTTTTTAATGTTTTATTATTGAGATAAGTTTTCAATCAAGTCTATCTTGCCCCTTGACGGAATTTATTATCGTACCCTTTGAAGGAAATTATATAATTTGATATCTCTAATAACTTTAAACGTATTTATTTGATGCATACAGTGTAAAAGACAATTTTGATCTTTGTTATAATTACGAAGCTAACGAATGCATTTATTTACATAAGGATTAATACTGAACAAGAGACAACAGACTCGAAAATCATATTATTTTTAGTTACAATATGGAACATAAAAATAATTATTGTGAGTTAACCTTAAGAGATATAGATATGCTATCGTGGATTTATTTTATATATTTATGTTTGCAAACCAGTGTTTCGTAGCTCTTGACGGAATTATTAGTAATTCAACATCAATATTTAATTTATCGATATTACTTCGAAGTTGTATTGTAGATAACGCCATCTATCAAATGTTCATTCAACGTAATTCAACAGAACAGTGATAGATAGCGCAAGTATACCTAATATTTAACTCATCGGGAATTCCTCGTAATTTTATTCGTATCTTTCGCATTATAAATACATTTTCATATTATAAACCCATATTATGGGTAAATTAAATCAAATTTATATCACATCTATTTGAATGATAATTAATTGTTACCAATTTAAATGTATTATTTCTGAACGAACTCACGATGACGTCCAGGCGAAATGGCCAATATGGCGATTGTCATTTGCATTGGAATTTAACAAAATTCGCGACATATCGAGTTTTACGGATATATGTTGTCGACTCAAAATCAATATTTTTTAATATTTTATTATTCACATAAGTGTTTAATCAAATCTATCATACCCCTTGACGGAATTATTAGTACACCTCTTTGTCAAAAGCCAATATGGAGATTGTCATTTGCATTGGATTTTAACAAAATTCGCGACATACTGAGTTTTACTGATATATGTTGTCGACTCAAAATCAATATTTTTGAATGTTTTATTATTCACTCATGTTTTTAATCAAATCTATCATACCCCTTGACGGAAACATTAGTACAACTCTTTGTCAAAAACGAACTACCATACAAACATCTAAGCTCGATTTTAACATTTTCAATCTATTTTTTGAAATAAAAAGTAGCCTATAATGGATCCCAAGGTCACCACTATCTGTGTACATAATTTCATAAAAATCGGTTCAGTAGTTTTGGCGTGAAAGAGTAACATACAGACAGACAGACAGACAGAGTTACTTTCGCATTTATAATATTAGTAGGGATATTTCTCTAAATACCTAAATAAAAATGAAATACATTATCTGAAAATTTCAGCTGCCTAGTTATAACGGTTCATGAGATACACACGGATAGCGGTCTCGTTGTAATAGGGTTACATTTTCACCTTTTGTGTACACAAACCTTTTTTTTTCGAGGGGAAACCTTCAAAAGGTACCCGACGCCGGGATCTCGAAACGACTTCAACCGGAATCCTCCGAGCGCGCTGCCCCATCGGGCTCCTCCCAGGTGGGCGGCTGGGCCCACCGCTCCATCTAGTCTTTACGACGGTATGCGACCACACATACCGCCGTCCTTCCCGGGCTTGCCTGACCGAACGGTTCGAGCTCCCACTCTAGCCGTCTGCAACCCCGGAAGCCTCTTTTAGTCGCCTCTTACGACAGGCAGGGGATACCGTAGCCCTATTCTGACCCCGAGGCTACAGGGACGTGTGTACACAAACCTAAAATTCAATCAAAACCTCAATCACTTACTATGAGTCCCGATTCCTTGAAATGTCTCTTGTTCCACGCCTATTTCTGTCTATTGCCATACGCTAAATTTAGGACTAACAAGCTTATTAATTCCTCAATTCATTACGTCGTACGATGACGGTAGACTTCCGTAATTGGAGTAGTTGCTACGTGTTCGTGAAATAGGATCACCTACTATTGAATATTAGCATTGCCTAGATTACGGCCTTTGGCGGTGAAACTTGAAACCTTCGGCAATGAGACGTGGATGCATTTGCGCTTACTGCATCAGGGATTGAGCTGTTCTGGCATTAGACGTAATATGAAACCTGTGAACTAATATTTTAAATAAGAGATGGATTACTTTGGTGATTGGTGTTGACAGTCATTAGTTTACTGGTCGATATGAGGTATGGTTTCTTAAAACGGCATGATCTAAGCTTATTGTGGACGTTGCTGGTAAAAGCGGGCGATAAAATTTCTTCCAGCATTGTGATATTTATGGAGTACATGAAGGCATGTAGATCTGATGTATTCCTGCATCATGTCATTAGTTACAACAATTTATATCGCTTGTAACGACTGGCCTCTCCCCAAAACTGTGAGAGGACATACATAGTCTTAAAAGCCGAATGTCAATTTTCTTGGTACTCTTCGATTTCAAACAAGTCCCTGAAAATATACAAATATTTATAATAAAATCTTAATAATATTAAAAATGCAAAAAAAAATGTTACTTTTCCATGCAAAAACTGTACATATAGCTTTGTGCTGAAATTTGGCACACATATTTTATGACCTGGACACATGGGGATATGCATGTCCGTGGTAAATGTAATAAAAAACACGCTTTCTACACTCAAAGCCCCACAGTACGATTCTCTCCTGTGTCGTGGTTACCATGGACACAGAAGACGAATACATAAACACCCAGACCCAGAACAGGAATCTAAACTCATGATTCAGATACCAGAATCAAAGCAGACGGAGCCCGGGGGAATATGCTAATTACGCTTATTTATATATGGTAAATCTGGACGAAATATCTTCATCCAAAAATGTAAACATCTACACGTGTATGAGATTTAAAAAGAAAAAACTAAACGCGTACACGATTGTTTCACATTGTGAACCCATGTGGCTTACTCGGATCTAAAAAAACACGGCACAAGCAGATATTACGTTAACGGTGTTACGTCGGTTATACAATAATATACAAAGCTGCATTCGTGCGGTTTCCCATGCGACGGTGCCATCAACACGACATTGTCTAATTTCTTGCCGCATTCTTGCCGCAATGGGTGGATGTACGACGTTTATATGGGAATTACGCGAATTGCACGTATTGTCTGTTTCGTCTTTTTTTCTTTGAGCATCGTAAACTGTTATAACTGTTAACGGTTCTTCGTTGAGTCATAACAGATTCATACATTGTTCGAGATTTTACATGGAAGTACTTTTTTGCATTTCGTAGATAATTTACGTGCGGCCAAAAATGATTTTGCCGGATTTTGGTAATCAACAAAATTATGTCTATTAACACTTATTGTCAAATCACTTGTCCATTTAAAAAACAACATATTATTCGACCACAACAATTAGGCGCATAAAACAAAAGTGGTTCAATACCCCGCATCTCGCTTCTTACCCCGCGCATCCCCTAGTGACGTGCCGTCGTATATCGTCTAGGTGTTTACGTTACCCAGCACGTGTTTAATGTTATTACGTTATAATGTTAGTTTAACGAGTGATTGTTGAATTTTTAAAGTTACTATTAAATTAGTTGATTATTCGTCAATAAAGCTCAAAATGGGTAGGAAAAAGACTATTTGTGGAGGAAAAAGGACTCTTACATTCAAAATATGCATTTTTTTTTAACAAGAGAAGAGTACTGGGCTTCTGCATTCCTGTCTCCCAAGTCGAAAATCGAATAAGTGATGCAACAGGCATTAGTCTCTTATATACATAAAAAAGAAAGAAAATATTCCATGTCTGCGAATATATTAAACACATGAAAGTGCCTTAATAAATACTCGACTACTGGACATATACCACCATGACGTATGTTTTAATAATGGTATACTTACATACTTTTGGTATTTGGTAATAGAATATACTTCGTATCGGGATGGGAAATCCCTAGTTCTAATGACGTTTCAACTGTCGTGCGCCTAATTGTTTTGGTCGAGTAGTATACTCAACAAACTTTAAAAATCAAATCAAGTCAGTTTCTTATCCCAAACAGTGTTATGGGATGAGAGAGTGTTAGGCTAACACTCATTGTCTTTATGTGTATTCCTCATTCCTTTTATGCATACAGTAATTATTATTGGACTATCAAACAGTATCAAAAACGATTTTTTTATCTAATTGAAGTAGCAAACGAGCAAGCAGTCCACCTGATGGTAAGTGATCGCTGCCCCTCATAGACATCTGTAAAGAAATTTATTTAAAACATGGGTTCTATCTGAAGTCAATCACAGAGGCGTTGCTATTCCCAAGGACTAAGATGATCGCCTCATATACAAGCGTGCCTGCAACCACACCCGTCTATTGAAACGCAAGTGATGCTTCTAGGTACTTTCCTGGTCAAACTTCACTGGTTCTACAACCTTCAATCGATAAACTTAGAGGAAGTTTATCAACTGTGTCATCTATTTATAACTAGCTTATTCCGGCGGCTCCGTAGCGAAATGCGCTCTGTAGTTTTGGCGTGAAAGTATAAGGCTGTGTCCCCAGTAGGCAAATTGTTCGCGGCCGACTGAATATGTGACGTATCGGTTTAGTACGCCCTACTATGTATTTGAAATGGAGTGTCAAAAGTGCATAACGCTGCAAACTGTGTAAAGTGAGCTCAAACTAGCAAAACTTTAAACACTCCGTTTCAAATATATGGAAGGGCGTAATAAAGCGATACGTGGGAAATTCAGTACGCCGTTCACAGTTTGCCTACTGTGGACACAGTCTTACAAACACACATACATCCTCACAAACTTTCGCATTTATAATATTAAAAAGATGCGTCTTCGTTCACTTGACGACACAAAGTGCTTCCAAAGTTTTAAAGTCCCTCAACATTTCAGATACAACGGGTACTTGCCGGCGGGCGAGCGGGGGCGGCGCCGCAGCAAGTTCGTCTTGTACAGACGACCGCAAGCGAACGGCGTCCGTCGCTCCAAGCACTACGTGGTGAAGACGCCGCACAGCAGCAAGGCGATCCTCGACGCCAGCCAGCACTCCATCTCGTACACGCTCAGCAGGAGCCAGGCGGTCATTGTGGAGTACACTGAGGATCCGGACACGGATATGTTTCAGGTGAGTCTACGTTGTAGCTTTTTTTTTCGATGTAGCAAACAAAAATGAGATTCACCTAGTAGGTAGAACCGGTGTAGTTCGACCGGGGTAGTACCACCGCCACACCTATTTCTAGCGTGAAGCATTTATTGCGTTTGGATAGAAGGGTGTGGCACACTTTCACATGAGGCGACCATTATAGTCCTCGGGAGTAGCAACGCATAATTATGTGATCGACTTCAGATGGAACCCATGTTCTTTATGTAGTTGATTACAGATGCCCATGGGCGGCAGTGACCACTTGCCATCAGGTGGACTGCATGCTCGTTTGCTACTTCAGTGAGATAAAAAAAAAAGTGTCACTGCCCTCTATGGACAAGGGCAACTTCATATAGAAAAGCGGTTCCATCTGAAGTCAATTACAGATGTGTTGATAATGCCGAGGACTAAGATGTTTGCGTCTTATAAAGAGAGCCGGGATCCACATTCTTCCATCAAAACGCAAGAAATATGTGTGACGGTGGTAGGTACCTTTCCGGTTGATCTATATTGGTTCTTTTTTTTTTGTATTAAGACGTAACGATAAGGCTGACGGGCCACCTGATGGAAAGCAGTCACCGTCGCCTATGGACATTTGCAACGCCAGAGGAGTCGCTAATGCATCGCCGGCTTTAGAGGAGAGCTCTTTTACACCTTTCTTGAAGAACCCCATGTCGTAGCGCCCCGGGAGTACCCCAGTGGTTCCACCACGTGGTTTGATACTTTTCGTTATCAGGATCGCTAATGGGAAGATACGAAAGAAATTTGGAAAAACCGTTTTAAGTTGCATAGGTGATAGGAATCGGGTTAGAGATAAAGAATCGTGTAGTTATTGCTACACTGCTTACTATTACGTCCAGTTTTAATATAGGTTATTGTGGTTAAATCTTAATTATTTTTTTGTGTTTTATGACTATACTTCTTATATGCATATTACTATAAAGCTGTTTTTATCCCTTTCATTAATGGTTCCGTGTTTAAAAATTTCAAATTTAGGTTCTATCAAACATTCTTATATTACGTTAGCTTCTTGAAATAGAATATTGTAGATCACGTACAGTAGTCAACATGCCAACATGGCTGCAGCGTGTGTAGTGCGAAGCCGGGCTTGGCTCATCGATCTAATAAACAGGGCGTAGGTTTGTCTTGTCAGTGTATCTGATGGATTGGCGAGGTTTATAATCGGAAATACGTACCTACGCAGATATTTTTATGAGTATATCGACGACGGAAAGGAGTCTTATAGTATCTCGTTAATGGAAGTTTACTCTAGAATAAAAAATATCAGACATGGTCTTCTAGTAGGTATATCACTTTATAAAATTTGAAGTTTAAACTAAAAACTTTGAAATGTAATGTAATCTATACTAATATTTGTGTAATTGCTTTTATGTGTAACTTAAAATCGCATTTTTGGAGATGTTCGCTTTCACGCGTCGATATCCATCCATCCATCAGCCCTTTGATGTCCACTGCTGGACGTAGGGCTCCCCTAAATGGCGCCACTCTAACTGGTCCTGTGCCCTCTGAGTCCAACAGTTTCCCGCTGTCTTCTTCAGGTCATCGGTCCGCGTATATACATTACACAATATTACTGTCTTTACCAAATTTGTGCCCCGAGTTAACATACTTAACAAACGTGTCGAAAGGAAAGTTTGATAAACTGGCACGTGTTTAGGTTTTTTTCTTTGTGTTGGCGACAAGCCAATTCTCAATGCGGTGAAGATGCCTGATGTAGCGAATTAGTGTCGTAACTCGTAACCGTGACCGCTACCGCAAAGCTTTACTTAGGTATTAGTGATGTAACCAATATTTGCATTCGCGCTGATTCGCATTCTTTTTAGATATTCGCATTCGCAAGAATTGTGCGAATGATTTGCGAACATTTGTTTTGCAAAGTAGGTGGTAGAACTAGTGTAGTTCGACCGGGGAAGTACCACCGCTACACCTATTTCTAGCGTGAAGCATTTGATGCGTTTCGATGTAAGGATGTGGTTGTCGGAACACTTTTATATGAGGCGACCATCATAGTCCTCGGGAGTAGCAACGCATCTGTGATTGACTTCAGATAGAACTCATGATCTGTATAAAGTTGATTAGTTACAGATGTCTAAGAACGGCAGTGACCACTTACCATCAGGTAGAGTGCATGCTCGTTTGCTACTTCAGTCATATAAAAAAAGGTCGCCAAATTTATACGAAGTTAATTCGAACAGCAGTTAGAAAAAAACCCACCTTCGCATTCGAGATTGTCGATAAGGAATATACGCATTCGCATTCGCGAATGTCGAATAATCGCTACATCACTATTAGGTATGTTGAAGAAAATTGAATTATTTATTTTTATTTTTATCCACACTTACTCCGCAAATAACCTCCAAGGCGACGTTTCGCAACAGTTTATAAATAGATGTTAGATATCCTTTGTTTTGATTTCGAAACTTGAGATTGAGAAAGCGGGGCGTCCCGTTAGATAAAAGCCGAGGCGCCTCACTTTGTAAATAACACCTCATTTCGAAATGACAATGCTGAAGGAAGCGGGTGTTCTTGTATTTGGTCCGCTTATCTGCCAACAAACCGCCAGTGTTTGCTTTTCAAAGCGTCTGAACAATGTGTTACATGATCACAAACAATGGTACCTGATATAGTGCTTCCTAAATGGAATGGGAATTTTGCCCACAATACTGCGAAATCATCCTCAACTGGCGAAAATAGATCGGTTCGGCTATTATTGCGATATGGACGAGCAACAAAACAACAAATGATTTTACTTTTAAACAGTTTTAGTATATTTTTACATAAAACATTGGTATCTTGCCAGGAATGTGATGCTGAGTGGTCACGTGTCAAAGAATGGAATAGTTTTATATTAATGCTTCGGTTATCAACCTACAAAGTTTTTTTTACCAATTAACCACCAACCTAAATATGGTAGAACTCTCGTGGTTCGCTGCGAAGCCACTTCTGCCAGACCTTTTTTTCTTATAAAATAAGCCTTAAAGAATATTGCCTTGCATGTAATTCAAAGGGTGTGTTAATAAAGAAACGCTTTACGGCTTTTCCATTTGTTCTTAGAAGTAGTAACGCACCTGTGAACGATAGGACTTCAATTCCATTTGGAGTTGACTATCGTATATAAAGTGTTCATGACTAGCAGTAAACATTTACTTATGCACAGACATGCACTTTTGAAAAATCTTCACAATTTTGTTAGTCACACGAATTTTTATTGTAGTAGCAGCGTCTATTATACTCGTATTAATTGAAGTAGCAGCGTTTATTATACGCGTATTAATCGAAATAATATTTGTGACGTACGATACTTACGTATAAACGTCTAGATTAACCACAATCTTAACCAGAAATAGTTACAGCACGATCGTCACTGATAAAAGAAGTGCGTACGTGAGATCGCCACCGAAACCGCGTACCTATCTTGCGTAAGGGCGGTTACATACTAGCGTTTTTACGCGCGTATAAGCTCGTCTTTGGAAGCGCATATAGGCACGTATAGGCGCGCCTTTTGGCACACGCGCGACTCGGACGAGCGTTGTCGCGCTTCTAAGCTCGTATAACCGCGAGCAGCGCAAATAGCAATTTTTCTTCGTCAGAATCCATGTTGATATTGACACGACACCACTACCGGTTCTGCAGAACACGCCGAGATGTGCTAGTTTACGCGCGTCCAATTTTTTGAAGCGTGTAAGCGCGTATGCTGAAACGACCGACAGAAAAAATGCTAGTCTGAAACCGCCCTAAACCTTTCCCCGTGCGCGTTGCGTTGTGGCTGCGTTGTTTACGCGTCGTATCCTGGCGTCGTCCATATCTAATCGCACATGGGTTAGTGCCCCCCGGCGAGAACAATGCGTTGGTCCCTTCTGCCCGCGACATTGACGCACTGGGCAAGAGCAAGTGACAACGACCCTATCGCAACATCTCGAGGGGTAACGTTAATGTACAACCGATAACAATTGATCCTATTGTTTATATGCTATTATCGTCAACAGTTGTCCGGTTGATGATTGTGGATAAAATTATTGAGTTTGTTTTATTCTAGAGACTTGCTTGTGGCTGACAATTTCGTTTGAAAAATAAACAATTGTTGTAACTATAAGAAAAAAATTGATTTCGATAAGAGCACCACTTACCAGCGTAACGTCCTTCAACCTGTGATAGTGAAACATTCAACATAATAACAAGAAAATCATATAAAAATTCATGATGATGTTTAGAAAGCGAATGATTACGATCATATACGCCCACACCGGAATTTATATCTAAACAATTAGTATAATGATCCGTAATGTTATTTTGTACGATTTTCTTAGATTAAAATGGTTTAAATCGTCTGGAATTTCATTTTACACCGTCGTTAACGTCTCTCGTCGCTCAATTGCCGGCAATTCCTATGGGACTGTGAAGTTCGTTGTCGGCGCGGTCGACGCACCGCTCCACATCCTGTTTGTTCGACGCCATTCCATTGTTGTCACAAACATGCCCGCGAAACGTAATGACGCCGACTAAATAAATATTTTGCTGTTACGTCACTGACGTGTCGCTTAAATTGCGTCTTTTTTTATCTGACCTGATGGTAAGTGGTCACTGCCGCCCATGGACATCTGTAATCAACTTCATACAGAACATGGGTTCCATCTACAGTCAATCACAGGTGCGTTGCTACTCCCGAGGACTATGATGGTCGCCTCATATAAAAGTGTGCCAGCAACCACACCCTTCCATCGAAACGCAAGAAATGTTTCACGCTAGTCTGTTCGCAAGCGTCTACGACTTTGCGATGCTGACGATGACTGGGATGTACTGACAGAGATTTAAGGGTACCTAACCGTTCAATTATTTAACTAGATTATTAGTAACTGAAATTACTATCTGAAACGGAAATAAGTTAATTATATAGTTTTATGATATGAACTAGCTGACCAGGCGAACTTCGTTCCGCCTAAAAGTAAAACAAATATAATTATCATGTATTATGCATGTATTATACATAAAAAACTTCCTCTTTAAGTACTATATCTATTAAATAAACCTGCATTAAAATACGTAGCGTCAAAGATCTAAGCATACATAGGGACAGACAGCGCGAAGCGACTTTGTTTTGTACTATGTAGTGAAGAAGCAAACGAGCATGTAGTCCACCTGATGGTAAGTGACCACTGGCGCCCATGTACATCATGGCAAAATGTTCAATTGTTACCATTTTTTTTATCATTTAGTCCGTTAAACTCAGAGAAAAAATATCTTAAAAGAAATGATCTTAAATTTTGTTCGGCAAGTAACTTAATTCGTATACATATCTATTGGTTTCATTTTATTTAAGTGCGTTGTATCGGTCACTTATACACGCAGAGATTACATCTATTCTTTATTTATATCTATACATTTTTATATGAGCACATAATCGGAGTGTTGACTGATATAAAAATTTACGTCTTGTCCCTATTAATTCAAAACAATAACAAATGTAAACAATAGCGCTGCGTTTATTATTGTCTAAAACAATTATTTATTTACATTGATAAGATAAAGAAAGTATGTTAATGTATACTTTCAGTACAAGATACATTAGATAGAAATGAGTATTTTTATTATACTGTTATTTGTTTGTTTCTCATATTGTACAGAGTCATGTAAAATGAATTGTTTCTAGCACGCGATTTCCCTGTCATAAAGTTAAATGCTTCTACTAATCTAATCTGTTTGAGCATAAATGTCGGGAAAACCCTCGTAAGAGTAAGTGGATATTGTATCCTTGGCTAGATTCCATTACGCGTGTATGTTTATATAGGAACGTTTAAAACTGGTGATTTAAATTTGTAACTCTGGATAGTTTATTGTTATTGAAGCCAAAATCACATCAGATTGTTCAAACGTTTTATTCTTCTGTCTGTCTGTCTTGTCTGTTGTCACAGCAGAGTAGTACAATGGACTAACTCATATTTAATTTTAAAGTATCTGAGTGGGCTTATTACAATGCAAGACTTTCTACTAAGTCAACAACTTGCCGGGTCTCGCGTCCAAATTTCTAAAACTTGTTTCAGACATAATAATATGGTAATGATTACCTGCATCTATTCTCAAGCGTGTCTCAGGTACTGTTATAGCGTTGACAAGTGACGTCACAGGCGGGCCGATCCGCATGTCAACTAGGGTGGCGTGACGTCAGTGGGGGGAGGCGCGAGACAGCGTGGTCGGGCCAAGGACGTCGCCCGGCCGACGGTCGCGCAACACGCCACGACAATCGATACTATGCCACGACAACACTAATTGCGATAACATCTGCAGCAGCTGAGAGAGAAGTTGTTCTGCGATATAACTTCTCGAAGTTGTACTTCCTGAACTATCATACTCCTAACACAGTTAACTGACACAAAGGAACGACGGCGCCGTCTCTTTCTCGCTCGATTAAGAATAGTTTCTTATTGATGAGTCGAAGATAAATTTAATTGCAGGTGATACTTTTGTTTCTATTGACATTTTAGTTAATTTAACTGATATTTCACTTTGGCCTCATCCACAATTAATATCGTTGATTCAAGTATCTACTATCTAATTCATCTATACCCTTTTCAGGTGTCACTTTTAGACGTGGGTCACTATCTGCGAGTGAAATTAAATCTTCCCTTACATTTTTGAGCAATCTTGCTGGCCTAAGGGATTTCATTTTAGAAATATAATTATTTAATGGAAATTCTCGGTTAGTGACTATTATTATAATCCACTTCCTTAGTATCGGTGGAAGTGAAAAAAATAACCACAACATAATTTACGTAATGATTCGTGGCAATCGTAAACTTGCGCCGATCTTTCATTTTTCAATTGAAAAAGTGATTGTAAGTACTTTGCCCAATCAATGCCGAAGAAAAATCACTTTGGTGGTTTTTTGTAGTAAAATAGTGCTCAGATGAATTCTTCAGATATTTTATTCTACAATCTTATTCCAAATCTAAAATTTACCTTATACCTGATACCTGAGACCCATTAGACTTTGATTTAAGAGTCATTCGATTTGCGCTGCAGCGTTGACGGTTTATAAAAAAACGTAGGTGTCTCACGGAATTATAGCGGGTCGTACCAAAATTCGTTGATCACTAACGCTTGGTTGCCTGCTCACTTTCATATGAGGTGAGTAGCCCTCGGGAGCCGTCCCTGTGGCCTTGGGGTCAGAATAGGGCTACGGTATCCCCTGCCTGTCGTAAGAGGCGACTAAAAGGGGCTTCCGGGGTTGCAGACGGCTAGAGTGGGAGCTCGAACCGTTCGATCAGGCAATCCCGGGAAGGACGGCGGTATGTGTGGTCGCATACCGTCGTAAAGACTAGACGGAGCGGTGGGCCCAGCCGCCCATCTGGGAGGAGCCCGATGGGGCAGCGCGCTCGGAGGATTCCGGTTGAAGTCGTTTTGAGATCCCGGAGTCCTCCTTTTCAGCGCCGAGGACGGCCACCGGGGGGGTTTTAGTGCGGTAAAAATCCCACATAACCCTGCGTCGCTCCCACGGCGTCGGGTACCTGTTGAAGGTTTCCCCCTCGAAAACAAAAAAAAAAGGCCTCGGGAGTAGCAATGCATCTGTGATTGACTTCAAATACAACGTCTTTTCTTTGAGATTTCCATGTGAGGCTACATGTTCCTGTGCTACTCAATGTGATAAAAATGTGCTTGTAGCGCCAAACGAATGTTTTGTGGCCAAGCGTTTAGTGTAGACAATCTGATAAGGTTTGGCGTTAGTGTTATAGTTAGTTTTGGCACCGTCTAGCGAGCGAGCTAACCCATTAGGCTGATAAATTAATCTATGAATCCGTTTTTGTTGCCAATTATTTTATGCGTAGTTTCTTATCAAAGCAAAGTCTTAATATCATGGTTATGTATACTCCAGTGTTACGTGTTAGTAGCTGTCAAATCTACTATTTAAAGTTTACCGTTTGTTTCATAGTTCGCTTTATGTCTAAGGGGTATTGTAATTGTTTATCCCTCTTTTTTTAGAAGATTTAGAATAAATTATAGGTAATTTACAAAATTTTAATACCTCAAAATTTTAATAAAAATAATGTAGGTTTTAATTTCGTTGGTAATTGAATTTAAGCTTGTATTCCTTATGAAAAATATGAAAATGTTTAATTGAACATGGCTTTCTATGTCATAAACAATTTGAGATTTTCGTCACATGATGTGTTCGGTAGATATTGGAAGGTAGGTTTACGTTTAATTTATAAGTAGTTTTCAATTAGTTCAAGATGAGGTTATTCGTAATACTGTTTAGCAAATACAAGGTTATCTGTTCCATTGAGCGATACATTACAAAAAGTAGTCTAAATTCGTAAATGGTACGAAGCAATAAACTGAACTGAATAGACAGAGTGACGACGCAAAATTGCTCCAATATTTTATTATATTTGAGATCTTTATTTTTATGGGTTATATAGGAGTTAATTAACTTGTTGTTCTCATGTATGGCAAGTTCAGTTACTTAATTCGTTTATAGTTTGCTACTGCTTACCTGCTTTGAATCTACCATGAATTTACCATACATTCTACAATAATAGCAAAAAAACTCAGATTTTAGTAAGTCATTGTGGATGGAACCACAATTTGGGTTTTCACAACAAACTCTACTAGAGGTCGTTAGAGGCCTTTCCTTCCGTGAGAGGGTGATAGAAACGAACAGGTTTTCAAGGTCACACAAAGTTACGCCGCGCAGTGCTCTCCATACTTATGTAGATAATGAGAATGTACAAAAAATAGAAGATAGTCCATTCTGAAGTATAAGAAATGGTGATAACATAAGGAAGTTGGAAAGAAGTAATATGAAAATGACAAATGTTCGTAGGCATATTATTGTTAACAGAGGATTTTCCGAGGCTTATGTACACGTGCGATAAAGATTGAGATAATAATTGTTGTACGAAACGCTTGATAATCAATCCGTTTTTTGGCAATAAATAAATGCAAGTAATCGGCTAATTTTACATGTATAAATGTATATATATCACCAATCTAATATATAAAATTCTTATGTCACAGTTTTTGTTGCCATACTCCTCCGAAACGGCTTGACCGATTTTTACCATATTTTATATGCTTATTCTGTAGGTCTGAGAATCGGCCAACATCTATTTTTCATACCCCTTAAGGGTTGTCCACCCTTAACATTTTTTTTATTTTTTTATATGGCAAAACAACGTTTGTCGGGACAGCTAGTGTATGTAATAAAATTGTAAGAAATTTAAGATACACTTTAGTTAGAGGCACTGAAAGCAAAGGCAATGAATTCCCTACACTTACACACACGAATAGAGGCTTATGTTTCGGGGTTAATGTTTGCAGTTCCTAGAAATTAAACCGTATGCCATTTTCGCCGTTAATGACGCCGTCTCTTATTCCTTTCAAACTGGAACACTGCAATCCAGGTGCGCCATGCACAGACATTTAAAACCCGCTTTTATTTCCAACCACGAACCACGTACGTAGCGTATCTACATTTGGATTTACTCGAAAACTGTCTCCGTTTTACCGTTTGTTACTGGTATTTATGTATGCATCTCTTATATGACTTATTTCTTCGTTGTTCTTATGAGTTGAGGAAGATATTATGTCTTATACATACTCCTATCTAATCTTTTAATTATATGTTTTTTCTTATGTAATATATGTCGCAATCGAGCTAGAAATAAAGTTAATGTTAGGGGTTAATGCCAAACTCAACTCTTAATAAGATTGCAGTCCTACTTTACATCAGCAACAGATGCCTTGCTATTCTATTGCCCCTGGGGACTAAGCTAGTAGGCCTGCAAGTGCATCTGTAAATGCATTATGAAATATAATTGATTGCATTTATGTTTTTTATATAGAATTTTATTTATTTAAATTTTAAGTTTGCTAATCATCTGTCTTTTGCTGCCACCCTTTGTTGTTAAATAGTTTAAATTTATTCTCTTTATTATTTTTACTAACAGTTTAAGTGTATTGTCACGCACGATTATTACATTTTCCCGAATAACATTTATCATGATTTTGTTCAATAGCAATTCAGACGGTTTTCTCGTGGCATCTCAAATCGTCTGTGTCATAAAATAGATCCCATTTCGTTTTTATAACCAATCCCGCCCGTGTGTGGAGATTTGCCCGAGATAGACAGCGGAAGGGGTGACGGCTAGACAGTTCATCGGACCGCCGGATCTAGGAAAGATGCTTTTGCTATTTTACGTGAAGTGAAGGGAATATACACACATGCTTTCAACACTCATAGTCCCACAGTAGGATTTCTTCCTGTGTCGTGGTTACCATGGACACACACTAGACGAATACATAAATACCCAGAACGGGAATCTAAACTCATCATTCAGATAGCTGTCTGGGTGGGAATCAAACCCGGGACCCACTGCGCGTCAGACCGGCAATGCAACCGCTGCGCCACGCGGGTCGTCAATATGAAATAATACATGATGATTTTTCAATTTTCGTAGACCTGAAGACAAGAAAATTTTATATTGTGACCGTGTAAAAACACGTATGGAAATAGAATAGAAAAAACATGTTAATGTAACATACATTGCTGATGTTTAGTCAACACTGCGCTGTGGTACTGCAGCCATTGACTATCATCAAATGTATGGCTAAATAAAATTATAAACTTATTTGGATACAATCGTAGGTTTTCGTCGCATATTCATCATCTTTGATATTTATGAAAAGTTATCAAATTCTTCAAATCACAGTTTTGTTAAAGACTAATGATAACAATGATATTTTTTGCATTACTCAAAAATCGGTGTGGTGATTCCGCTACACTCGAATCACAAAAAGTTCTATCGTTTCCCACTTGTGCTTTCAAAGTATTATATAACGCGGTGATCGTCAATCTATTATTGTCCCCCTGCTGGGCACGGGTCTTCTCTCAAAATGACAGAGGTTTAGGCCATAGTCCACCGCGCTGACCAAGTGCGAAATGGTGGACTATATAACGTAGAAGTGATTATATAACGTAGAACAATGAAACACTCTTCGACTACCAATAGACCACCCCAATCAGCAGATGACTTGCGATTATAGCAAAATCGGTTTTCTCACATGATACCAAATATTCCCTATTATAAAAACGCCATTTGATTTTGACTTTATTGTCAGCCGGTCGTGCGTGTGAAGTGGGGATGCCGGCGAGACAGTTCATCGGACCCTCGGATCCGAGGGAGATGTTTCAGCTTGTTATTTCACGTCTAGACGAATGAGAACATTAATGTTATGGCCAATAACATCCGACCTTAGAACTATGTCACTGTATGGCTTTATTAATGTGTAACGGCGTAGGCGTGTCTCGATTTTTAGGTTCATTGATTGAAGATATCATTTGTATCAATCTATGACTGGTGGCATAGGCTGCACTTACATTGCACTGAGAAACGCTTTGTTTCGAATCAACTCAACGAGCACAAGACCAAAACGCGCTCCCCTTTTTTTTGCCCGACTGACAGAAGGAAGATAATGATTTTCGCGCGTATTTATGTTTAAATGTATAAGTATAGTATACCTATGTACGATATATTGTAAAAAAAAAAATAACATAATGAAACAAATGAACTTAACAAATCAAACAAAAAATCAATAATAAAACCTTAAGGAGTCGTGTAAATTACAAATAAAACGAGGAGTCATAATTTTTTTCCGTTAATTTGTATGTAAATTATTAAGGTATTTTTTTTTTATTTTAACTACGTGTCACGCCCGCCTTTTCATTAATGAATAATTGGATGAAGGGAGTGATTTATATTCTGGGCACGATGTAAGGTTGACGGGGGAAATTATGTGTCCGTTGCGTGAAATACCGTTCGCTTGTGGTCATATAATCGTGTGTGTACGGAAACGTGGTACTTTTTTTGGATTTTTATTAGGTGTATCAATTTTGGTCACTCTTTTTTGTGCTCAGATGGGAGTGTTACTTGAAAAACGGGGAAGGTAACTTTTTTTGTAAGATAGAAGTGGGAAAGGAGCATGCAGTCTTCCTGATATTGTGGATACTGCCGCTTGTTGACTGCAAGCAACCTCATATAGAACAGGCGTTCTATCTGGAGTTAATCGCTTAGTTACTTCCGAGGTCTGAAATGATCGCCTCAAAAAAAGTGTCACCGACACTGACTGGTCCGGCACCGACACCCTTTAATAGGAACACAAAAACTGCTTTACGCTAAAAAGTAATATATGTACTAGTTTAACCATGAAGACACGAAAAAATGATCCCGACAATAACTCTTTTAGAGTCCAAAAGTATGTTATGATATTAATGGTTTGGCTTTAACGATACCTTACTAAAGGTCGAAGTAGACTTAATGGGTTTCCAGGTTGCATGTTTACCTGCAATTTATTTTTATTCACGTGAAAGCATCAAAATACCTAAATGTACTAAACATCTTCATTTACCTGTTTTCTGATACGTTATTCCTTATATGGTTATCCTAAACTTAGCAATATGAAATACCCGTGAGTTGTTCGTTATAAGTGGTATTTTTATTGTGAAAATATTGTTTATCCCTATTTGTTAAGTTACAACCGCCATTTGGCCTTGGTTTTCACTAATACGTAAGTTTCTTTTCTTTTTGTCAGGGTTTTTTATGCCAACAAAAAGCATGCTTTTACAATCGGCTTCTTCGTTTTGTTCAGAATATTAACTTTTGTGAATACCTAAATTGTATTAAAAAAAGATTATTTCTTTTTGAATTACGTATTTCCTATTAGACCTATGATCTTTACAGCTTTGCCGAGTTTTACTCAGCCAACACACACATAACTTTTGGAAGGAAAGAATGGTTTTTGGACCTTCTGTCTTCGCTAAAGAGAAAATAATTGATGTTAAAATCAATACTTGTTTGGGCCTCCATTCCTGGACTTTAAGTATACGGGTGGTAAACTTACAATAGCTGCAATTATGTATAACGGTTTTATGAAAAGAGAAAAGATATTCAAGCATCCACAATACACAAGCAAGGGATGCACAACAATGATCGGAAATCTTCCAAGAAGTGGTAGCGTGCCGCCAATGAAAGGGTAGTGGTGCAACTCGAGCCCTGACTCAAGCCTTACTCGAGTCACTCGAGTGTATATGTGAATCTTCATTCATTTATATTTGTTTTGTTAATTTTATGATGTTGTCCTAATTGCATTGTTGTTTGCGCCTATAATTAAGGTAACGCTTGTTTTATGACATATGAGGTTTTGTAACTATACTTATGTTAGTGTTTTCCTTGTTGGCGTAACGTTTTAAAAAATAAAATAAATAAAATAAAACTTGTACTCGATTGGAATGGAGTTACTAAGGCTACTCAGTGCGCCGAGTTCTGTCATTTGTCTAGAAATCGCTTAACTAATTGTCACTTTGTTGATTGTTAGTATTTCATGTATTGGAGTATATTAATAACAGTGTTATTCAAAAATCTCATGCAAACTTGTAATTCAAGTGGGATTTTACTCGAGTGTTTAAAAAAATCGAGTATTACTCGAGTGTGACAGTAAAATTACCTACTTCTGTGACTCGAATTATAAAATTTTATTCGAGTCGCATCACTATAAAAGGGTCTATTGCAGCGCATCCCGGCGGCGGCGTTTATTAAAATCGAAACCGGGAATAATGTATTCACGACGCAGAAGCCATTATACGTGGACCGTTATGCCCCTATCGCGTTAATCGTACATGCCTCGGTATAATCATTTCTCTATTTATACATATGCCTGCCTACTTTGTTCACGCGACTCCGCGTGAATCAAAGTTACCTCGGTACAGATTATACAGATACATTTATTTATTTATTTATTTATAGTTAGCTAGAACGGCCATCAAGAATAATAGTTCAACGAATAGGAGATTACCTGGATCAACCAATAGGTAGCACTGCCACACCTATTTCTAGCGTGGAACATTTCTTGCGTTTCAATGGAAGAGTGTGGTTGCCGGCACACTTTTATATGAGGAGACCATATTAGCCCTCGGAGGAAGCAACGCGTCTGTGATTGACTTTAGATAGAACCTATGTTCCATAGGTGGTAGAACCAGTGCAGTTCGCCCGAGGTAGTACCACCGCCACACCTATTTCTAGCGTGAAGCATTTCTTGCGTTTCGATAGAAGGCTGTGGTTCCCGGCACACTTTTATATGAGGCGACCATCTTAGTCCTCAGGAGTAGCAACGCGTTTTGGATTGACTTTAGATGAATAATAATTTCATATGAAGCCACTTACAGATATCCATGGGCGGCAGTGACCATTAACCGTCTGGTGGAATGCATGCTCGTTTACTACTTCAATAAGATGAAAAGTAGGGTGTTGATCCAGATCATAAACTGCCAAATTTCATGTACTTGTTACTTTTTTTGCGTCACAACGTTATAAAACATCCATTCATACTTATCTTTCAACATTTATTATATTATTAAGATGCAATACAATGAAATCTTGACAATACATTTGTAAAGAACAGCTTTGTAATAGTATAAAGTTTTTGTTCGTCAGTTTGTTTGAAACTTGAGCGACTACTGGACCTATTTTAATGCCACTTGTTGCTTATTCAATATGCTTTTAAATTTAAATGCTTTTTGTTATGTCCAAAAAAACTGATATGCATTTAAATTATTATTTGCAGAGTTATTGTCATTGTGCTTGACCGTTTTCTTTTCTTATTCATTGGCATCGAGTACTTCCGTCACTATTGATTCCGCTGCAGTGATATCTATAGTTATTAACCGACTTCCAAAAAGGAGGAGGTTATCAATTCGTCTGTATTTTTATTTTTTTTTTTTTTTATATTTGTTACCTCATTTCTCCGGACTGGGTGAACCGATTTAAATGATTTTTTTTTTATTTGAAAGGTAGTGCGTGTCATAGGGTCCCATTTTTTTTTAGTATTTTTTTGACTAGGGCATCCATAAGAAAAACGCATAAGTCTTAAATTTGCATTTTCAATGTACGCGATAAATGTATGAATAACTCAATATCCCGCCAACCGATTTTGATGATTCTTTTTTTATTAGAAAGGATGTACTCCAGGGGTAGTCTGATAAGAGTTTGATAAGGTTCTAATCATAGGATCTTCAACTTTTTGGAGCAAAATAATAAAATTAGTGATAGTCGGCCGAACCTTAGCTGGAGAAGTCCAATTGAGTAAAATATAGAATAAAATTACTATGTAGGTATTTACTATGAAAAATTTGACCTTCAACTCTTCAATCCTGATGATGCAGGGGTACTGCTAGCCTGAACTATAAAAGTTGGTCGTTTGATGTTTGCGAATGTATAATGAAATTGTTAAGCAAATTCATGGGACAAAAATTTGACCTTCAACTCCTCAACCCTGATGATGCAGGGGTACTTAAAGCCAAAACCATAGGAATAAGCCATTTGGTGCTTACGTATATGTTATAAGATTACTGAGCAAAAACATAAGATGAAAAATTTGACCTTCAACTCCTCAACCCTGATGATGGAGGGATACTTCAATCCTAAACCATAGAAGTTGGCAATTTGGTGCTTACGGTTATGTAAAGAAAATACTAAGCAAAAATATAAAATCAAAAATTTGACCTTCAACTCCTCAACCCTGATGATGAAGGGGTACTTCAATCCTAAACCATAGGAGTTGGCAATTTGGTGCTTACGGTTATGTAAAAATAATACTAAGCAGAGGCACAAAATTAAAATTTTGACCTTCAACTCCTCGACCCTGATGATGAAGGGGTACTTCAATTCTAAACCATAGGAGTTGGCAATTTGGTGCTTACGGGTATGTAAAAATAATACCAAACAGAGGCACAAAATTAAAATTTTGACCTTCAACTCCTAAACCCTGATGATGCAGGGTACTGCAAGCCTGAGCCATAGAAGTTAGCCACCTGGTACTAACGTATATGTTATAAGATTACTAAGCAACAATATAAGATGAAAAATTTGACCTTCAACTCCTCAACCCTGATGATGGAGGGGTACTTCCAGAGGGGGCGCCCTGTTTGTATGAATTGTAAAAGTGTTTTATGTTTAATTTTTGTGAATATGTAGATGCACAAAGCAAACTTAGAGGCTTTATTTAAATACAAACATAAAAATATAGTCACTAAAAAGTGTAAAATAAAAACTTTTTAACAAAAAATATCTACCGACTTCCATGTCACAAAAAAGTAAAAAATAATTTAAATATATTTTGGTCTAGAACATACTCAGTACTTAGTACATAGTTCTGAAGTCGGTGCTCATATAGGACGTAGTTACCGTCGTCCAGCGAAATATGTCGAGCACCGACTTCAGGACTATGTACTAAGTACTGAGTATGTTCTAGACCAAAATATATTTAAATTATTTTTTACTTTTTTGTGACATGGAAGTCGGTAGATATTTTTTGTTACAGCTAAAATATCAGAAGTTACAATTTTCTCTTGTTCTTTTTGGTAGCAAATATTGCAATAGCTATTATGAAAAATGCTTTGCATTTTCTGTATTTGAATAAGATTAGGTATACTTATATATTTCAAAAATACAGTAAATTCTAATACGTGTACCATAGAAAAGGTTGTTTAACTCATTTCAACATTGGTTTTTAATAAGTTGTAATATTACATTCAAGATATATGTGCAGGTACTAGTAGAATCCCCCTTTAATCGGTATCATATTGTACCTATAATTGTATCTAAGGTTATACGTGTACTAGTAGAATCCTCTGAGAATACTACCAGTAAAATCGAAACCAACAATAATGTATTCGTGACGCGGGAGCCATTATAACTGGCCCGTTAGGCCGATGCATTTGACCTCCTTGCGACTAACTCAATTTATCAAGACTCGCACTTCGCGATATCCATTGTCGAGAATATCACCGAGCTTCTACGCAGAAAATATATTTTAATACGCATATAGACTAGTGATGTAACGAATTTTCGCATGTTTATGAACAAAAAGAGGTCGCCAAATGTATACAAATTTAATCAATCTGCGGTTTGAAGACCAATAAAAAACGTCGCTAATTTATACATTTTACCGCCCCTTACACTACTCCTATAGCGGCGCTCATGTTGACTTCACATGAAAAAAAAAACAATTCGCATTCGCGAATTTTGGTAGGGGTAAAATATTTCAACGAACGGCCAGGGAACGGGAGGATAATGCGTCTTCCACGTCGCATCGTCGCAGACGCGTGGGAAGCCACCCTTTCCCAGTCTCATACGCCCACACTGGCAGAATCGAGGAATTCTGACTCTGGTCATTAGGGCTTGAGATGTGGTGTATGTGTTCTGCATGCACATCTCATGAGGGACACCAATGAGAGGGGGCCCTCCCTCTCGGGACGTGGCTGGCGTTAACATAAGCGCTGGCCGACGCTGTCAGGCCGCGAATGAAATGCCTTCTAAGGCCTTCTCTTGGCCCAGCACCAAACGTCCAGAGGAACGCCGCGGAGTTTTAGTCGGTAAGAGTCCGACATACCCCTCGCGCATACATACATATAATTTTTTTATCTGATTAATATGGCAAACGAGTTTGCTATCTACCTGATGGTAAGTGGTTACTGCCACACAAGGACCTCTGCAAGTCACTTCGTCAAGAACAGGCGTTCTATTTGAAATCTATCTCCCCCGGGCGCAAGGGAATCCATGAGGATTTCTCCGTGTTAAAAAAAAGGGGTAAAATATTTCAAATAATAACATTCGCTACATCTCTATTATAGACGTATCTCGTTTGATAAGTTTGGATCGCGTCAATGGCTGTTTGAGGTCATAGGCGATTGCGTTGTTTCTTGGAAGATACTTGAATAACTATAAAATGTGTTGCCTTACAATATTTTGGTTTCTTACGTAAGCAGGCAGCGATTTTGTTGTAACTATATTCGTCTTTGTGTGTACAGGGCACCTACGACACAAGAGAAAATCCTAGTGTAGGGGCTATGAGTAGATTAACGTTATTTAATCACCTAATTATTTAACTAGTGTCCCGTTGCAATGGTCGAGTGGCAATTCGATCATAAAAACTAAACTTTTATCTATTACAAAGCTTTTGTATGTATTCTTCGTCTATGCGTTAATTTTTGGGGTAAACACACCCATAAAAGGGAAAATGGAGAGTGATTTGTAAAACGAATTCAAAAGCAATAACGTATTTTTAAACTCTATATAGTTGATATGGTTAATGAATGTTTTATTTTCCTTTACTCTGTATAGTGTGTACGTACGATATTATTTTTCTGCACTTTCTGGTGTAATGAACACGAACCTTGTTATATATTATGACATGGGGCTCTTCAAAAAAGGTGCGAAAAGAGCTCTCCTTCAAAGCCGGCGATGCATTGGCGACTCCTCTGGTATTGCAAGTGTCCATAGGCGACAGTGACTACTTTCCATCAGGTAGCCCATCTGCCTTATCGTTAGGTTTAAGTATAAAAAAATATATATTACTTAATTACATATATGAAACCTAATACTCCTCCGTGTGTGCAGTAAAATCAAAAAAAAAATTTGCTTGCGCATTATTGTATAGAATGATATGAAGTCATATAAATTCACAAACAACCATAACTTATTATTATATTAATAACGAGGTCAACATCTTGAATAAATGTTATTGAGTATACATTACTGGGTACCGCCCACAGTCTTAAGACAATGTACTCAATAAAAATACCGTTAAAATACGACTAATCTTCATTCTATTATACTTGTGAAATATCATATACAATCATGGGTTGAGTCATTTCGATTAACTGTTACAATAAAATACTACTGTTTTTTAACTATTTTTAATATATGATTAACTAGTTGACCCGGCGAACTATGTTCCGTCTAAAAGTCAAAAATCTAAAATTATCAGTGTTTCTCTACTATATTATGCATTATGCATTCAAATCCGTAGCGTAGTTTTAACGATCTAAGAATATATAGGGACAGACAATGAGAACCGACTTTGTTTTATACTGTTTAGTGAAGTAGCAACCGAAGAATGTGGTCCACCTGTTGGTATGTGATCACTGCCAGTGAGCGACTTACTGAATAGGTGTTCTCCCGGAAATCTACCACAGAAGCGTTGCTACTTCCGAAGACTAAGATGGTTGCCACATATGAAACCGGGCCGGCAACCGCACCCCCTATCAGCGAAACGCCTTCACGCTAAAATTGACAGACTAGATGTGGCGGTGGTACCTTCCCCGGTCGAATTATACTCGTTCTATTGATTCATTGACAGATTAATAGTCGTATTTTGCTTTATGAAAGTCAAAGCCAAAAGTTTTGCCTTTTAGTTCTAATTCAAAACTATTCTAATTTAAACTTTTGAGACGAAATTTCTCTGATTTATGTGGTAACATTCAAAGAAATTCGACGTCGCTTTGTAAATAAGGAGACCTAATAAACGTTTTCGGCGTGAGCTCCCGGCGACAGTTTAGACCGAACCGTTAGATTCGTGAAAGGCGCAATTTGGCGCTTCGGGATCTCCAAAATTGGGTCGCCTCCAGAACATTACCGTTCCCGAACGACCGCCCGTTTCGGATTTCTTTTTTATCCAACCGTACTCACAATAAAGACAAACTGTACTCAAAAAGTCTTATTAGGCATGACTCAGACGTATTATGCGGAAACTAAATACCGTTTATACATATCATTTTTTTACCCGATTAATATGGCAAACGAGTTTGCTATCTACCTGATGGTAAGTGGTCACTCCACGCAAGGACCCCTGCAAGTCACTTCGTCAAGAACAGGCGTTCTATTTCAAATTTATTTTATATAATATTATAAGTATACGTTGTATATTATAGGTGATAGAACAAGTGTTTATTGTATTGAATTAGCAAACGAGCATGCAGTCCACCTGATGGTAAGTGTTCAGTGCCACCCATGGACATCTGTAAGCAACTACAAACAGGACACGGGTTCTATCTGAAGTCAATTACAGATGCGTTGCTACTTCCGAGGTCTATGATGGTCGCCTCATATAAAAGTGTGCCGGCAACCATACCCTACCATCTAAACGCAAAAAAAAATGCTTCACGCTAGAAATAGGTGTGGCGGTGGTACTTCCCCGGTCGAACTACACTGGTGCTACCACCTGCAAAATAAGAATACAGTTTTCTATGAAAAACTTAATATATGTTAACAACAGTAGCCCATCATTTCATATGTATACTATAAAAAATAATAGTAACTATTTCGTATCTTTTCATCGTATATAATGTAAAAGAAAATAAATCATTCAAATCCTACTAAACGCGAGTGAAACCTTGGGTCACAGCTGGTTTTAAACCGGCCATGTGCATTATATACCCCCGGTCCTACATGCTCGAAACGCTCCTTTGTCCGACGGACAATGGCCGCGAGAATTGGGATATGCCGTCAAGGCAACGTGCAAGCTTCAGAAACATATGTTTATACGTACAAACAAACAATTGACCATTCATTACGGAACTGCAGATTTTGTGTTTTTTTTTTCATTGATGAATAGCCTCGTCAACTAATCGCAGCTTGAAAAGTGTGGGACTGTGCGAACGGTTTTCGGAAGTATTGTTTACGAATAATAATTTTTGATGCGTACGTAAGGACTATTGTTTGTCTTTTGGAGAATGAATGGCCTTCACAAGCAATTGATTATAGTTAAAGATTTTATGGTATGGTAAATGATCAGTCAGCATTGTACATATGTCCGTGGTAATGGCATTGCTTGAATCCTTTACTGGACATTATTTCACTGTCATTACATTACGAAGTGAAAAAAATAATGATTGAAAAAAAAACAACAAAGACAAACCCGCTGAGTTTCTTGTCGTATCTTCTCAGTTGAGGTCGTGTTCCGATCCGGTGGTAGTGTAAAAAAATGTGTTACTGACTATTTGTAAGTGCCCCTGTAGGCACAAATAAAGACATTTCATTTCATTTCACTGCTGAACATTAGCTGTTGCCAAGCATGTCTCTAAATTCAATCTTGGCTTTTGCAATCCTGGCTTCCGTTGCTCAGCTCACTGTTGTACCACATTAAACTTGAGCATTCCAGACTACATGTCTTTAAAAGCGGTAACCACTTCAAGACTCCTGCTTCAACGGTTGTCGGCTTTTCGTGACCATACCTTGCATGTGGAAATATAATCGACTTCTGATGGGATTACGACGAATCCATGAAAGCGATTAGTCATAGTTGCTTAGGATTTTGGGGATTGCGTTGTTATTAAATAGGCGTGTGTACCATGTCGTTCCGTCTTCAATATGTTAGTTGTTATGTTATCTATTTGTCACGTTTTTTTCTATATTTTCACGACACTGTTCAACGGTCAGACTTTATCGGGGCAGTTATATGCTGTGATTAAATCAAACATTTTTTTTATCTGACTGAAGTAGCAAACGAACATGCAGTCTACCTGATGGTCATACAGAACATGGGTTCCATCTGAATTCAATCACAGATGCGGTGCTACTCCCGAGGACTACGATGGTCGCCTCATGATGACACTTGAAAGTGTGAGCTAACATCTTTTGAGAATTGCGTGTTTTATGTCAGTTTAACTACTACAATCAATAAAACGTGTTTTTGTTCAACTTTACATATACTTTATGAAGTTATCGATGTGCCCTGGCGAGTTTATGTTAGTTCTTCGTTATCGACAATAGAATTTCCATTGAATTGATTGCGGTTGGTAACAACCCAGTTGCGTCATTATATTTATACAATCATGAAAACTTGATCGTCTATCTGTACTTTCCAAAGATTTCTTATAATCCATATAGGGTTATCTTAGTTGCAGATAGCGAAATATTAAAAACAGCTCACCAGTTTTCCTGTGTTTCTGCCTCACAGCCTGTTCTTGTCAAGAATCTACGTATCGAATCGAACAGTGTATCTGTTCAATTACTCTTAAACAGATTTTGGCGGAAGCTCTATAGAAATGTTACAATTTAATTAATTTATAATTTTGTATTCAAAATTCATTCAGATTAATATTTTCATGAAATCTAAGGACTAACTAAGCACGTAATTACGCATCTTTGTTTATTAGTTGAGTAATGGATGTAGAAATCATTTCGAAAGCATTTCAAGATTTTCAAGTAATAACAGCTTCGAAGCATACACAAAGCGAATTCAATTATAGTCCCGTAGGAACAAATCGCCCTTGTCTATATCTATACTAATATTATAAAGATTTGAAAGAAAACTTTGTATTTTTGTATGTTTGCCATAAATTAACTTAAAAACTACTGAACCGATTTTTAAAATTCTTTCACCATTCGAATGCTACATTATCCCAGAGCAATATAGGCTATTTTTATTATTAGAATATATAAGGCGTCTTTGCTAAAACTTAAGTAATGTGATTCAGTGTCAAAAATTTTGATTATTGATTACCTATTGATTGGATAGATGACATAATAGTCTGCGCGAACGAAGTCGCATCGGTTCTGCTAGTTCATTATAAATTGCGTTATATTTCCAGTGATTTTGTTTTCTAAGTCGATTGTACTATCGCATGCATCACATGCATTGTGTTTTGGGTTTTACGTATTGCGACTCACGTAGGCATCATTCGTATTCAAGTATGGTCACGTGTTGGAAATTGAATATCATATACATATCATATTGTGAGTTAAAGCATTTGATAATATGAACCTGTTATGCATTGAATGTATTATTAAAATGTAGTTGAATTCCGTTTTAGTAGATGAGACTTAGCTTTTTTTTCATAAGTAGCAAACGAGCATGCAGTGCACCTGATGGTAAGTGTCACTGCCGCCCATAGGCATCTTCAACTTCATATAGAACATGTTCTGTATAAAGTTGATTACAGATGTCCATGAGCGGCAGTGACCACTTACCATCAGGTGGACTGCATGATAGATTTAGAAGTAGTCTATGAGCTTGTATAAATGATTATGCTCGTATGTATGATACTTGTATGTATGTATATATGTATATTACTTGTATGTACTTACATCGTTATGATCGCCTGGCTAGTTGGTTCATTGCAATTGTTACGCACAACGCATGTGTTGGAACTAATAGAGCAATGGGTCACGTTCTAAATCCATATTTCTATGGTGAGAGCTCATTGTTTTTGTTGTTCTCGTAAAACACAATTATTGATATCATGTCTTGTTCATACAAAATAATATTTACAACTTGTTGAACCGCGCAGCTTCGCCCGCGTTAAAAAAATCGATGTATCGATTGTCTCGTGGGAATACGATATTTTCCCACAGTCAAAAGTAGCCTATATGTTAATCCAGTGTTAGCTAACTCTCTACCAAATTTTATGAAAATCGCTCCAGCCGTTTAGACGTGAAGAAGTAACAAGCTTACACCCTCACAAACTTTCGCCCTAATATTATTACTATTAGTATTATTTAGTTTATCATCATACTATCATATTATTAGTATGATAGTATGATGATAAACTAAAATAATATCGATACTACGCCATAACTTGCAAGATCGCAAGACATATAAAGTAGCCATATGGATACTATGATTTGAATCGTAATACCATATCAAGTCGCGGGCCTCGTGATTTAATATCAACCCGATGTAGACAATAATTATCCTGATAGTAAATAAAAAGAGTCAAAAAAAATTCTTATGAAACGATTCATAATAAAACCGGCCAAGTGATCGTCGATCTCGCGCAAGAAGGGTTCCGTATCATTATCTATAAAATAACCCAAAAAACACGCTTTTAGTATGGGAACTCTTAAATATTTGTTTTGTGGCGACCTCCCGCTACTCATCAAGAGATGGCGCTACTAGTATTCTGAAACATGCTATCGAAGTATTCTCAGAATCCTGCATATATACAAGTTCCGAACAACGACTGTCGGAGCACGGCCGCTCCGCTGGCATGATCACCTAGCCTGGCGGGAGATCTTATTTTGCCAAAGTTTTATTCTGTTTTAGTGTATGTTGTTGAAACGGCAACAAAATACATCATCAGTAAAAAATTCAACTGTACGCTGCTGTCAGACAGACGGACAGTGAAGTCTCAATAATAGGGTCCCGTTTCTCTCCATCGTTCATAAAAGCAGTGTTCAGTGAACCACGTCCTCATTGCACTATTAATGCACTTTTGACCTCGTGTCGCTCGTTGCACCCACTTGTCTGTTGTCGGGTTTTAAGAAACAATTGTGGATGCACATAGGATGTCCTATGCCGTGGAAACGCCGCGTGGGACGCGCTGACTGACGGCAGTGCTGCAGTACAAAGTATGATTTATGTGCACATCGTTTTTTATACTAGTCTATAAGGTGGTAGAACGAGTGTAGTTCGGTCGGGGAGGCACCACCGCCACATCTTTTTCTAACGTGAAGCATTTCGAAGTGTTTGGTTGCCGCCACACTTTATATGAGGCGACCATCCTAGTCCTCGGGAGTAGCAACGCATCTGTCCTTGACTTCGGATAAAACCTATCTTCTGTATGAACTTGCTTACAAATAGGCGGCAGTGACCACTTACCATCAGGTGGACTACGTGCTCATTTGCTACTGTTATGTGATACAAAACATACAATGAATATGAACTGTAAAGTTAAATATAATTCTTTATGGATAAAGTTACTTTATCGGGACACTGTTATCAGTTGCCTAATGTTGTCGTCGTGGTCATTAAAGCGTACGTTATACAGCACGTGGAGAAATGTGATTGAATCGACCAACGTGCACACTAGTTGTAGTTTCTTTTAAGCAAAATAATTATGCGGTAACGATTGTTCAGGGGTTATAGGAATTGAAGGCAATGCAAAAGGTGAAATGATATTTTTCTCTTACTCGACTTCGTCCGAACGAGGGTAATTTAGCTATCAATATCATTTATATGTCTTTGTATGTTACATTGTATTTGAATTTTTGAAATATTCGTACTACTTTGGAGTAGTTTGGACAATATGAAGTTAAGTTTTTTTTTAATTTAAGTTATGGTCGAATTTCGACTGATGTGTCGGGTGACTAGTTTCATTGATTAACAAGAGTTTTCGTCGATTATTTTCAAATTTACTTTTATTGAAGTACTTACGTATAATGATTCAAATATAGAAATATTATTACATTTTTTATCTATACACTAGTTGCGTATAATGTTGTTTACGTAAAGTTTTTGCTGGAAACATCAATGCATCAGGCGTATAACTTATGTTTTGGGATTAATTGAAAATTCCACGCCAACAAAGGCGCGTAGGAAAATCTAAGTTAGATGTTGTTTATAGTTGAAAGGGATAGCACGATATTATACCACGACTATTTCTAGCCTAAAGCAGTTTATTCGTTTCGCTGATAGGGTGTTGATGCAGACTAACTTCGGCAGTCATCTCAGTCCCCAAGAGTCACAACCAACCAAGAGGCACAACTCATCTTTGTCTTCATGTAAACCCCTGTTCTATATAGAGTTGCTTACAGATGTCCATGTGCTGCGGTGAACAGGCACGGTGCACAGGCACGCTTAATGCTATTTTGCTACCTCAACCTTATCCGTTTGGTAACCCTACATTGGTTCTACCCTCAATCTTTTGGTGGTAGAGTCTAGTTCGACCGGGGAATTACCACCGTCACACCTATTTCTAGCAGCATTTCTTGCGTTTCGATAAAAGGTTGTGGTTGCCTACACACTTTTATATGAGGCGACCATCATAGTCTTCGGGATTAGCAACACATCTGTGATTGATTTCAGATGGAACCAATACCAAATTATACAGAAATAAAGTTGATTACAGATATCCTCAGGGTGGAAATGGCCACTTACCAAGTGGACTGCATGCTCGTTTGCTACTTCAGTCAGATAAAAAAAACATTATTATTATAAATACGAAAGTTTGTGAGGATCTGTGTTGTTACTTTTTCACGCAAAAACTACCAGATGGATGTCGCGGAAATTTGACACACACAAAAATTATGATCTTGATTAACACATAGGATGCTCCTTACCGTGGTAGAAGTGGCCAAAATGGACGGAGCCACGGGAATAATCTAGTTTTATATAAAAAAAAAAACTGTCGGAAGTCAACAAATGTGGAGATTGAATTTAAACCCATGTATTGTATGTCGATCAAATCAACGAAAACGTCAACAACATATGATAAATGTAACCTTTGAGAAGAACGGAAGGTATCCTCGTTTCCGCCATTCAAAGCCAACTGTCCGGGATACATGACAGTGGCGTGAGGCTGAGGAAATTGCGGCCGCGTCCGGAGTGTCACCGCGTTTCCTACTGGAGACCGTGTCGAACCCGCGTTGAAACGGAAATATTGAAAAGATTCCATTTCAACGTTCAACGTCTCCAGTATGTCTGAACTTGATTCACGTATGATTGAAGATTTGTAGAAATGTATATAACGAAGTGAGATGAGTGATGCGTGATATCAGGAAGGCCAGGAGTCTTCATTACTGTCCATTCTTGAAGATTTCAAGTAAAACACAGGAGTAGACTTCTTCGATTTATTCACACTTGAGGAGGTCCGATCGCTTCGACAGTTATACAAGAAGAGAGATCTATACCGACAGGCGCTCGCCTTTTTATAACAATGTTTGGTGAGGTGACAATAACAAATTTATAGAGGGTAAACTAAATTACAATTCTAAAAATCATTAAATATTGCTAATTAAATAAATAAACGTTTTTTGATCTTTAAACTTACTAAAATAATTATTATCGGCGACGTGTTTTTCATAAATACGCGGTGTCGCGCCGACATATATGTATAAATTCGCACCAATTTGTCCACCAATCCGCACTTGGCCAGCGCGGGGGACTATGGCCTATAACTCTCTCATTCCGAGAGAAGATCCGTGCCCAGCAGTGGGACAATATTGGATTGAAACTGATATGTATAAATTGTAGGTATTACGGAATTAAAGAACTTTCTTTGTTATGCATTTGGTCGGATTTAGTCAATAGGTAGTTGTAGGGGTTAATAGGATATTTCATCATACTAATTTCTAGCATAAAGCAGTTCTAGCTTTACGATGATAGACTGAGATGATCGCCCGATGATTTTGCGCTCATCTCAGTCAAGATTGGCACAACTCGTCTGTAATTGATTTCATGTAAAATCAGTAGATATATTCAACGACAACTTCGCCAACATGGAATATGAAAAAAAAAAAAAAATGGAGGGTATCCTCGTTACCGACATTCAAAGCCAACTATCCGGGATACATGACAGTGGCGTGAAGCTGAGGAAATTGCGGCCGCGTCCGGAGTGTCACCGGGTTTCCTACCTACTCGAGGACCAGTGCCAGATTAAGCCAGCGCGGGGCCTGTAGCAAATTCTGACCGGAGGCCCATAGTTTGCCTTAAGTAAGGGTATTAAATAAAACAAAACTGTTACTATTAAACTTTTCTGGGATTAATTTAATCTGGGAAAATTTAGAGATGACACTTTCTATATCTTCTTTCAGTTTAGGATTTTTAGGATAGCAAAGATAGTAAAATATAAATAGCAGGTAGGTGTTGGGGCGCGGGGCCCCAGTAGTCGCGTGGCCCGAAGCATTTGCTACTCTTTCTATACGACTAATCCGGCATTGTCGAGGACGTGTCAAACCCGCGTCGAAACGGAAATATTGAAAAGATTCCATTTCAACGTTCAACGTCTCCAGTATTGAAGAAGGATTTAAGTTTTATAGAAATTTGTATTTGAATTCTTATTACGAGAATGAAGAACTATTTCAGTGTTGGTCGGATTACACTGACTTTATAAATAGATTTTTAATTATATTGAAATAACAAAAGTGCTTACAGTCCATCTGATGATTTGTGATTACTGTCACAGTGTCGCCCATTTGATAGGCACTCCACATTTATTAATGTGATATAAATAATGGTATTTTACTAATTATAGTAGTACTAATAATAGTATTAGTATATAAAGTAATATTGTCATAAGATTATTAAGGTACGTTCACGGTATGTTATCGTTCATTGACCTTCTTAAGTTTTAATTAGTCAATAGATAAGTATTTGATTTATTAGAAAACATTTCTACGACTTCTTTCTCTACAAATGTCCTAATAAATCGTACCATATCTTAATTACGAGAATTCTACTCAATCAATTCTACTCGTTTTAATAATGTTTCGTAATAACTTTCGAACTCGTAAATTTTACTCATATTCAGTTTATTGAACGGATAATGGTTTTTTATTGTGTTTCTGTAACCTAGGAGTTTACTTAGCGGACAGCTTTAGCATTCAATGACATTTTAGTAGACTAGGGTTCGAGGTTTCATTTCGAGAAATATTGCATGACACTGCAATCGAACGGTTTTGCGAGGAAACAATATATCGCACCTTTATTCATAAAAAGAATCTTCTTTAAATTTTTGATTTGCGACTTTATCACCTAGTTCGTTCGCTTTATGGTATTAAGTCGCGGAACATAAATTTTGAGTTAATTCTTTTTATGAATAAAGGTGCGTATGTACATATATACATATAATATGTGGATGTTAACAGTTATAGTTGGATTAAGTCCTTGACTATTTGGGCAGCGTATCTGTGGTCAACCCTATCCATCGTATTTGCCGACGATTATGTAGATGTCTACGGGTGGTAGCGACCCATTACAATCAAGTGGACTGCATGATTATTTCATGACTACTCAGTGTGAGCATCGGTGGTGTACCTCGGATAGGGATCTATTCCGACTTTAAGTTGTTTACAGACTTACACTTTTATTCATACGACTACGATTGCAACGTCTCTTTTATTTTAATGTAGACTTAACAAATGAGCATGCAAACATGAGTGTAAGTGGCAACTGTAGTCCGTGTACATATGTGATCAACTGTAGATAACATTTGTTTCATACCTGGAGTGGGCCATATACCTATGTGTTGTTATTCCTTAAAAAAAAAACGCTTTTTACACTCATAGCCTCACACTAGGATTTTCACCTGTGTTGTGGGTACCATGGCCACACAAGACGAATACACAAACACCCAGACCCAGAACATGAATCTAAATTCATCATGCAGATACTTCTGTCTGGCCGAGAACCGAACCCGGGACCCATTGCGCGTCAGACAGGTATGGTAACCGCTCCGCCACGCGGGTCGTCATAATTCCTGAGGTATAATTAGAAGGCCTTGGATTAGTATGTCTCCTTTGCCACACACTTCGATATTAGGCAGAAATATGTGGTGTTTTCGGGGTCGTACATAAGGTAGAATTCTTAAAAATATTTTGATTACGGAGTACATGAATGGAGGTGACGTGAAAGTTTCGCTATGTGCCGTTACTGATTAATCGACTTAAGTAAGCTTAATTGTTATCAAGCGGGTCTGTAATTGACGGCTGCACCACACGACTGGTTTCGTACGTGTCACGTAGTACCACTCTCTCTTTGATATATGCAAAGTACAGGCGATTGTCGAGCAACACTTTGATTATACTAAATTGACCCTAATAAAGTTAGCACTATTATGTTTGATCATCGATTTAGAAAAATCCAAGATACACATTCAGCGTATCAAAACTGTCCGGTGAAAAAGAGCGCTCAATTTCAAAACTAGCGCTCATTCGAAGTAGCATAATTTTATTGCTTTTTGCTTAAAGCGTTGTAAATACAACGTTAAATCATGGGCGTAAGGTTGTATTGCTAAAATATATGGCCGTTATGACCATCTATGAATAACTACGCAAATTTGACTACAGTTTTAGGTGTCATTTTTGTTCGAGTCTGTGTATCTAGTGTATTTCTATATCGATGTGTTTGACTAATACTGTATGTATAGTTTTTTGGTTCAAATTTTTTAGTAAAACTCGACACGCTTTTGTTATATTTTAAATGTTTTTTACACAAACTTGATTATCTTCGCGGATTACACGTCTACTTTCGCGGATTAAGGGGCAATGGGGCGTTAGATAAATATAAATTAAAAACATAGTAAGTAATTAATAAATATTTAAATACTTAATATTAGGATTCCGTTTTTAGATTCATTTACAATCTCCTGTTTAATTCAAACTAAAGTTCGAATCGAATGTCTATATGTTTATGACCAAAATGATATACCTACAGGGGTCTTCAATTCAGCCGTTAATTTTGGGTTAGAAGACAACTAATACTTATAAGTTTACTTGTAAATAACAGGAAACGTACGAGATCAGTTGTTATATATATTGCAGGTAATTAAATTAAGGTCATTCTCAATATTTTTTTCCTACATTGTGTGCGTAAGCAATTAGTACATAATATATTAATTACTTCATGAGTAAGTAGGACAACGAGATATAGATGTCGGCGACATAAATTTTTCGAAGCCTTTTATTGTTTCCAGGCAGGGAAATTATAAATGGGACCTTACAATTGGGAGCACTAAAAGTACTTAATTGATTCCAAATACGGGCAATTGACGAAATAAGTTTGAGAACAACAGTTCTATTGTAATCCTCGGTGAAAGCAACTAGTCTTTGGTCGACTTCAGATTGAATATCTGTTTCACTTTAAGTCTATAACAGTGGAGATAATTTAGCTTAGCACTATATTGGAGTAAACTGTTTGTCGATATTATCAAATAAAATACCTTTATTCTTTCGCTTCGATCTTAGCATTGTCTATCTCATATATTTTAACGATTATTCGAAGGAAAGAGGTTATCATTTACTAAACCCTTTTACTAGAGACCACAGGTATATTGATCTTAAAAAGGTGCAAAGTAATCATTTTATTGATATTCATATGGCAGTGATAGCCTAATGGTTGAAACTTGCCAGCTCGTTGGGGAGGTCTGAAGTTCAAACCCTGACACGCACCACTGATTTATGTGCGTATTAGAAATTAATTATCACTGCTTTTCGGGGAAGGAAACATCGTGACGAAACCTACACTCCTGAGAGTTCTTTGAAAAAAAAGTTCTCGGAGGTGTGTGAAGTCCACCAATTCGCACTTGGCCAGTGGACTATGGCCAAAACTATCTCATTCTGAGAGAAGACCCGTGCCCAGCAGTGGGAAGATGATGGATTGACGATATTGATATGGCATTGTAACTTAAATGTATATCTTTTAAAAGAAATCGATATACGGGATTAGTAACTTATAATACGATCAAGCTAAGATTTAACGGACGCGGTAATTGGAAACTGAAATCCGTGTCATCTGAGTGTGGGGATTTAGCAAACATTTGTCTCATCTCACAGGCTTCGAGAGATCGCCTACGACACGCCCACGGGCGAGATGATACCTTCGGGCCTTCGACCGTTGCCAAGGATCAATTGTTTGCGCATCGTTCTAGTAAACATTGGAAACTTTGTCTGAAGAATATATTGCCTTTTGTTGCTTTGGAGAAAATAATATATTCGATTTAAATAAATAAAGAAAACAGTTTACGTCCACGATACATTGATGCCATCGCATTACTGTCCTACTGCTGGGCACGGGTCTTCTCTCAAAATGCGAGAGTTTTATTCCTTACTCCACCGCGCTGGCAAGTGCAATTGCGAATTTGTGGACACACACCTCCGAGAACTTTTTTTAAAGTACTCTCGGGTGTATAGGTTTACTCACGATGTTTTCACCGAAAAGCAGTGATAATTAATTTCTAATACGCTCATAAATCAGTGGTGCCTGGGTTTGAACCTCGGACCTCCCGATCGAGAGGGCAAGATCCAACCATTAGACTATCACTGCTCTACTATGATACATTGGTGACTGATAAGCGAAGGTAATCACTAAAGAGAGAATTTTTTAGGTTTTTTTTGTATTATTATTATATTATATGTACATTTACAAAGTTTAAAGAACGAGGTTATTGTAGGAATAAAGTAACATAGCGGTGCATGTCATCTTCAATCGCTTTATAACTGTTGCATCGTTTCTTGTGTGTGACTACATATACATACATACACGTAATTAGTACATAAACATTAACGTGTCTTTTACTTCACTCGCGTACAATAATCGTACTGTACACTGACGACCCGCGTGGCAGAGCGGTTGCCATACCGGTCTGACGCGCAATGGGTCCCGGGTTCGATTTCCGGCCAGACAGATGATGAGTTTAGATTCATGTTCTGGGTCTGGGTGTTTGTGTATACGTCTTGTGTGTGTCCATGGTACCCACGACACAGAAAATCCTAATGTGCGTGTCCTAATCCTAATCCCCAGTAGTCGCGTGGCCCGAAGCATATGCTACTCTTTCTATATGACTAATCCGGCATTGTCGAGGACGTGTCAAACCCGCGTCGAAACGGAAATATTGAAAAGATTCCATTTCAACGTTCTCCGTCTCCAGTATTGAAGTAGGATTTAAGTTTTATAGAAATTTGTATTTGAATTCTTATTACGAGAATGAAGAACTATTTCAGTGTTGGTCGGATTACACTGACTTTATAAATAGTATTTTAATTATATTGCAATAACAAAAGTGCTTGCAGTCCATCTGATGATTAGTGATTACTGTCACCCATTTGATACGGACTCCACATTTATTAATGTGATATAGATAATAACGTTTTACTAATTAAAGCAGTACTAATTTTTTTTATCTGCCTGAAGTAGCAAACGAGCTTGCAGTCCACCTGATGGACGCTGCCGCGCATGTACATCTGTAATAAACTTCATACAGAACATGGGTTCTATCAGAAGTCAATCACAGATGCATTGCTATTTCTGAGGACAATGATGGTCGCCTCATAATAATAGTAGTATATAAAGTAGTATTGTCACAAGATTATTAAGGTACGTCCACGGTATGTTATCGTTCATTGACCTTCTTAAGTTTTAATTAGTCAATAGATAAGTATTTGATTTATTAGAAAACATTTCTACGACTTCTTTCTCTACAAATGTCTTAATAAATCGTACCGTATCTTAATTACGAGAATTCTTCTCATAGTTCTAATAATGTTTCGTAATAACTTTGAACTCGTAAAATATAGGTACTCATATTCAGTTTATTGATAATGGTTTTTTATTGTGTTTCTGTAACCTAGGGGTTTACTTAGCGGGCAGCTTTAGCAATCAATGACATTTTAGTAGACTAGGGTTCGAGGTTTCATTTCGAGAAATTTTGCATGACACTGCAATCGAACGGTTTTGCGAGGAAACAATATATCGCACCTTTATTCATAAAAAGAATCTTCTTTATATTTTTGATTTGCGACTTTATCACCTAGTTCGTTCGCTTTATGGTATTAAGTCACGGAACATAAATTTTGAGTTAATTCTTTTTATGAATAAAGGTGCGTATGTACATTTACACATACTAGTCGCCCGTCGCATCGGCCGAAATTCGACCGTAATTTAAATTAAAAATCAAATGTCATCTGACATTCTTGACGTTGTGTCTTTTCATAGTAAGACATTGAATGTTCTATTTCATTTACTAAGTACGTATGTGTTTGTGACAAATGCAAGGCAGTGTGTGTAATGTGTTTTTAGTTGATTTTATGTATGAAAAATGCATTATTTGAAAAAAATATTAACATTCTGCACTCCTTCTCTACGTCCACTATAACCGTGCAAAATTTCATACTAATCCGTCCGCGGCATATTACTTAAAAATCCGTCACAAATTTTTGCTTCACGTATTAATATAATAATAATATGTGGATGTTAAAAGTTATAGTTGGATTAAGTCCTTGACTATTTAGGCAGCGTATCTGTGGTCAACCCCATCCATCGTAATTGCCGTCGATTATGTAGATGTCTACGGGTGGCAGCGACCCATTACAATCAAGTGGACTGCATGATTATTTCATGACTACTCAGTGAGAGCATCGGTGGTGTACCTCGGATAGGGATCTATTCCTACTTTAAGTTGTTTACAGACTTACACTTTTATTCATACGACTACGATTGCAACGTGTCTTTTATTTTAATGTAGACTTAACAAATGAGGATGCACACCTGACGGCAAGTGGACACTGCAGTCCGTGGACATGTGTGATCAACTCTAGATAACATTTGTTTCATACCTGGAGTGGGCCATATACCTATGTGTTGTTATTCCTTAAAAAAAACGATTTTTACACTCATAGCCTCATACTAGGATTTTCTCCTGTGTTGTGGGTACCATGGCCACACACAAGACGAATACACAAACACCCAGACCCAGAACATGAATCTAAACTCATCATTCAGATACTTCTGTCTGGCCGAGAACCGAACCCGGGAGCCATTGCGCGTCAGACAGGTATGGTAACCGCTCCGCCACGCGGGTCGTCATAATTCCTGTAGCATAATTAGAAGGCCTTGGATTAGTATGTCTCCTTTGCCACACACTACGATATTAGGCAGAAATATGTGGTGTTTTCGGGGTCGTACAAAAGGTAGAATTCTTAAAAATATTTTGATTACAGAGTACATGAATGGAGGTGACGTGAAAGTTTCGCTATGTGCCGTTACTGATTAATCGACTTAAGTAAGCTTAATTGTTATCAAGCGGGTCTGTAATTGACGACTGCACCACACGACTGGTTTCGTACGTGTCACGTAGTACCACTCTCTCTTTGATATATGCAAAGTACAGGCGATTGTCGAGCAACACATTGGTTTTACTGAATTGACCCTAATAAAGTTAGCACTATTATGTTTGACCATCGATATAGAAAAACCCAAGATACACATTCAGCGTTTCAAAACTGTCCAGTGAAAAAGAGCGCTCAATTTCAAAATTGAGCGCTCATTTCAAGTAGCAAAATTTTATTGCTTTTTGCTTAAAGCGTTGTAAATACAACTTTAAATCATGGGCGTAAGGTTGTATTGCTAAAATATACGGTCGTGATGACCATCTATAAATAACTACGCAAAGACTACAGTTTGAGGTGTCATTTTTGATAGAGTCTGTGTATCTAGTGTATTTCTATATCGATGTGTTATACTAATACTGTATGTATCGTTTTTTGGTTCAAATTTTGTTGTAAAACTCGACCCGCTTTTGTTATATTTTAAATGTTTTTTACACAAACTTGATTATCTTCGCGGATTACACATGTCTACTTTCGCGGATTAAGGGGCAATGAGGCGTTAGATTAATATGTTTAAAAACATAGTAAGTAATTAATATATTTAAACTAGCTGTCCCGACAAACGTTGTTTTGCCATATAAAAAATAAAAATAAATGTTAAGGGTGGACAACCCTGAAGGGGTATGAAAAATACATGTTAGCCGATTCTCAGACCTACCCAATATGCTTACCAAATTTCAGAGGAATCGGTCAAGCCGTTTCGGAGGAGTATGGAGACTAACATTGTGACACGAGAATTTTATATATAAGATACTTAATATTAGGATTCCGTTTTTAGATTCGTTTACAATTTCCTGTTTAATTCAACCCAAAGTTCGAATCGAATGTCCATATGTTTATGACCAAAATGATATACCTACAGGGGTCTTCAATTCAGCCGTTAATTTTGGGTTAGAAAACAAAACTAATACTTATAATTTTACTTTAAACTAACAGGACACGTACGAGATCGGTTGTTATATATATTACAGGTAATTAAGGTCATTCTCAATATTTTTTTCGTACATTGTGTGCGTAAACAATTAGTGCATATGTTAATTACTTCATAAGTAGAGAAACCAGATATAGACGTCGGCGACATAAATTTTTCGAAGCCTTTTATAATTTCCAAACAGGGAAATAATAAATGGGACCTTACAATTGGGAGCACTAAAAGTACCTAATTGATTCCAAATACGGGCAATTGACGAAATAAGTTTGAGAACAACAGTTCTATTGTAATCCTCGGTGAAAGCAACTAGTCTTTGGTCGACTTCAGATAGAATATCTGTTTCACTTTAAGTCTATAACAGTGGAGATAATTTAGCTTAGCACCATATTGGAGTATACTGTTTGCCAATATCAAATAAAAGACCTATTCTTTCGCTTCCATCTTAGCAATGTTTATCTCATATATTTTTAACGATTATTCGAAGGAAAGAGGTTATCATTTACTAAACCCTTTTACTAGAGACCACAGGTATACAGATTTTGAAAAGGTGCAAAAAAAGTCATTTTATTGATATTTATATATGACAGTGATAGCCTAATGGTTGAAACTTGCCCGCTCGATCGGAAGGTCCGAAGTTCAAACCCTGACACGCACCACTTATTTATGTGCGTATTAGACATTAATTATCACTGCTTTTCGGTGAAGGAAAACATCATGAGGAAACCTACACTCCCGAGAGTTCTTTAAAAAAAAGTTCTCGGAGGTGTGTGAAGTCCACCTATTCGCACTTGGCCAGCGCGGTGGACTATGGCCAAAACTATCTCATTCTGAGAGAAGACCCGTGCCCAGCAGTGGGAAGATGATGGGTTGACGATATTGATATGGCATTGTAACTTAAATGTGTATCTTTTAAAAGAAATTGATATACGGGATTAGTAACTTATAATACGATCAAGCTGAGATTTAACGGACGCGGTAATTGGAAACCGAAATCCGTGTCATCTGAGTGTGGGGATTCAGCAAACATTTGTCTCATCTCACAGGCTTCGAGAGATCGCCTACGACACGCCCACGGGCGAGATGATACCTTCGGGCCTTCGACCGTTGCCAAGGATCAATTGTTTGCGCATCGTTCTAGTAAACATTGGAAACTTTGTCTGAAGAATATATTGCCTTTTGTTGCTTTGGAGAAAATAATATATTCGATTTAAATAAATAAAAGAAATAATTTACGTCCAGGATACATTGTTGCGAACTCATTACTGTCCCATTGCTGGGTCGTCGGGTCTTCTCTCAAAATGCGAGACTCTTATTCCTTACTCCACCGCGCTGGCAAGTGCAAGTGCGAATTGGTGGACTTCACACACCTCCGAGAACTTTTTTAAAGTACGCTCGGGTGTATAGGTTTACTCACGATGTTTTCACCGAAAAGCAGTGATAATTAATTTCTAATACGCACATAAATCAGTGGTGCGTGCCTGGGTTTGAACATCGGACCTCCCGATCGAGAGGGCAAGATTCAACCATTAGACTATCACTGCTCTACCATGATACATTGGTGACTGATAAGCGAAGGTAATCACTAAAGAGAGGATTTTTTAGGTATTTTTTGTAGTATTATTATATTATATGTACATTTACAAATGTTTAAAGAACGAGGTTATTGTAGGAATAAAGTAACATAGCGGTGCATGTCATCTTCAATCGCTTTATAACTGTTGTATCGTTTCTTGTGTGTGACTACATATACATATACGTAATTAGTACATAAACATTAACGTATCTTTTACTTCACTCGCGTACAATAATCGTACTGTACATTGACGACCCGCGTGGCAGAGCGGTTGCCATACTTACCGGTCTAACGCGCAATGGTCCCGGGTTCGATTTACGGCCAGACAGGTATCTGAATGATGAGTTTAAATTCATGTATGATCTGGGTCTGGATGTTTGTGTATACGTCTTGTGTGTGTGTCCATGGTACCCACGACACAGGAGAAAATCCTAGTGTGGGGCTATGATTGAAGAAAGCGTGTGTGTGTATATTAACCATCAACAAAATGAATTTCAATCTCGTATTTTAGTTGTTGGTAAATCATCAACCTATTTCTGCCCTTATCGTTAGCACAGGTCTCCTCATATAGTAAGAAGAAGGTTCATTATGCTGTCTAAAAGCGTCTATGGTTGGCACAGATTTGAGGGATTTTTGCAGAAATTACATAATTTAATGGTTCCTCGTGATGATTTTAGCGGCTGTTAAAACAAGTAAATAATTCTTAATAAAAAACATACTTTTAAATTCTATAGGTCTGTGCGTGAGTAGTCGTATTTCAAACCTCTAAGCTGTTGCCCTTTTTTAAGTGAAAAGTAATAATTTGTAATACATTTGTAGTTTGTTTATCGGTAACGAAATGCGAGGTCGGTGTAAACAGCGCCAAGTCTCCACTAACGAGGTCAACAAATTAAATCAATACCGAGCAGTCGGCGTCTTCATGAACAATTTCAGTTGGATTGATATGTTCCTGATAAAGATGGTCCTTACGTATCATAAATTGGTCCTCACGCTATTAGGATGTTTGCATTGATACTATCAACAATTTATATATTAATACGTGAAGCAAAAACTTGTAGCGCATTTTTAAGTAATATGCCGCGGACGGATTAGTATGAAATTTTGCACGGTTATAGTGGACGTAGAGAAGGAGTGCAGAATGTTAATATTTTTTTCAAAAAATGTATATATCATACACAAAATCAACTAAAACACATTACACACACTACCGTGCATTTGTCACAAACACATACATAATAAACGAAATAAAACATTCAATGTTTTATTTCGTTTATTATGAAATCTTACTATGAAAAACGTAACGTCAAAAATGTCAGATGTCTTTGTCTAAATAACGGGTAGTTATTGATTTTAAGTGCAGCTTTGTCACTTAAACCGCTTTTTACTTTTCGGGTGTATTATAATAACTTGATAAAAAAATTGAATTTAGAAAATACTTTGGACAATATCAACTTTAGTTTTTAAATTGAATTAACTTTGAATTATTAAATTACTTAAATATTATAATTAATATAATTATTAAATTGAATTAACCCGTCGCAATGGTCTAATTTCGACCATTGCGACGGGTGACTAGTAATGATAAAAATCCCAATGCAGAAAGGTCAATATCCACCAAGTTATCCACTAGTAGACAGTAAATTTCACAAACCTTTGAGAACAATATGGTAAACTCATGCATACTTATGTTTCTTTACTGTGAAGTATTCACATTTAAAGGAAATACTCGTTCTAATGCTAATGCTGTCATTGGTTTTCTCTTTAGATTTGGTGAAAATACTAATGGCTAACATTGAGGGGGGTACAACACATTATTGTCCCACTGCTGGGCACGGGTCTTCTCTCAGAATGAGAGAGTTTTAGGCCATAGTCTATTGCGCTGGCCAAGTGCGAATTGGTGGACAACTTTGAGGACTTGCACGTTTTAAATCGCCATAAAAGCATCGGCAAGATTTACCAAATAAAGCATTTTGTGCCGACAGGAACGTTCTCTTTTCCTCAACCAATCGTTGTAACCGAAACAAGGAAGTACTAACGACAATGTTATGCAAACAAATATTTACTGAATGTTAAGAATCGACTTCTTGCTCCATAACAATTAACATAATTCTTTTGTTAATACGAAACAATATATTTTTATGGTACGTACATTTGTCTATTGCTCCCTCATTATCGTTATGGTACGAGAATAGAAAGGCGAGATAAACGGAAAACTGACCGCTCTTAAACCGAGCAAAAAGTGGTACCGTTACCGTTTGTACTTTACCGAATTCAGTTCGGTTCTGAGAAACAATTATGTTTACCTAGTACCTGAGTTTTTGTGCTCCCAAGAAATGAAAGAACTCGTCATTCTGTATCTGCTTGATGGATTATCGTTACCAGCCATTTTCGGAATGTCAAAGATTTTTTGAATAAAGGCTTGAAATATCGTCTTTCACATTTCTCAGACAAACGGTTTTTATATCATGACAACAAAGTTCTTGGATCTAAATATTTTAACACTACCTTCTTAGGAATATGTCTTAAGATTGCCATTCCTAATGGAGTGAAAAATTGTGATCCTCATTGTAAACGTAACAGTATAAGCAAATTTAATCTTATTTCCTTATTTCTATATTTTATTTCGAATAGGTTCGCTTAACCTATTTTTTTTATCTAGTTCGTAAAATTTTCGTGTAACCAAATCCATTAATTAAATACTAAATATATTGTAAAGGAAAATGAACTAGATTGACGATGATGAAGGTTCTCGTAGACATAATGACGAAGCGAAATGATCGATAAAATAATTTATTTTTAATGTTAGTAGAAAGTTCACTTACAATAAACGTTTCGCTACGAGACACGATTCGCAACGATGAAATCTGTAGACGAACGAAGGTTACCGACATAGCTCTCAAAATCAGCAAGCTGAAGTGGCAGTGGGCTGGTCATATCGCTCGAAGGACCGATAACCGATGGGGAAGAAAGGTCCTCGAGTGGCGACCACGTTTAGGCAAAAGGAGGTCGCCCCCATACCAGGTGGACCTATGACCTGAAGAAGACAGCGGGAAACCGTTGGATTCAGAGGGCACAGGACCGGTTGGAGTGGCGCCATTTAGGGGAGGCCTATGTCCAGCAGTGGACATCAAAGGGCTGATGGATGGATGGAAACGTTTAATATATCTTTATAGTCAAATTAGCCATTCGGTGCTACATAAATTCACACCAAGCTGAATATAGGTACAATTGTTCAAAAGACCATTTAGTCTACAATGTCAATTTTAGTCTGATGTATGTTTATGATAAAATTTAATAGCTGCTATGCTGCTTAGCTGAAAATAGCGAAAAACTATTTTTGTTTTTGACATTTGAATATTTATTTTCCATACACGGGAATGATGGGGAACTTTCAGGGTTTTTTATACTGGTCTTTTCAACAATTGTACCAATACTCAGCTTGTTGCAAATTAATGTAATTTCACCCTCATTTTCAAGCTAATTTGACCGGACTATTATTGAAAATTGAAAGTCATTGGCTAATTTAACATTTGTTTTGACAAAATGTGACGAATTGATAGGATGTTTCCGTTCACATCGAATGTTATTCAATGACATGAATAAAAAACATCTACAAATAAATATACAACTTTACATATAATTAATGAACGCAAAATTAAAATTATTTTATATAAATATTAGTTCTGTCCTTCAACATTCGTGAGTATAAAAAGTTTCAAGGTTCATTCAAAATGTTATTAATTCAAAAATGAAAAGATTTTATCAAGCGTTTTGGCATTAATCCAAATTAATAAGCAATGACGTCTGTTAAACGAATACTACTGAAAAATAATATAACCGTAATTGATTATAATTTGAAACATCCCAGGAAATGTATAGAGAGTAGGTCATCGGTTACACGCTAATTCTGGCGTCAATTCAGTCCATCATTCTGATCAGAATGACGAGAGAATTATCGTGTCACTTTCTGACTGATAGACTCTCTGGAGTGATGAAAATTAAATATTTTAGATAATATTCGTCCGTTTGGAATGTCAAAGTACGGTATCCATATGACTACAAAACTGTTGCGTTCTGTGTCCAAACGGCGACTGTGTTGCAATTTTATCAGTCAGTCTGCACGTGTCAACTTTCCATCATTCGGCATCCGTCAAAACACAAATGGACTGACGGACTGAACTGATGCAAGAATTAACGTGTAACCGATGTGTAAGATTTAGTAGGATCAGTTATGCCAGAAGACATTGAAACTATTACACACACAATCGTGAACACTGGGATAGTTGGCAAGGAAGTTCGCCGAGTGGTGAGCGGTCGGATTTCAATGTCGGTCGCGGTCCGGCGCCTCCCGGCCGGATAGCCTTACCGCGTTGCACTGTACCGCTTTGTGCACTCGACCAAAATTCCACTCAGCACTCCTAAGTATAGGTGTTTTGCCTAGTTGGTTTCTTTTATTGCTATTCGTATTCTCAAAATATAGAGTTGGATTTTCTTTTTGAGAAATTGTTTTATGAAAGGATCTAGATCTTCATGATTATACATAGATATCGGTAACTGAAATATCAAATTTATGATTAAATTAATGTCTGGATGACTTGGATGAGGATGAAGAAATAATCGTTCTAACTTGTTTCAGAAGATTAACAATAGGATAAACAGTATTTAACTTCATAGCTAGTTAGAGATAAATTTGGATAAAACAAATTTAATGTGCCGTATTTAAGATACGTATGTATATATACATTAATTCAGAGCGTACCGATTTATACCCAGGCAACAAATAGATCAAATTGTTACAATACAGTATAAACAATATAATCTATACCATATTAAAATATAATTACCTAAAATATAGGTATTGTAAATATATACATTTCATGTAATTAAATTCTAATTGACATTTGAGTTATTTTTAGTAAACAATATTAATAAATCCTTTTCCAAACGACGTTGTAATTGAAGATTAATAAAGTTTTCATTGTCAAGACTGTTTATGTTTAATCGAAAGTATAATTAGAAATACTCAGATAACAGCCGTGGTTCTGTAATACGAGGCCACGAAACTGGCTTGGCGTTGGAAGCGTCGGCGTTGATTGAATTATAGATAATTTACAGTGATTTTTCCTGGCCTTATAAGTAATTACCTTGCAAGTAGTTTATTTTGTAAGTCTTAAGTCTAGTTTTGTAAGACGAGATGTTCCAAATTGGGCACACAGGCTTTATTGTTTTTTAGAAGTTTCAGGTATGCAAATTTTCTAATAATGTTTTACTTCACTGTAAGAGCAATTAATAATTAAGTTCTAATACGAACATGACAGAGCAGTGATAGCCTAATGGTTGAAACTTGCCCTCTCAATCGAGAGGTCTGAGGTTCAAACCCAGGCACGCACCACTGATTTATGTGCGTATTATACATTATTTATCGTGAGAAAACATCGTGAGGAAACCTACACACCCGAGAGTTCTTTAAAAAAAAAAGTTCTCGGAGGTGTGTGAAGTCCACCAATTCGCACTTGGCCACCGCGGTGGACTATGGCCTAAACTCTCTCATTCTGAGAGAAGACCCGTGCCCAGCAGTGGGACAAGAATGGGTTGACGACACACGAACATGACTTAAAAATCGAACACGTATGCCTGGAACTCGTACTTCAGACCCTGACTGAGAGCCCGATTTGTAACGGCCATACTTTTTTACATACGCTTAAGGGGGCGTAGATTAATTACGCGAGGCAAATGTGGCGAGTTTTCGACTCCCCTCTCCCATTAGAGAGATATAGTGAGATTTGTCTCCATCCCCCTACCTGACTTATTAATAAAACTCGAGTATTATTCGTAACGGACTGGCGCTTTTATTACTGTCAATTCTGACCTCAGACAACAATGCTTATACAGTTTTACAGGTGGCGCTAGTTAGTATAAAACTATTATTTCACAGAGACATGTACCATAAATTCTACACTTATCGCACGTAAGATTGTTCAAAATAGAAAGAAACATTAAGTTGACAACTTAATATTGTAGCTTAATTTTTTCGGCATTTTACAGGGTTTTCAGGGTAGAAAAAATAGACCGTGATATTTGATGACCGACTCTCCTCTTAAGGTCTCACGTGATTAATAGATGTCTGTCCGTTCCTCTTTCTGTCTGTCCGTGGATCCGTAGCTTCTAAACGGATGAAACAATTTGGATGCGGTTATTGATGTTACAAAGGTTTCCGGGGCTGGTTCTTAAACATGTTTTATCAAAATCTATTTAGCCATTTACTAGGTATGGACGGTGAAGTAGAGGGTAAAAAATCTAATATTGTTTAATATTAACAAGTGCGATATAAATGACGCTTGATACAGATTAATTCTTCTTTACTCTTTTTTAAAACACGCTTTCTATACTCATAGCCCCACAGAAGAATTTTCTCCTGTGTCGTGGGTACCATGGACACACAAGACGAATACACAAACACGCAGACCCAGAACAGGAATCTAAACTCATCATTCAGATACCTGTCTGGCCGGGAATCGAAGCCGGGACCCATTGCGCTTCAGACCGGTAACCGCTGCGCCAGGCGGGTCGCCGAATTCACAGATGTTTCGTGGCCATCGGATAATAGAGTTCTCCGCGTCGTCTTACTGCGGTCGCAGTTTTGCGTTACAGCGTTACTGCGAGTCACACCTCTAACGTTACACCGGTGTGTTCAACTGTTATATCATCTGCACGTGAAGGTCGTTGACTGAGGTCGCTGATGACACCGATACTTTTGCACGCATGGATGTTAAACTTTGAAGTGCTTTTTTTATTAATTGGTTTCGATACATTTAATGAACATGAAAATTTTGTGTGTCGATACGTCGCATACATTTTCAAACATGTTTGGAAGGCTTTAAAAACAAATATAAATACAAAATAAATACTTACCCTTGGCACAACTGCTGATACAGCAAATGCTCCTTAAGAATTAATTTTTGGAATTTACTCGCTTTTTTCAAAATGGCACAAACGCAAACCATAACATTGAATTCAGTATTACATTGTACTTCAAATTACATATGTTACGGAGTTAGGAAGTGAAAATCGCTAGTCGTTAATGAATACGATTCGGACTGTGCGTTCCGCATGGAAATCCTTTGTTGTCGGGGAACTTTTCTCAGACTACACAAACAATACTAGGAATTCTATTACAATGGAAATGACCCTTGAAGTTGAAGGATATGTCCCATTAAATGGTAATAGTTATAAGAATAATGCATACCCTTCAATACAGTAAATGGTAGACAATTGGTGAGAAACGAAATAATTTTATCAATGTGAGTGGGTATTTGTGCTATCTCTCTGATAATCTTGATTTCCTTAAATAATACTGATTTATTTAGACTTTACCATTTTCGAAGTTTAATTATTTATAGACTTTTTATTTAATACATACAATCTGCACTACATCACCGTGTATCACCTTGTTGTCAATTACCTAACAGTTAATGAGACCAGAGACATCATGAATCATTAAAAAATCTTTTAACGGTCATTGCTCGGGAGTGTCCGGTAAGATGCTACTATTTAAATAAGGGATTTCAGGAGACCGACAGGATATCGGTATCAAGTGCAGTGCATAAAGTGTCTGCGCACACATACAAAAGTTGCAAACGTACAGCCCACCTGTGATAGTAAGTGGTCGCTGCCGCTCATGGACCATATCCTCCCACCGAAACATAAAAATTGCTTCACGTAATAAATAGTTGTCGCTATTCTACCTCTCTCGTACCACCACCACTTTAATTAGAAAGGTCAGTCTTCAATACTTCAATATGTACAGGATAAATGACTTATAAAGATTAGTTGCTTAGACAAGATTGCCTTACGTTTGTATAACCGCCGATGTGGTCAACTAGTGATGGTCAGCCCGAGTTATTAACTCGAGTTAAATTCTCTCTAACTCGAGCTTAAGATTTTGTGCAAACGGATAGCAAAGCAAAGCTTTTGATTGTTTGTAAGAATCTTTAACGAGAAATAAATCCTTATTTGTTTAAATTCCACTAGTATAATTAATTATGATTGACCCAATACACGTCTTTGATGAATCTGTTCTGATTTTTTTTCGAAGCAAGGGTATTAAAATGGTGAAAACGAAACGAAAGATATAGTCAGATTCATCCAAATAACTCGAGTTCAACTCGAGTTACATGTATTTTACTCGAGTTAACTTGAGTCGTGTTTATCCCGGAACATCATTATGGTCAACCATGTTGTATGTATTTATCTTTGCGCCGGATTGGTAATCCCGATGAAGTCACGGCGTCCGTAACGTGCGGTGTACGGATTTGCGATTCAAAATTCATACAATTCTAGTTGTGATTGAGATTTATTCACCTTTTGATACGTGTCCTTGCCGTTTCTATGTATATTTTGAGTGTTTGGATTTTTATAACAGGCTTGTGTTGTTTAGAGTTTAAGTTTCCTCCTTCGTGTTTAAATTTTAAGAGAATAGGCTCCCTAAAACAGTGTTTAACGTGTCATGTTAGTATGTATGAGTAAAATCTTGCAACTATATTTTTTACTACATAGTTCTTAGTCAAGTGAACTGCAATTTGGAATAGGTACATACGTAACGTACGAATAGATGATAATGTAATCATCTGATATTACGGAGTTAATCTAACCGTGGACCTACAAGCTGGTCATAGTTGAGGAATTAAACAAGATATCTTCAACACATCGCTAAACACGAATAAGCCTATTATGTATATATTTCGAAAAGGTCTATTTGTTTTAGTTCGTGCGTTAATAAAATACGCTTTCTACACTTAAAGCCTAACATTAGGATTTTTCGTTATTGGAGCCACAAAGACGAATACACAAACGCCGTAACCCAGAATAGAAATATCAATTTCTATTCCGGGTATCGAACCCAGAATTCATTGCGTGTCAGGTCAGCATGCTGACCGCTCCGCCACAAGGGTCGTCTTTAAAAGCTTGTTTTAATTTAATTTTTAACGCTTCAACATTATTTTATGAAGAGAATCTACTCAAGAATATTCAGGACTCTGTAAATAGGAGTAGTTACGTTACGTTACGAGGAATTTCACGAGTCATCATTAAAAGTAAAATAACGAGCCCAATACAGGTTCATTAAAGCGATCTACTTGTTATTTTGTACCAGAAACAAGATATGAAAACGAAAAACGCGACTGCTAAAACTGATTTATTTAATTTAACACTTTTTAGAAGTTTACGGCAAAATAGTAACTTAAAATGTGAAATTATGTGTATTTTTAATAGTCCGTTAGACCTTTGATACCTATATTGTTAAAAATAATAAAAAAATCATCCCTAAGCGCTGGTTTTATCTGTTCACAGATACTAAATTTTAAAATTACATACATATCTTATATCACTGGTACGTTACATGTTACAATCCGTCAAGCCGATGGTGTCTATACAGCACCTTTTTTTTTTACTAGGGGGAAACCTTCTAAAGGTACCCGACGCCGTGGGAGCGATGCGGGTTATGTGTGATCCTCCGAGCCGATGCCTATTTCAGGCTCTTCCTTGGTGAGCTAATATGGTAATCGCACCTTCTGTTATTTACGGCGACATGCGACCTAACATGCCACCGTCCTTCCCGGGGTCGCTGGACTGGACGGTTCGAGCTCCAACTCTAGCTGCCCGAAAGACCGTTTTAGTCGCCTTGTACGACAGGTACAGAGGATACCGGTTCTATTCTGGTCCCTGGACTGCAAGTACACGTCTATAAAGCACCTACGGGAGCAGTTACAAATTAACAGTTACAATATTTTTCTCACCCTACCACCATATTGGGACATGTTCTAGGCAGAGAAGAGCTATCGAGAAACATAGTAATTTCATATTTTTTCTTTTTTAATGTTCCGTACCCCAAAGAATATAAACGGAATCCTATTACTAAGATTCCGCGTTCCATCTGTCTGTCACCAGGCTGTGTCTCATGTACTGTGGTAGCTAGGCAGTTAAAATTATAACTCCCGTACAACAAATGTGATTTTTTTGTCAATAAAATTAACTTTGTAAATAAAACTGAAGTTAAGTATATATCAGAACCTAGACAAGCTACTTTCGGTGTACCACAAGGAAGTATTTTGGGTCCACTACTGTTCTTGATTTATATAAATGATTTTCCAAACACAATAGAACAGCCAATGGTACTATTTGCGGATGATAGTACGGCCATATTTATAGAAAATGACCCTAATACTTATGAAGACGAAATAAATAAATCACTAAATTTATTGATTGAATGGTTAAGCACTAATAATCTTATAATAAATCTTGACAAAACATGTATGATAAAATTTAGGAATAAAAACAAACATACCAAAAATTTAAACATAATATATAAAGATAAACCTATTAATGAAACTGCTACCTCAAAATTTCTAGGATTATATGTAGATAATAATCTATCTTGGCAAACCCACACTGAGAACCTTAGCATTAAAATAAATACATTTTCGTTTGCTCTATATAAATTAAATAAGATTGTAAATCAAGCTACAATCCTAACCGCTTATCACGCGTATGTTGGTAGTATACTGCGATATGGAATAATATTTTGGGGTAATGCAGTTGGTGCGGAAAGAGTTTTTAAGGCACAAAAGAAATGTGTCCGTTCTATATGTAAGCTGAGACAAACCGATTCTTGTAAGCTACCTTTTCGGAATTTAAGAATATTAACTCTCCCTTCGTTATATATCTACGAAATTGCATTGATGGTACATAGAGACATTGATAGCTATGGTACTCTAACACTCACTAGAAATATGAAAAAATTACGTTCAATTAATTCCAGAACAAAACTGTTCCACAAAAGTGTATTTTGTATGGCCCCTAAAATTTACAACCAAGTTCCCAGTTCCATAAAATGTGAATCTGGATATAAATTTAAGAGATTATTAAAGTTACACCTTATTGATAAAGCATACTACTCTGTTAAAGAATTTTTAGATGATAATTAATATATATATACATGTTTTTGTTCATATAATGAAATTAAAATTTGGATATTTGACATTTAATTTTAATTGAATATGATGGAATTATAATTTGAGTATGTGACATTTCAACGTTATTAATTAAAAAACATTAAAATCTGAATATGACTTATATACATCTTTGACTAATTTAAAATATCTGTTATTTGAAATGTTATTTTATTATATTGTATTGTGTTTTAATTTTGTATGATATATTGTATGCCTGTCTGTGGCGGGAATATGGAGGACTGCGAAAACTCTGATATATCCATTACATTGTACCCATATTCTACAATAATAAATGATTTGATTTGATTTGATTGATTTGAATGATTCATTTTTATAGATAATTCGGAACCATTAGTGCGCGCATCCGACTCGCACTATCCGATTTTTATACTATCTTGTTTTTGATAATGTGTATTAAGTAAGACTTAATAAGTAAGTTTTAGATATAGCGTGATCCAGGCCGCATTGCTGTTGTTTAGTAAGTGGTGGTGACGTGCGGTGCGGCTGTTGCGTCACGATTTGTGTTGTCGAAAAAAAGAGTTGCCAGAATGAAAGGGATGGTCCCTTTCATTCTGGCAACTCTTTTTTTAATACCTGAAAGCAGATGAATATTTTTTTTATAAGATTGAAGTAGCGAACGAGCTAACAGTCCACCTGATAGTAAGTGGTTACTGCCGCCCATGGACTCCTGTAGGGGACTAAAATGGTCGCCTCATATAAAAGTGTGCCGGCAACCACACCCTTCCATCGAAACGCAAGGACTGCTACACGCTAGAAATAGGTGTGGCGAAGGTACTTCCCCGGGCGAACTACCCTGGTTCTACCACCTATAGAGCATGCACTCCACCAGATGGTAAGTGGCTACTGTAATCGACCAGATAAGATGAGAATCTTATTTGAAGTTTGGCACATGCGGTGTTAAGTAGGTATATCTCTGTTGTCTCTGTCTAAGAAGTAGAACACAGCAGCGTATAACATCGCTGTTGCTAGTCCGAAATAGCTGTGACTGTGGTACTTCCGGAGATGAACCATATATTTTAATAGGTGGTAGAACCAGTGTAGTTCGACCGGAGAAGTACCACCGCCACACCTATTTCTAGCGTGAACCATTTTTTTGCGTTTCGATGAAAGGGTGTAGTTGCCGGCACACTTTTATATAAGGCGACCATCACAGTCCTCGGGAGTAGCAATGCATCTGTGATTGACTTCAGATAGAACTCATGTTCTATTTGAAGTTGCTTACTCATAGATGTTCATGGGCGGCAGTGACCACTTACCATCAGGTGGACTGCATGCTCGTTGTTACTACAATCAGATAAAAAAATAAAGGGTTCGACCGTTTTTATGATTGTAGACTATTACGTTATATTTCTTACAAAATTAGACTGTTTAATTGTCTATAGAACATCAAACAAAAAAGACATCAATCTTATGTCAGTTACTATACCAAAAATATATACATATATATGTACATATATTGCAGTATATTGCAGTATGTTACTTAAAGTATTGTAAATGTATTTAATTTTAGCTGGCAACACTATCGGGCTGTGATGGCGCGATACCGCCGCATACATTACCGCGAGTCCTGCATTGTGCACTTGTGAAATTATACCGATCGATTCCCCTGACCTTTACACAAGCTGATATCATCTAACCATGACTCGGTGTTGCACGAAAGACCAGCGATTTGAACGCGGTAAATGATTATTGATAACTGACTGTGGTGTTGCTAGATATAAATGCGTTTTGCCCTCAATGATTTAGTTTTTTTTTTACATCGAGGCAAAATTATGATTATTAGCTTAAAGTACAATGCTTATTGCTGTCTGCGAATAATGTTGTTTCTATTTCTTTGTTAAAATGGCTTGGTTAGTTGTTTCTTAGGTGTTTTTGTTGGTGTCCGACAAGGTGAAACAGGTCCAGGGTATTTCAATGTATTTACAAAATTATCCAAATGTTGGCCCATTTGGATAATTTTGAGTAAAAACATTGTATTTTTAGTATTTTTGTTCATGACATTTTGCCATACCTGCGGTTCATGGAAGTTCCCCTCTCTCAGATTAGTACGCAAATTAAGTCGGAAATGATTTTTTTCTCGATTTCAAAAACCATAGAACATAATTAAAATATCCGGCATGTCACACTTTACAATTAATATAGTGATTAGTAATAATAGTAGGAAAGATATTTGAAGTTTTGTAAAATCCTTATTCATATTGAACGCTGTAAAACAGAAGAAGTTACTTTCTAACCTATAAATTAATCAGGTTTTATAAGATTTTCATGTAAAATAAACATCGTAAATCAATATTGTAAATTTATATTCCTTGCATACTATAACCAAAATATTTTCATAAGCGAAACGGAATTTAATTAAACGTTCACTACCTATATGAGAATGACACATTAATATCCACTGATGCGAGGCACAATAGACCGCAGTAATGAAGTGCTTTGCTTCGAAACTGTACAGTTTTTAATATTGTGGCACTTTATCAAATGGTGTTTACTTTTTACGTCATATTTCTATATAGTCATAGTCTTCCATAATTTCCGCAGTCACGTCAGAATTCGCGTGTTTAAAAATTTTGACATACATCTTAAAGGTTAAAGGTAAAAAGAGGTTTAATTAACTAAGCAGCATTTAAAAGCAATAGCGGTTATTTGACAAAGACATTGACATTTTTGACGTTGTGTTTTCATAGTAAGACATTTAATGTTTTATTTCCATTTTTATTAATGTGTTTGTGTCAAACGCAAGGCAGTGTGGGTAATGTGTTTTTAGTTGATTTTAGGTATATGTTATGCATTATTTGGAAAAATATTAGCATTGTACAATTTGCTCTACATCAACTATAACCATGCGTAATTTTAAACTCCTCCGTCCGCGGCAAGTATCTTAAAACGGATCACATTTTTTTTTCTTCACATAATATATAGATTTTCAAATTAGATGGTAGTTTCACAGTATTTGTGCCTGTTGACTTGCTACCACTTTAGGACTAACTTGAAATAGGGCGAAAGGGATAACTGTAATCTCTTATCTTAACACCCCCCCTCCCTCCCCAAACATCTCATGCTGCTGGTGCCATTTACGCATTATCCATTTGCAAGCGAACAAACAATTAATCAATTATTATCTAAATATTTTGTAGCCTTTAAATCGGCCTTTTATTAACAAGTCAGTAAAATAAGAGCGTCAAGAAGATTGCTGTACTCGAGTAATCATTTGTATCACGACATTAACATGCGTGTAGCGAGCTGACATTGAAATATGAAGATTTTGCGAACATGTCCGTCCATATATAAGTGGGTTTTACTACTGTAACACTGTACGTAGGTACTGCTTAAGACTGTCCCTGTAGTTACGGGACCAGAATAGGACTACGGTACCCTCTGCCTGTCGTAAAAGGCGACTAAAAGAGGTTTCCGGGGTTGCGGGCGGGAAGAGTGGGAGCTCGAACCGTCCGGTCAAGTGACCCCGGGAAGGACGGCGGCATGTGTGGTTGCATGTTGCCGTAAAAACCAGAAGGTGCGGTGAGCAGTTCACGCCCACCAGAGAAGAGCCCGATGGGGCACACGCTGAGGACACCGGCGGCGGTCAACTGGAATTCCCGGAGTCGTCTTCGCAGCGTCGAGGTCGGCCACCGGGGGGGTTTTAGTGCGGTAAGAATCCCACATAACCCGCGTCGCTCCCACGACGTCGGGTACTTTTTGAAAGTTTCCCCCTCGAAAAAAAAAAGGTACTGCTTAAGACAGTAACCAGTATGGAAATAAAGATAAAAAGAAAATAAATACTAAAAGGAAAGTAAGAAATCAACCGTTCCTTAATCACTTGGGTAATCGTCTCTAGCATCTAGGTGGCGACCATCTCAGTCCTCGGAAATAATTCATCATCTGTGTTTGACTTTGACAGAAACTTCGTTCTATATCTATCTATACTCGGGACAAATTCGATCTGGAATAAATGTAAATAAACCATAAAAAATCCTATGTAGGGTAATCACCGAATTGCACGAATTTGTACACAAATGCATGTTATATTCAACCAAAGTATGCATTAAAGTTTCGCGTAGTAATTTAATTAAGAAGAGTTGATTAACTAATAACGACCAACTGCAATATAATATGCTAAAACCAGTCAATCAAAATTTATTTACCATTACCGTCGTTGTATTACTAATGATGTTACAACCTTAATTCCATGGAGGGATTTGCAAGTTATTATAAGTTACAGGTTAATAAAAGTTAATAATAGGTTTATGACGTCTGATAAAACAGCAAAAAACTTGAGAGGTGTCAGGAGAGGTGGTGAGATGGAACGAAGTTATCAGGAACTTGTCCAAAAACACTGTCAGGATTCATTATTACTATTATTTTTTATTATTTATTATTAACAAAAAAACCTGTATACACTCAACAAAAATAATCGTCGCGACACCACACTGTTCAATGCGAAATAGAAATGAAAATATCTGGCTTGCTTTCTATAAGAGAGAGAGAAAGAGACAGACAGAGAAACATGCGCAGGCCGCACAGCTTACAGTAGCTTACTATACCAAAAAGTGTCGTGACAACTTTTCGTAAGAATTTTTTCCGTCTAGCCCCCTTTCACAACGCGCGATAAGGAACTTCGTTCCAAAAAGTTGCATTCCCCTGCCTGTCAGTGGTTGCTAGGCAACTCTTTGTTTTTAAACATTCCATATCGAATTTGCCCCGAGTATAAGTTATTTACGGATGTCCATGTGTGATTTGGTAGTAATATACATATACAATGCTTGTATAAATAAATGTGATTTGATGTCAGTCGCTCCGTCAACGGTATAATGTATCAAGAAGCGCGTATGACCCAAATTATATCGTGACCTTAAACATGCAACGTTATTTTTATTTCTCGGAAATTAAGGCAACTGTCATGCCAACATGCGTGTTTTTTGGTAGATTGTGGAATATTTTGTAGTTGAATCCGGCGGCATTAAGTTAAAATTTCTAAAATTGTTGTTTTATTTTAAAGGTAAGGTAAAGGTTCATTCCATCTGATAGTAAATCACTACATAGTATAAAACAATGTCGCTTCTCACTGTCTGTCCTTCTGTACGCTTAGATCTTTAAAACTACGTTACGGATTTTAATGCATTTTATTTAATAGATAGAGTGATTCAAGAGGAAGGTTTGCATGTATAACACATGCATAATATAGTGGAGGAACACTGATAATTTTAGATTTTTGACTTTAAGGCGGAACGAAATTCGCCGCGTTAGCTAGTCTAGAATAAACCCCAGAAAAAATTAAGTTTTATATGAAACTAGCCTTTGCCCGCGGCTTCGCTCGCGTGGAATTTAGTCTGCCACATAAAATTTGCAAGGTGGTAGAGCAATGGTTCAAGCAGGGAGGTATCACCGCCGCACCTATTTCTACCGTGAAGCAGTTCTTGTGTTTCATTAGAAGGGTGTGGCTGCCGGCTCACTTTTTTATGAGGAGATCATCATAGTCCTCGGGAGTAGCAACGCATCTGTGATTGACTTCAGATGGAACCCATGTTCTGTATGAAGTTGATTGCAGATGTCCATGGGCGGCAGTGACCACTTACCATCAGGTGGAGTGCATGCTCGTTTGCTACTTTAGTCAAATAAAAAAAAATTGTACCTTAAAGATTAAGATGGAATGTCTCGTACATTCAGCACATTATAAGTATGTTTCCAATTGTAGCCCTCATAGGCGACACGACATCAACGCATCTCTATATCGATGTTTTTTTACGATTCAAGGGGTCTATATACCTGAATTACTTAATAACAGATAGGACATGTGTAGGTATATTCCTGTTTCTATCCCGCAAAAAATATCTACACACATGACACGAACAATGTTCGTGTAGAATATCATCATCATACTAATATTATAAAGGCGAAAGTTTGTGAGTGTGTATGTTTGTTACTTCTTCACCTTTAAACGGCTAAAGCGATTTTCATAAATTTTGGTAGGGAGTTAACTGACACTCTGGATTAACATATAGGCTACTTTTCACTGTAGGAAATTATTCCCACGGATTTATTATTATTTTTAACGTGAGCGAAGCTGAGGGGTTCAGCTTGTTTTAAAAAGTTTGTTATTTTGTTGTCCACATTACTGGACGCAAGTTTATCGCAAGTTTACAAAATGATCTTTATCTTGAAATTAGACAGAGTTCAAATTTATTGATTGCCATAATTCTGGGGCGATCAAAGGAATGCGTCGTTGATTTGTTCAAACTTATTTTGAGAGCATGGCTATTAGTGTACAGTTGTGAGCTAATTCTGTCCGGATGAAATGCTAATTGCGGTCTCGTGATCATTCAACATAGGTAAAAAGTGGCTGCATTAGTAAAGAGAGATAAAGTTTTAGAGCGTCTTTATGCAGTAGAACCTCTTTACAAATGAATTCTTGTTCATTAATTTTATAACTCTATTGAGGCTCACTAGGCTAGTAATTTCTGTATTAAACATTTTTTTATGTCACGCTTTCTACACTCATAGCCCCACACTAGGATTTTCTCCTGTGTCGTGGGTACCATGGACACGCACAAGACGAATACACAAACACCCAGACCCAGAACATATAACTAACATCATTCAAATACCTGTCTGGCCGGAAATCGAACCCGGGACCCATTGCGCGTCACACCGGTGCGGTAACCACTCCGCCACGCGCGCCACGTCGTCAAGATAGTAATACAAAGCCTTATGTTGCCAGGTTAACCAGTCGAAATATATCATGGGATTAGAATACAAGTATGCAATGTATCCGAGTGTAAATGTCAATTGTCATCCATGGACATCGAAATAAAGTTCATTATTTTATGTCGGCCCCAACATATTTCTCAGTGGTGCTACGACCACAGGAATTGAGTTGGACGCCATGTATTATATAAATAATAGTCGCATTCAAACCAAGATATATCAGCGTTTAACATTTGTAAAAGCATTATATATTTAAAATATTTTGTGTCTGTTTATATATTTGAATTTAAAAATTCAATCACGCTAGATTTTTATAGATGGAAGGTTTTTTAAATATTAGTAGATCCATCAGATCCACCAGGCTTTCGATATCAAGTGTAAATGACTGCGGCGGAGTTATTTAATAAATGTTTTTTTCAGTAAAATTGTCCAGAACTTGGTTTTCATTTATACCCCGAGGTGTGCGAAAAAATAAAATTTCGACATCAACGCAATCTATCGGGTCGGGTAATTTTGCCTATCTAAAAGCAATCAACAGACACTTACGAAATTTCATTGAAGCGATTTTGTACATGAGCGTTTACAAATAGTGAAGCGTTACACATGCTGAAAATAATAAAATTCAGTAAAAATCAATCGGACCCTTTTTAAGTATACCTACTCATAGACAGACCATATGACGACCTGCCTTGCGGAGCGGTCACACTGTATGACACGCAATGAGTTTCGGGATCGATTCCCGACCACACATCTAAATGATGAATGACGTCTATTATGGGTCCAGTTCATAAAGAAGTAGTAGGTGCCACTGGATGTATAAAAAGACACACAAATACACAAACGCAGACACTAAAATTCCCCTGTAGGGCTATAAGTCAGGGTTACCAAGTCTCAAAAATGTATTCCCCTAAAGCCTTTATTAAAAACCCCTAAAATCGCCCATAATGAATTATTAATTGGAATTCTTAGTGGCAACCTGAGCTGATGACGAAAAAAAAAGGTCTTCGGGTGTGATGTATGACCTTTTTTTTCGTCGTAAGGCATGATCATATAGATTTTCTTTTAAAAACACCTATATGTTGAAGTTATAAAAACCCCTAAAAATTTTACACCCCTAAATAATCCCCATCCCACTTATTTATCCCCTAAATTTGGGGGAAAAACTCCTAAGTTGGGAACCCTGCTATAAGTGTAGGAAGTGGTATTACCATTATTGCATTGTGATAGAGTATGGCGTATAATATATTTTTTTTATGTAACTGAAGTAGCAAACGGACATGCAGTCCACCTGATGGTAGGTGGTCACTGCAGCCCATGGACATCTGCAATCAACTTCATACAGAACATAGGTTCCATCTGAAGTCAATCTCAGATGCGTTGCTGCACCCGAGGACTATGATGGTTGCCTCATTTAAAAGTGTGCCGGCAACCATACCCTTCTAACGAAACGCAAGAAATGCTTCACGCTAGAAATAGGTGAGGCGGTGGAACTTCCCCGGTCGAACTACACTTCTACCACCTTCAAAATAAATAAGTAGTAGTAAGTATAATAATGTTTACGCCCTGTAGTTCCGGGATCAGAATAGGGCTACGGCATCCCCTGCCTGTCGTAAGAGGCGACTAAAAGGGGCTTCCGGGGTTGCAGACGGCTAGAGTGGGAGCTCGAACCGTTCGGTCAGGCAATCCCGGGAAGGACGGCGGTATGTGTGGTCGCATATCGTCGTAAAGACTAGACGGAGCGGTGGGCCCAGCCGCCCATGTGGGAGGAGCCCGATGGGGCAACGCGCTCGGAGGATTCCGGTTGAAGTCGTTTCGAGATCCCGGAGTCCTCCTTTTCAGCGCCGAGGACGGCCACCGGGGGGGTTTTAGTGCGGTAAAAATCCCACATAACCCTGCGTCGCTCTCACGGCGTCGGGTACCTTTCGAAGGTTTCCCCCTCGAAAACAAAAAAAAAAGTATAATAAAGTTTAACTATAGTTAAACATTTTTATCCAAGTGAACTGGACTGATAAGACGGCCTCTGCTGCGGCCGTGTGTCGAAGGCGCCGCCGAGGTGAGTCGTGTTCCGCCGACTGACTTCTCGACGTTTAAATAAAGTAACTTGCGAAAGGTGTATTAAATTACTGTTTCAATAAAATAATGTAAATATATTTCTTTTTCATATAAACACATCCAACTGATAAACCAATGCCTACTGCCCCTACTGATATTATAAATGTAAGTTTGTTTTTGACGCTTTCGTGTCAAATTACCCAACTGATTATCAGGAAATTTTGTACACATGTTCTTAGACGTATTATTAGTAAAAACATAAGATAGTTTTTATTAAAAAAATGTATATTTGCATGTACCTAGTAATTTTCAAACATCAAATATCATTCACATCAATTCAATCATATTTGAATGATCTTTTAACCGCGGGTTAAAAGCTTAGAATGTTATAAAGGTGAATGTGAATTTGTAAGGATGGATATATTGATGTATGGATCTTTATAACTATAACGCTAAAACATTGATTGATTTTTAAGCTAGATTGATTTTTAAGCTAGCTTTTTGCTTTGAGCGCGGCGACCGAATCAAGAAATTCCGTAACGTAAAAACCTAACACAGTGTTAGAGCTATGGATACAGTGCAAGAAAGTATCTTAGATATTTTTCTCTCCTTTGATCGAATTTGTGTAGTTGGTACTAATATTTGTTAATACATACATTATTTTTGTGTATATGATGTTATGTTTTTTCAGAAAAATACTTGACTATTCACCTAGTTTCGCCCGCTTAGGTCTAGTTAACCACGACAAAGAGTGCCGTATGAGTTAACCCCAATAATATACTATCAGTGCACAATTTTTCATACAAATTCAAACTGCTTCATCCAAACAGTTTTTGCGTGGTATAGTGGAGAGAAATTTCATGAACACAAACTCTCGTCTTTATCTTTCTAGTAAATTATTATCACTTTTCGGCGAAGGAAAACATCGCGAGGAAATACACCCGATAGTTCTTTTAAAAATAAGTTCTTGGAAGTGTGTGAAGTCCACCAATTCGCACTTGGCCAGCGCGGTGGACTATAGTCTAAAACTCTCTCATTCCGAGAGAAGACCCGTGCGCAGCAGTTGGACAATAGTGGCTTGGCATAAAATCTAAAAAGTATATAGATATTTTAAATTGTAAGTAATATATACCTAACTTTATTACAGTAGATACTTCCCTGCAGAGTACAGGTAGGGTCTAATAGACCTGAGTAGACAGCACTTAGGCATCGATAATGTATTGCTCCTACAATCCAAACTATATTGCCGTTGTCGGATACCTGACGCGTCAATTTTATTAATAGGACGGTAATAAATGTGGGTTGTTTAGCAGTGAATGACATTATATTTCGTTTTTAACCGATTTCAAAAAGGAGAAGGTTCTCAATTCGGCCGGTATATATTTTTTTTAATGTATGTACATACAACGATTACTCGTTAGTGGACCGATTTTAATTATTCTTATTGTGTAGAGAAAAGCTGCGAATTGGTCCCACGTAAATATGGTAAGGATCCATGGGTTCCTGAGAAAATGAGGGGAACTCCTTAACCGATAGGAGTAATTGCGTTGTGTGTGACGATATTTGATGTAGGTTCGAAGTCGGCGCTCACCATATTTCGCTGGATCACGACGAAACCACAAGTGTCTGTCCTATGTGAGCGCCGACTTCGGAACTATTACTAAGTACCTACTGTGTGTGCTCTAAACCAACATGTATTTAGATTATTTTTTACTTTTTTGTTGCGTGGAAGTCGGTTGTATTTTTTCTTTAAATTTTATTTTGAAATTTAAGAAACTTTAAATATAAGAATAGACAATGCAAAAACAATACAACCATAAGCATAGCGGCACTGTTTTGATATTATGTTTAAAGCTAATCTCTAAGATCTTTTCCCGTCAGTCCGCTAAATATTTAATAGAAGTATCCATATAACTCCCCGTAGAATAAATTGTTATCTGAATAATCCGACATAGTATTTACTACGTTAATCTGTTTAAAAGATCGCTGCAAGCGCTGAGGAAGGCCACCGAGGTGGTTTTAGTTGGTAAAAATCCCACATAAACCGAAGTCACTCCCAAGGCTACGGTGTACCTTTTGAAAGTTTCCTCCCCGTCACAAAAAAAGGGCATATCTTCCTTACTACAAGTCTCAACCACATGTGATTGACTTCAGATTGAATCCTTGTTTTAAATAAAGTATTTAATTCGACCGGGGAGTACCTCCGCCCACCTATTCCTAGCGTGAAGCATTGCGTTTCGATGAAAGGATTTGGTTGCCGGCACATTTCTATATGAGGCGACCATCCTTGTCCTCGAGATTAGCGACGCATCTGTGATTGACATCAGACAGAACCCATGATGTCCTGATTGAAGTTGTTTTCAGATGTCCTTAGGCGGTAGTGACCACTTACCATCAGGTGGACTGCATGTTCGTTTGCTACTTCAATCTGATGAATTAACTTTACTGAATCGTATAAAAAATATTTTTTATAATTACACACACTTATATATTTTAATTAATTAGTCTTACCTTCGTAGTATTACAACCCTGTGAAAACAATTGGAGCGTCGCACGCGCACACCGGAACTGGTGACGTAACGCAGCCTTCACACCTATTGATCTCATTGTCGATTTGTGCATTTTATTAATGGTTACATTAACATACACTTATGTGAAGTTGTTTTATAATTAGACATGTTGGATAATTCGAAGTGATTGATAGTAGCAAGTTTTCGTTGAACTGCGTGTCTGCTTTTTTATTAAGTTTGAGATTATTTTTCTTATATTCTTATAAACGGGAAATAATTTGTTAGGTAGAATAATTCGCAAGTCGGCAGAATAATCATTTTTTTAATTCATGAAAAGGCGGTAGCATAGATAAATACTAATATACTAGAGGGCGGTAGTCTAGCGGCGGTAGGACGAAAACGGAGTTATACTGTGAGACTTCCTTAATCAGGAGAATTGCGTGCTTATTGTAGTAGTTTATTATTACGTTTAACTTTAATCGTTAATATAACTTACCTTTGGTTTAGTAAAAGGTTTGGTTTTCATCTCCATATGATGTGGCCACCTGATTTTTTATATGTGTTAATGCAGGAAAGGCAGTTAAAGTATTATATTTGTTGGAGGAAAGATAAACTAATACAAATAATTAAATGCCATATGGAATTCCCAAATTAAATTAAGAGCAAAATAAAATTATAAAAGTATAAGAATATAAAATTCTAATTTTACCCTATTTTATTAAAATTTAGGTATAATAAATTTTATTTATGTTCTGATTATTCAGATGATAAATTTTATCAACTTATTTTTCCGCGCCAAGACTATCTAAAGGGAAAATATCTTGACCTACAACTTATAACCAAGTGTCTTTATAACTTCATGAACCGGAAAATAATAAGAAGAGTCCGTGCATTAATTTTTTATTGTTTTACTTCTATGGGCAGTCCTCATGACGGTCTTTTTTGTTTTCATACTATAACAAGGAATTGTGTATTAAGTATCCCAACCACACTAACGACGCTTACCTAATTTTCATATATTAAGTACCCCAATTCTTTGTCAACAGATCGGCAGATCGTCCGAGTCACCGATAGACTTCGTGGTGATGGACACGGTGGCCGGCGACAAGAGCGGCGACACTAAGGTGCTCCAGAGCACGATATCCCGGTTCGCCTGCCGCATCATAGCGGACAGGAACGACGTCAACAACTGTCGCATATACGCGGCGGGCTTCGACTCCTCCAGGAATATATTTCTCGGCGTGAGTTTGATTTCAATGTGTATTTTTGAGCTATTGCATAACTTTTATCGCGGGCTTTGAGCGCGGCGACCAAATCAAGAAATTACGTAACGAAAAAACCTAACACCCCCCACTCCACCTACCATGTAGCGCGGCCGAGCGTTCGCTTAAATTGTATGTATATGCTACGACAGTACGAATCTCGCACGGATCGAGATGAGCTGCTCGCAAATCGAACGAATATATAAGCAGCTGTTTGTGAGAAAGTATATAGTATCAAAAATTAAACTTGAATTAATATCAAAGAAAAAAACTGCATAAATAAATAATTATAATTGCATAAGTTGATAAAAATGCTATGCAATAGCTTTACCGCGGCAGTCCCCAAGTGCCGCACGATTTTTTATGTTATAAGATCATGGCTTTGCCGCTTCGGTCACGTCTACTACGGTAATGTGTTTCCTATGTGTCATAAACTATGTGTGTACTAAATTTTAGTAAAATATTATCGGTAGATTTTGCGTTAAATAGTAACAAGCACACATAAATCTACACAAAGTTTCGCATTTTTAATATTAATAAGATTGCATAACTTTTGGTTCGTCTAAGGGAAGTGAGGCTTTTCTAAGATTTGAATATAAGAGTCATTCGTACTTAGTCAGTACAGTGAACTATGATCTAAACCTCTCTTATTAAACTGAGAGGAGAGCCGAGCTCAGTAGTCGGACAATAATGTGTTGACGATGACGAATATAACAAATTTATTCTTATAAAGTTCTAAACTACCAAAGCTTAGGTAATAATAATCAGCGTGTTAAGCAACGAATTTGGTGTTTCGTTTTCGTCATCCGAGGTTTAATTCTCAAGCGTGCACCTCCAATTTTTGGAACTTTGTGCGTATTAAAAATTAATCTAAACTAGTTTTAAGATCGTAGGAAAATCTACAGTCCCTAGAGCTTTTTTGTTAAAGTACTCAAAGTTGTATGAAGTATGCCAATCCGCTTAGCAATGTTCTCCACGTCTGTTACGGCCTAAAACTTTATTCTGAGACTATGTCACAATAATGGGCTGATCGTGGCGACTGGTGTGTAGGTAGGGGATTAAACAATTACGAGAGACATTTAGCGGAGGGGATTGAGTTAAATCTTTTTCAATCTTCTCTGGGGATACCCCCCAAGCCAATACCCCCTATTGGCTTACGTACTTTTCTGCAAGATATTGGGCATCATTGCGAGAAAACTAGATTAAGTTATCCTTTTTTTTTTTTTTTTTTTTTTTTTTTTGTTGTCGAGGGGGAAACCTTCAAAAGGTACCCGACGCCGTGGGAGCGACGCAGGGTTATGTGGGATTTTTACCGCACTAAAACCCCCTCGGTGGCCGTTCTCGGCGCTACTAAAAAGGAGGACTCCGGGATCTCGAAACGACTTCAACCGGAATCCTCTGAGCGCGTTGCCCCATCGGGCTCCTCCCAGATGGGCGGCTGGGCCCACCGCTCCGTCTAGTCTTTACGACGGTATGCGACCACACGTACCGCCGTCCTTCCCGGGATCACCTGACTGAACGGTTCGAGCTCCCACTCTAGCCGCTCGTAACCCCGGAAGCCCCTTTTAGTCGCCTCTTACGACAGGCAGGGGATGCCGTAGCCCTATTCTGGTCCCGGAACTACAGGGTGCCGTTACTGGCGGCCGCGGCGGATCCTTCTCCGAGAGGGTTCAGCGCGCTCTCTGGCCCTTTCGGCGTCTTCCTTCGCTGACATCACGTCCTCGCAGAAGGTGATCATGCCGTTCCAGGCCTCTCGCCGCTGAACCATCGCCGCAACGACGGCCGCCGGTGAAAGGTTCGCTCCAACCTTTTGGACGAGGATCCGCCGCTGAGACTCCCAAGCTGGGCAGTACTCGAGCGTGTGCTGTGCGGAATCCTCGTCGTGCCCGCAATGGTGACAGAGGGCTGTCTCCTGTCTCCCTATCCTGTTCAGATACTGACCGAAACAGCCGTGTCCGGTTAGCATCTGAGTCAGGCGGTAGGTCACTCGACCGTTGCTTTTCATCCATGCATGGAAGTTCGGCAGGATAGCGTCGACCACCCGTTGGCGTATACTATGCGGCTCCTTGAGTCGCTCACGCCAGCACCTCATAGCGCGCCATTTGGCTCTCCTTCGAAGAGCTTCGATCGTCCCTACGTCGAAGGGTTCAGTCCCCTGACGGAGGACGCGGATCTTAAAGAAGACCCGTGCGTCCATATCCGCCAGGATGTCCAGAGGCGGAAGCCGCCCCAGGACAAACGCCGCCTTGTACGAAATTGTGCGATAACCGCGGGCGACCCGAATTGCGATCATACGGTGCACGGAGTTTAACTTCCGCGCGCGGCGCCGGCTGCCAGACAACTTGTCCGACCACACCGGCGCCCCGTAGAGCGCAATCGAGCGCACCACCCCCGCATAGAGGCGGCGGACTTCTTCCCTTGGTCCCCCAAGATTCGGCAGCAGTCTGTGCATTGCACCCGCTACCTTGAGAATCCGGGGGACGAGACGATCGAGGTGCTCGTCAAAGCACCAGCGGCCGTCCAGTGTTAGGCCGAGGTACTTCATGTACCTGCCTATCCGGACGACCGCTCCACCGACGCGCAATGAGGTCTCATCTGGCTCGACTCTCGGCCTTCGGCCGTGGAACCACATCGCCTCGGTCTTCTGGGACGCTATCTCGAGGCCCAACCTGCGGATCTCCGCCACGACGCGTGCCACTCCGAGTTCTGCTAGCCGTACCGTCCCCTCGAAACACTCCCCTTCCGTAAGGACGAGGGTGTCGTCGGCGTAGCAGATGATGCTCACTCCTTCCGGGAGCACCGTTCTCAGCACCGCGTCGTAGGCGATATTCCATAGCAGTGGGCCAAGCACCGAACCTTGCGGCACTCCACGCACGACGTTCCTCCCGCGAACGCTCCCATAGCGGCCAGGGAAGCGGATTTGTCTGTCCGACAGGTACGCCTTCAGCACCTCCTGCAAATAGGAAGGCACCTGATGGACAGACAAGCCATCCATAATCGCACTCCAGGGCAGAGAGTTAAAAGCATTGACGATGTCAATGCTGACTGCCAAGACTACTCTGCCCTGGGAGATGGCCTGCTCTGAGAGCGCTCGGACACGGAGGATGGCGTCCACGGTCGATCTCTGCTGCCGGAAGCCGAACTGGTTATCGGACAGGTCCGGGCCGGGGCATGCAAGGTGCCTGCTAATTCGAGAGGCGGTGATCCTCTCGAACAGCTTGCCCGCCTCGTCCAACAGGCAGATGGGTCTGTACGCCGACGGAGACTCTTTGGGTTTACCCTGTTTGTGCAGGAGCACTAACATTGCCCGTCTCCACACCGACGGAAATCGTCCGTGGCGAAAACAGGCAGTGAAGAGCCTGCACAGCCTCACCCCCAGCACCGTCAGCGCTAAGACCCATGCACGTCCTGGGATTCCGTCCGGCCCCGGCGCCGTGGTACGCTTCGCCATGCGCTTTAAAGCAACGTTGAGTTCGCCCTCTGTCACCACTAGATCCTCCGTCCACGGGGAGGGATCCGGCGACGCCGCGGAAGGACCCGACTCGTCAGTGGTTCCTGGGAACAGGCTGTTCACCACTGTATCCACGAATGTCGGGTCTAGGGTCTCCGTAAGCGGTGGCACCCATGGCCGGAGCTTGCCAAGAACCGTCTTGTACGGGCGTCCCCATGGGTCTCGGTCAAGTTCCGCCACGAGTGCACTCCAGTTACGGGCCTTGCTCTCGGCAATTGCACTTTGGAGCAACATTGTTGCGGCCCGGTACTCCGCGTACGCTTCCTCCCTTTCCGCGGCGTCGGCTGAGCGGCGTCGCCGAGCCCTGGTGTACTGGCGTCGCGCACGCAGGCATGCTGTACGCAGCCGTGCAATGTCCTCTGACCACCAGTACACCGGACGCCTCCTGCCGGGTCTGACACGCGGCATCGCGGTATCGCAAATGGCCGTCATGTCATCCCTCAGCCGGATCGCCTCCTCGTCGGGATCGAGTACGTCATCCCCCTCCGCAGCGCTGGACCAGTCCATAACGTGGGCGGCAGCGACGAGCAAGTCTCCGTCGAGACGCCTCAGAGCCCATCGCCGTGGACGGTCGTTCGCGCGGCGGGCGTTCGCAGCCGGAGGTCTCAACGCTACGTCCAGCAAAATGTGGCGATGGTCAGACAGCGTGATCAGATCTTCGGCCACTCTCCAGCCTACGACCAGTCGCTCGGCAGAGAGAGTCGCCCACGAAAGGTCTACGATCGACTCTCCCTGCCAGCGCACGCATGTACTGACCCCGCCACGATTCAGCAGGCGAAGGTCCAGCCCGGCTGCCCACTCGAGAGTGGCGCGACCTCTGGCGCAGTCGCGCCTGCCTCCCCAGGCCCGTGAGTGGGCGTTGAAATCGCCCAGAACGATCACCGGCCGGGGAAGACAGGAGCGAACGCATTCCGCCACCCTGTCGAGGAACGCCTCGTACGCCATCAGACTGCAGTTAGGGGAGACGTACACTCCCAGCACCGCGAGCGGACCCCACTCCACTGCGACAATACCCCGCTCGGAATGGAGTCTAGTGCACGGAGGATCTCCCTCGCCTCCCGCCCAGTACACACCGACGGTGTGCGCGTCGTCACCAGCCCAGCGCGGATGCTCTGGAACCCTATATGGTTCCGCCACCACCGCCAGGGAAACCGAGCAGTCCACGAGACATTGCTGGAGCAAGTCCTGCGCCCCGCGGCAATGGTTCAAGTTTCCCTGGAGGATCTTAAGTGACGGAGATGTGGCCATTAAGATTCCATAGCTTCCGCTGGCGGACGACGGGGCGACGCGCTCGGGTGCACTGGCCCGCCGATCCTCTGGGAGCCGGTCGGGGCTGCCACCCCACCCGCTCCACTGCCTCGCTGCCGCCTCTTCGGGGGCTTGCATTTACGGCCATCAAGGCGGTGGTCGGCCGGGCGTCCAAGGTCTGCGCACACGGCGCATCTCGGCGTCTGGGCTACACACTGCCTCGCTCTATGCCCAGGCTCGCCACATGCGTAGCACAGGTCGCTCCTGTCCTTGGCGCTGGTGCACACATGCCGCGCGTGCCCAAATTCGAGGCAGCGAAAACATTGCAGGGAACGGGCGGGCAATACCTCCACTCTTGCAGACACCCAGCCAACAAGAAGCCTCTTTGCGGCGGCCAGTTTATGAATGGCAGTCAAGGGACATCGCACCCAAGCGGTCCCCAAAGTCGACGGCCGCTTCCGCACCTCTCCGACCCTGACGTCGGTGGCGAAACACCCGCAGGAGGCGGCGATGGCACTGGCGATATCCTCCTGCGTAACGGAGTCATCCAGATCCATCACCCTGGCTTCCCCCTGCTTGGTGGGCCTCGCCACCTTCACGCCTAGCTCGGCGACGACAGCCTGCATACGTGCTGCCAGAGCGTCAGCCTTTTCGGCGCAGTCCTCTCCAGCAATTTCGAGGAGAAGGCCGCCATTAATGGCCTTCTTCGGCCTGACCTCGGTGATGCCAAGGTCGGCGAGCTTAATGCTCCCCTTGGCCGTTTTCATAACGTCGGCGTACGTGACGTTGGAACCCTCGGGCACCGTCACTGTCACGGCCGCCGACTTCGGCACTTTGGGAAGCTTCCGCTTCGCCGCCTTCCTCTTGGACTGCGCCGATTTGGGCGCAGGGTGCGACGGCGCCTGCACCGCTCTGGCTGCCGGGCGCAGCTGGGAGGTACCCTTTACCGCCGACTCTACAAGGGCGGGGCGATTCCTTGCCCTTGATTTCCTCCCCACGACGGTTGTCCAGGTCTCCGGCGCCGCCGGCGTTGTCGGTACCGCAAACTGTAAGGGCGCTGCGGCCAATGGACGTCGCGCCGGTGCTGCCGAGGCCTTCCGTCCGAGCTGAGGCTCGATGGCTCTCCCCGGGAATAGCTCGTCCCGGAAGGACGCCAACTTCCTGTCAATCATGGACCCAATCCGGTCCATGAGGGCGTCCTCACCGTTTCCGGTCCTCCTCAGCTCAGTCGCGCGGGGAGCCTCGGACTTGCTTGGAGCGCTCTTACGACGCAGCTCGTTTAGTTCCGCCGTGAGCGCTTCCATCCTACCGTGCAGGCTGGCGAGCTGGGAACGCAGCACCTCGTTTTCCCGTTTGAGGTGGGCAGTAGTTGCCCTCTGCATCACCTCTGTCGCCGCTGCCTGAACGTTGCGCACCGCCGTGCGGACAGCACGCACCAGGTCGCCCTTTACGTTGCGCGAGTTGTCAACGGCCTTCTCGATCACCTCGAGGCTCTCCGTTATGCGAGCGCCCAGGTGATCAGTGGGCTGCTCACTCATTTCTCTTTCTAAGGCCTCAGGGGATGGGAGGGTTACCTTAGACTTCGAGCGGGTCACCGGCGCCATGGGGTCCAGGAAATCTTTTGCTCCCTGTGCCTTTCCCGCCTTTTTGGGCCGCTCGTTCTCACTGCCACCACTTGTCGGCAGTGCCCTCTTGCGAGTCCTAGCCCCTCCAGCCTTTTTTGTAGTCGGAGTAGCCGTGGACCGTGCTGAGTGTGCTGACATCAGCGAGCAGTCCGAGAAGTCCTCGGCCTCCGACGTAGCGAGGGATGCGGGCTGGCGCCCCGACACCCTCGTCAACCGCGCCTTGGCAGGCCCGGCCTCCAGTTTGGACGCTACCGCGTCCCCGTCCGGCTTGGACGGCTCCTTCTCTTCGTCTGTTTTTTTTTTTAAGTGTGGTAAAAGATTCTCCATTTTGTCCCACGAGTATGGGGGAAATGAAAGTCCACCCGGGCAGTGCCCCCTGTACCCGGGTAAGCCTGAGCGTAACCCGCCACGGTGTCGGCTGGTGCCGCGGCGGAAGTCGCACTAACGACTGGCCTCCCCGCCAGCCACGCATCCCCTCACGGTGCGCTGCCGCTTGGGATTGGGGTAATTATTTATAGAGGTTTTCTTCCTCGCAGCCCGGCCAATTAAGGCAAGACCCTCGGTCCCATCCGAGGTCGTGAGACATGACCACGGCACCTCTCTAGGATGGGATTACGATCTATGACGGAGGCTAGGCACAATTTGTGCCGTAGCCCGCCCAGCGGCAGGGTTAGTGCACACCGGGCCCGTCCCGATGTCCCAGAGAAACATCGTGCAGGGCACTTCTACCCTTCCCCCGTCTGACGAACCCCCTAACGAGTCCCGACGAGGGGTGAGCTGCTCTTAGTCTGGCCCCTCCCCACCAAGTCCACCCGGCATGGGTATTCCTACCGGTATGGCCTTGGGGATCAACAGGACACGCAAGCCCCCCCACCACGACAAGGTGGCAGCCCTTCGGGGGGGAGATTAAGTTATCCTAACCATTTTTATTATGTTGAGGAAAGGAAAGGGGGGTAACTATGCAAATCTTATTACTTCTCGCCAAGGGTAGATACTGAGTCAAAAAATCGCCAAAATTACCTTACGTAATTAATGGACGCGCTCTAGGGACAACGTGGGCATAGGTATGGGCAGTAATCTGCTGAGTGTAGTGTCCTTAGAATTATATACAATAGCTTAGCATTATACGTAAAAAAAACAAAATTACAACACTTATACATCTATGTACAATGCACCGAATTATACATACCACGTAAATAAAAATGATAAATGGTCCTATATATATATTAAGCGTAATTATACAATTTCTTTAATTGCCAACGTTGTCACCACCGCACACGACAGTGTGATGGTGACAGCGATGGCCTAACGTGGAGCTAAGAAATAAAGACTTATTGTTAAAAAAAGAAGAACTATTGTGACAAAAGGCACGGACGATCAGTCTGTGGAGTTTTTGTGTTATAATAAAAAAAAAGGTGATAAATTAACTAGATGAGAACGTAGTTACGATTTGTTATTCATCTTCTCTATCAATATATTTCGCTGTATTTCAAACTGTAGGATTTTTTCCTGTCGTATGGTAACAAGGGAATTCCGAAATAGGGCAATTTGCCTTAATTATGACTCATTACTTCTACTAATTATTATATTAGTAGGTACTACTTAAAAATATACGTACTATTAATAGTACTACCTAAAAATATACGTATGAAGTGATTCAGAGCACGGAATTAGGTAGGCGACATTAATGAAAAGTTGAAAATAATTACTCTGACGGGCTTAAATAAACTTCTGGCAGCACATGTCACAAGTACGGACATCTTTTAGACATAAGATTCTGCAAAAAAAAGAAAAAAAAAACAATCAAATCATACAGTGTCTACAAATAAAGAAATACTTTTTGAAAGTTACAAGTAGTAATCAAGGATGGAGTGATGATAAGTGGTCATTGCCGCTCGTAGACGTTTTAAATAACCTAAAATAGGATTGGAATCTTTGTTAATACCATTTCGCTGTTCTTCCTGCTCTAGTTTTTTTTTTTTTTTTTTTTTTTTTTTTTTATAATTTAACCTAACGATAAGGCAGACGGGCTACCTGATGGAAAGTAGTTACCGTCGCCTATGGACATTCGCAACACCAGAGGAGTTGCCAATGCATCGCCGGCTGTGAAGGAGAGCTCTTTTCGCACCTTTCTTGAAGAACCCCATGTCATAGCGCGCCGGGAATACTTCAGGAGGAAGTTCATTCCACAACTTGCCCGTCCGTGGCAAAAACGAGCGTGCAAACCGAACCGTGGAGGACCGCCACGAGTCCAGTTGGTGTGGATTGAACTTCATCCTTCGGCGAGTGGTGCGGTGAAGAAAAGGTGACGAAGGCACCAGGTCAAAAAGTTCCTCGGAACACTCACCGTTGTAAAGCCGGTAGAACACGCAGAGGGAGCCTATGTCCCTCCGCAGGCTTAAAGGTTCTAACCGATCGGTGATCCTTGGGTCGTTGACGATTCGGATCGCGCGTTTCTGCACGGAGTCAAGTGGATTAAGTTGGTATTGGGGCGCCCCTGCCCAGAGATGCGAGCAATACTCCATGTGGGGTCTCACTTGAGCCTTATAAAGCCGAAGGAGTTGCCCCGCAGTGAAGTATTGCTTGGCCCTGTTCAGAACGCCCAACTTTTTGGATGCCAACTTGGCTTTGCCTTCCAAATGACTCCGAAACTGCACATCACACGAGATGTCAACGCCCAGGATCCCCACGCTTTTGTCAACGGAGAGGGAGGTCCCTTGGAACTTTGGCGCCATGACAAATGGGGCTTTTTTAGCGGTAAACGCGCAGACTTGTGTCTTCGTGGGGTTGAACTCAACTAGGTTAAGTCGACCCCATTCTGAGACCCGCTCCAGAGAGTGCTCGATTTCAGACACAAGTCGAATTCTGCTTTCCTGCACTAGTATCCGAGAGGTGTTTGCACGGCCCGTGTACAAGGTATCTCCCGTGCTGTCATCTGCATAGCAATGCATGTTACCGACTTGCTGCAACATATCATTGATATGCAGAATGAACAGCGTAGGGGAAAGAACCGAGCCTTGAGGAACACCAGCATTGATGGTCTTTATGTCTGAGCAGCACCCATCAACCACAACTTTAATGTGCCGCTCAGACAGAAAACCGGTGATCCACGTGCACAACCTCTCGGGTAGACCGTATGATGGAAGCTTCGTGAGAAGAGCCCTGTGCCAAACCCGGTCGAAGGCCTTTGCAATATCCAGGCTAACCGCCAATGCCTCCCCGTTGCTCTCTATGGCTTGCGCCCATCGGTGCGTAAGGTACACCAGAAGATCACCAGCTGAACGGCCCTGGCGAAAACCATATTGGTGATCGCTGATCAGCTGGTGCTCCTCGAGGTACCTCAGGAGCTGCCAGTTAATAATTCGCTCCATCACCTTAGAGAGCAGGGAAGTTATTGCAATAGGCCTGTAGTTGGCCGGGTCGCTGCGGTCACCCTTTTTTGGGATCGGGTGAACGAGGGCCACTTTCCACGAAGACGGTACTTGTCCCGCCGTGTAGGAAAGCGAGAATAAGCGCGTTAAGATGGGAGCCAACTCGGGAGCGCACGTCCTCAACACCACTGCGGGGATTTCGTCTGGCCCGCTCGACTTCTTGATATCGAGGGACAATAGAGCACGCCTGACAGCCTTCTGTGTGAACCGTATATTAGGCATTGTGCTATCACATCGCGGGATGGTAGGCGGTGTGGTCCCCCGATCGTCAAGTGTCGAGTTTGAGGCAAAAAGGGTACCAAGGAGATCGGCTTTCCCTTTTGCCGTATGGGCCAGAGAATCGTCTGCTTTCCGCAGTGGTGGAAGTGAGGAACGACAGAAATTACCCTCGACAGCCTTGGCCAGCGACCAGAAGGCTCGACTCCCTGAGGGGTAGCCTAGTAGTCTCTCGCCAATTCTGCCGATGTGCTTAGACTTCGCCTTGGCCATATGCCTCTTTGCTGAACGGGAGGCAGCATTAAATGCGGTTCGGAGCTCGGGGCACTTCGGATCCTTGCACGCGCTCGCTGATGCCCAGGCTTGATAGGCATCCTGCTTAAGGCTTGACGCCCTAGCGCAAGATGCATCAAACCAGGGCTTGCTCCGACCGCCGACGGACACGACAGAGTTTGGAATGAAACATTCCATACCCTGCCGTATCACGTCGGTGATAGAATCAGCACACGTGCTAGGGTCACCCGAGACGAAACATAGCTGCCTCCACGGGTACGAAGCCAGGAATTCCCGGAATCCGTCCCAGTCTGCTGACTTATAGTGCCAAACTTGTCGCCTCCCGCTTGGACGTGTCCTCACGGGTTGCGACAAGGGCACAGCAGAACTTACCAAGCAATGGTCAGACGAACCAAGAGGAGCCTTGACCATTACTTGGTACTTCTCAGGGTGGGAGGTCAGCAGAAGGTCCAGCAAAGAAGCAGTATGGGTCTCCACATCAGGTACCCTGGTAAAACCGGGCACGAGCTGGGAGAGTCCATAGGCCAAAGAGAAGTCATACGCAGCTCTTCCGGCAAAGTCAGTGATCCTGGAGCCCAGCCAATCAACATGGTGGGCATTGAAGTCACCCAGAATCACTAACTCCGCCGAAGGACACTGCTGCAGCATTCTGTCGGACGCCCACTGGACGTGCTCAAATAGTCGAGTCGTCTCCACATCTCCGCTATAGGACCTATACAGGCACGCATAAACACGGGTTTGTCCCCCGATGTCCACGCGCACCCACAACAAGGATAGGTCCTTGTCTTCAAGGCAGCTAAGACGGCGACAGCAGATATCTCCCCGAACGTACACACACACCCCGGCTCGACGCCTAAATGCGTGCTCTAATTTGTAGCCGGGGTACTCCAGATACGATGTATCATCTGGAGTTGATATCTGCGTCTCCGTCAAAAAGAGTAAAGCCGGCTTTGCCGTCTCGAGATGATGATGTACGGCATTCAGATTGGAATGAACCCCCCTGATGTTGCACATATCCACAGTGAGTGTGGAGAGGGTAGCCGCTGTTTTAAGCCCCCCGTGCACGACTACCTGGCTCCACACCGGTCTCTTACTCCGGCAAGGTAATCGCGCAACGGGATTTTTCGCTGGTTGGCGGGACAGCCTCCCGGGCCAGAGGTTAAAAGTGTTGCCCGGGTTCGGGTCCCCAACTAACCAGCGGGCGGCCAGCGGAAAACCGTTTCACCGGGTCTCCCTGGCCCCCGCGCCAATACACCACGCCCCCGCGAGCGACGGTGCCGAAGGGACCCACCGGTCCAGGGGATACGCCGCCGGAGACATCACAAGAGGATGGGAGGGGGGGAAAAGGGGGATAAACTGGCTCTCAGGTACACTACTGAAACACGACTAGTCGTTATTAACAGTAGACTCCGACCTGAGGGTGGTAGCTAGCCAGGCAGATTCAGCAAGGGAATCTTACCACCAAGCAGGACACCTTAGGGAATTATGCCAGGCGGTGTCAGACCCAGCGACCAGTGGGACCGTCGCAGTTTGGTGTTAAATAGCCAGGTAGACGCTGCTGCCCATCTACTTGGTGAATAAAACCCTTAGTCGCCTTCTACGACACCCACGGGTAGGCATGGGGTGGTCCATTCTATGGCGCCGGAACCACACGGCAGTTAATTTTATCATACGTTTAATCGTGCGTTTTATGACTTTTCATGAAATATGATTGTATTATTTATTTATTTATTATGTGTATTATATGCACGGGACTTTAACCACTTAAATGCAATACTCATTATTTTTTACCTGAAACATCCGTGCTTCTAGGGGTGCCAAAATGGACTGCGCTTCTAGTGTTAAGCGCTTTGGCATTCGTTGCTTAGCCTCAGGACTCAGAATTCATGTATTTTAATAAGAAGAGTATAAGGAGTCTACTTCACTGCGTTGTTTAAACCAGGACGCTTAACGACGACATCGTGTCTTTAGAAGTTGAATCATAAAAACCTGCTTCTTAGTTTATACTTCCCAAGTATTAGTCACTATTAAATAAAACATTTTATCAAACAACTTGTGGCAGCTTTTCTGTCAGGGGTACACGTACTTTTGAGAATTATTTCAATTATTTTTGTTTGTCACCGCTTATCTAAAAGATGTAGTGGGATAGAAATCGGAATCGATTTTTGAAGACCTCTAATATAATTAAGAATTATCGAGCCACGTGGCACAGCGATTGACGAGCACCATACCGATTTGATACGCTTATGGGTTGCGGATCCAATCCAATCTGGCCCAGCCACACAGATTTCTGAATTAATGAATCTAAATACATTGATGCGTAGAAGTCTATTTATTTGTCCATGGCACCAGGACAAAAATCTCTGTGTTGGGCTATGAGTGTAAAAGCGTTAAATTATTATTGACCTGGTCAAACCCATCTTACAGGAGAAAGCGACGAAATGGACGGAGAACCACGAGATAGACGGTCTGACGACGAACGGCGTGCTGATAATGCACCCGCGCGGGGACTTCTGCGGCGGCAGCGCGACATGCGGCCCGTGGCGCGAGACTTCCGTCGGCGGTGCGGTGTTCTCACTGCGGGAAAGTCGCTCCGCGCAACAGAAGGTGGGATACTTCTCTTTATAATCGCACGGTCTGAAGATGAACGGCGTACTGATAATGCACTGGTGCGAGGACTTCCGTGGCAGCGCGACATACGGTCCGTGGCGCGAGACTTCCGTCGGCGGTGCGGTGTTCTCACTGCGGGAAAATCGCTCCGCGCAACAGAAGGTACGATACTTCTCTTTATAATCGCTCGTTTCGACGATGAACGGCGTGCTGATAATGCACCCGCGCTAGGACTTCTGCGGCGGCTGCGCGACATGCATCCCGTGGCGCGAGACCTCTGTCGGCGGTGCGGTCTTCTTGCTGGGGGAGTGTCGCTCCGCGCAACAGAAGGTGAGATACTTCTCTTTATAATCGCTCGTTTCGACGATGAACGGCGTGCCGATAATGCACTCGCGCGAGGACTTCTGCGGCGGCAGCGCGACATGCGGGCCGTGGCGCGAGACTTCCGTCGACGGTGCAGTGTTGTCACTGCGGGAAAGTCGCTCCGCGCAACAAAAGGTGGGATACTTCTCTTTATAATAGCTCGGTCTGACAATGAACGGCGTGCTGATAATGCACTGGTGCGAGGATTTCTGCGGTAGCGCTACATGCGGCTCGTGGTGCGAGTCGCTCCAAGCAGCAAAAGGTGGGATACTTCTCTATTATAATTGTACTGTGAGAATAAAAGGAACCGTATTCACCACTTATGAGAATAAAAGAGACCTAGTACAGCGCCCTTGGACATCTGTAAGTAGCTACATACAGAACGATTGTTCTATCTGAAGTCAATTCCAGGTGCGTTGCCGAGGACTAAGATGGTTGCCTTATATGGTAGTTTGGAGCTACCAAACCCTTCCAGCTCGCGCAAGAACTGCTTAACGTTAGAAATAACTGTGGCAGTGTTGACTTCTCGGTCAAACAAGACACGTTCTATTACTTTATAAAACGGCTTCCTAATGATGGTGGTCAAAAACCGATAACGCTCGACATGAAGGTTACCACCACTTTGTAATCATAAAGTTATTTCATAATTTAATTATATTCGTTTCTATATTCCAGGGTCTACCATGTCAGGCGGAGACAAATGTTCTCAGAGACGGCACGATGATAGATCTATGTGGCGCCACGCTACTGTGGCGGAGTGCTGAAGGATTGAAGAACTCACCGGTATGTTTGTACAGTTATATAAAACATTCCTCATTAAATTACCTATCATATTCAAGAACATATATACAAAACTGACCTATACCAGAGATTGGTGTGTTCAAACATTTTTTCTGCTTTATATGACATGTAGATGTTATGTGATTTGTTTTCGTGAAGTCTATTTATAAGCCAACTAAACAGTTGTCTAATCCCATTTTTTTATAGTCACATTTTTTGTTGAGTAACATTAATCTATTTTTTTCAAAAATCGCATCAAAATCGATTTAGTAAGTATCGCAGTAGGTTCGATCAACTTCAACATGGTGGTTGGTCACATCAAAGTTTCAGTTACACAGGCGATAACATGAACAACTTCACAGTACAAACACTTGGGAATAGCGTTTTTTTTAATCTGACTAAAGTAGCAAACGAGCATGCAGTCCACCTGATGGTAAGTGATCACTGCCGCTCATGGACATCTGTAAGCAACTTCATACAGAACATGAGTACCATCTGAGATCAATCACTGATGCGTTGCTACTCCCGAGGACTAAAATGGTCGCCTCATGTGAAAGTGTGCCGGCAACCACACCTTTCCATCGAAACGCACGAAATGCTTCAGGCTAGAAATAGGTGTGGCGGTGGTAAATACCCGCTCGAACAACACTGGTTGTACCACCTTCTTAATGCTGTTGTCATTAGTCAAAAACATGTATGGCGTTTGTGCTTCTAAAGTCCATCTACAAAATCTCTACAACTAATTCTTATCATCGTGGTCTGATGAAAAAGTCATAATAAACCTAGCTTCCTTTGTGTTATAGTATTTGTGTTTTCCGACAAAAAAAATTTTAATGAAACCTCCATTATCCAGGCGACCCCTCATGGGGAGCGGAGCTATACAATAGCATGACATTTAGAAAAATATTTCCGTGTTTCCTCAGACAAAACGCGACCTAGAAGCGCTAGTGGACGAGCTGAACGCCGGGCGGCCGCAGTGCCCCGTGGGGCTCAACACGCTGGTCATCCCGCGCAAGCTGTCCGCCGCGCACCAGGACCTCAACCAGCCCTACGTGTACCTCAACTGCGGACACGTGCAAGGTACGTCACGCTTAACTATAGAAATCCCAATAATTACAATACAATACAAAAAATCTTTATTGTACACCAAATACTCATCATATATATCACAAATATAAAAAGACATAATGCAAGGTACAAGAAGCGGCCTTATCACTAAAATAGCGATCTCTTCCAGACAACCTTAAAATTACAGAAGGAATAATATCACATACGAAAGAGGGTAGGGTGTACAAAAATAAAAACAAAGCAATTTAAATTTAAATATGTCGGCAGCTAATAGCGAAATATTAGACTTAAGTAGATAGTTATAGGATAGAGTTAATAGAAGATATACAGAGATGAGGGAAATACAATAGAACACAATAAGAAAGGAAAATTGCGATTATTTAAGTAATATTATTGTTCTAAGATAAATTCCTACTCCTCCTTTCGTTATGTATTTTCGTTAAAAGATTGCAGTAGCAAACGAGCATGCAATTCACCTTGTAGTAAGTGGCAACTGCGGCCCATGGACATCTGCAAGCAACCTTACTCAACATATCTGTGAAAGACTCTATCTGAAGTCAATCACAGATATGTTGCCTCTCTTAAGGACCAAGATGGGCGCCTCATATAAAAAGCGCAGAATCTAGTACAGGGGAGCATTCGTGTGTTTTACGCCGAAAAAGATCTAATAATCAAAATTTGTATAATCAACGCCCGTGTTGATGGCACTTTAAGTTGTCAAGGAAATACATTCTTCTGATATAACGTCTTTACTTACTTAGGTTGTTACAATCAGAGAGTATATTTCAGAGAATATTCTACGTTCTTATTGCTTACATCTTAACTTATACATAATTAGTAATATCCTATACATATAATATGCACATAATATCTTAATAATGTCGCGTATTTGCTTATTTACGGTATTGTATTTGTTAGTAAGCTTTTGGAAGCGTGTTGATATGTACAATCAGTGGCGGCGTAAGGCTTGGGTGGTGTGGACCTCCGCCTACGACCTCGCGGTGCAAGGGGCTACGCGCCTCATAGACCCAGGGCCTCCCAAGGCCTGATGTTGGGAGCCGTAGGATCTAGATTTTCAACCTTTTATTTAGTCGATAAATTGCAGATTTTAATTTGTTTACATTTGACGATCTTTTTCGGTCGAAAGAAAAGGGTCTCGCGAATTGTACCTTGCCCACATTCAGTTTAAGTCTTACGCCGCCACTATGTACAATACGTGACGCTATAAATCCTCTCTTATATTATCCAGGTGAGCACTCGTGGGGAGCGGAGGGCAGTGAAGCCGGCGTCCGCCGCTGCCCGATGTGCCTGACGGCGGGCCCGGTGGTGCGCGTGTGCATGGGCATCGAGCCCGCCTTCTACGTGGACGCCGGCCCGCCCACGTACGCGTTCAACCCGTGCGGCCACATGGCCTCCGAGCGGACCGTCAAGTGAGTGACTTGGTGCTGTTGTTGGAGATGATTCGTTAGTTATCTACAAGAAAATAAAAAGAAATATATTGTTCTGTCTAAAATAGTGTATAAAAATCCTATATATATATTTATTATACATTTGTTACTTTAGTTTTGCTATTTGGTATTTTACGTTATGCTTTTTGTTACTTTGTATGATATTCTCTCGTCAATCCATTATTGACCCACTGCTGAGCACGGGTCTTCTTTCAGAATGAGAGAGTTTAGGCCATAGTCCAACGCGCTGGCCAAGTGCGAATTGGTGGACAAATCAAATCACCTTTATTTTTTGAGGATCTCGTTGGTGGGAGTTCATACTACTCAACATGATTCCACCAAAACTGCAGGTGACATGATTCTTTTTCTGTAAAAAAAACTTCAAACCTTATTTCCCACAAATGCTGTTCTGGCAATTTAGCATTATTTCCTTTCCACTGACGATATTTATATCAATTTAAAATTTAAATGTTTATCAACATTTAGTATCTTAGGAATTTTAAACAAACTAAGACCAAGCGCACATTGCAGGTACTGGGCGAGCGTGGACATACCGCACGGCACGAACGGCTTCCACGCGATCTGCCCGTTCTGCGCCGCGCCGCTGCAGGGCGCGCCCGGATACGTGCGCCTCATCTTCCAGGACAACCTCGACTGAACATGTAGCGTAGGCACGCCGGTGAGTGTGTCGCGCGAGTACCGATACCGTGCCGATACCGCGTCGAAGCCGTACACAACACATAAAATACACACACATAAAGTACACATAAAATAGTTTTTTTTTTTTGCAAACGAGCGTGCAGTCTACCTGATTGTAAGTGGTTACTGACGTCTATAATATCTGTAAGCAATATAGAACTGCGGTTCTAGCTGAAGTCAATAACAGATGCGTTGCTGCCGTTGCTGGCCGGTTAAGTGTGCCGGTAACCACACTTCCACTGTAACGCAAGATCTGCTTCACGTTAATTATAAGAATGTAGGTGTGTATGCTTGAAAAATTTTGTCGGCACCTTACAGGCCCGTTTATGCTGACCGGCTCATTGACTAGTATTGCTCGAGCAACAATTTATTATGAAGTGGGTAACGCACGCCAGCACGCTTTCTGCACTCATAGCCCCACACTAGGATTTTCTGTGACGTGGGTACTATCTACACACAGTCAGACTTCATTCAAATACCTGTCTGGCCGGGAATCGAACCCGGAACCCATGGCGCGTCTGGCCGGCATGTTAACCGCTCTACCACGCGGGTCGTCTACATCACATTAATATCTAACATTCACAACACTTTTGCTTTTGTAATATTAGTAAGATGTAGTCATAATTATTTATAATTTCCAGGTACAAAGGCGCACGCGAGGTACCCTGCAGGGTGATATAAAGGACTACTGACATATACTACATAGCCGGATAAGCTGTAACCACACTGACTTAGCTTTAACGAGACAAACATTCGAAACTGATGTATAATCGATATTTTCACTTCATTACTTACTGTAAGAACGCAATTTTATATAGAGGTTGTTGTATAAATGTATTAAGAAATGGAAATGTTCAATTGAATATTCAGTTATATATTATGTTCATCTTAAAGCCGCAATGTTGATATTGTTCATTTAAATTAGCTAAATACAATAATATTAATAACGCATTCTATACTCATAGCCCCCACAATACGATGTTTTTGTATTTCAAAGGTGCTGTGGACACATAATGGAATATAAATTCACGATTCAGATTCTTATCTGGCGAGTGCTACAGCACATGCCAGAAATGTCACTTGACAGTAATCAAGGCACACCCGGAACCCATAGCGTATAAACCAGTATGAAGACCGCTCCGCAACGCGATTCAAATATAAAAAATTAAAATCGTACATCGAGTAAAATGACGAATCTTTAATGTTCGCTGAGGTAGCCCGAAATTAACGGCTAGCCGGCTACTAGTTACTTGGCTGCAGTGCCGGATTAAGCCAACGCGGGCGTGTAGCAATTTCTGACAGGTAGCCCATAGTTTGCCTTAAGTAAGGGTAATAAATAAAAAAAACTGTTACAAGTAAACTTTTCTGGATTTACTTAATCTGGGAAAATTTAGAGATGACACTTTTGTATATCTACTTCTTTCAGGTTAAGATTTTCAGGATAGTAGATGTTGGGCTGCGGGGCCCGTAGCATTTGCTGTTGTTGCTATGTGGCTGATCCGGCATTGCTTGGCTATAGACAATCGGTCAAATAAAAACCTTTAAAGTACGTTTTTGCCCTCACAAACACACTTCGTCACACACACCTCCATTTAATAGGTCGAAGCTGATTCTTTCCATGTGGACCGAGAACTACGAATAATCTATAGTTTACACACTTTTTGGTATTTAAAGGTGACATTCTTATCAATAATCAACTGTTTAGTTTCATCGTACTATATAGTTGCCAGCTGTTTATTATTGACTTTTTATATGCGTCAATAATATAATTTTAGCTGTCTTACTGCTAATATAAATTGGATCGCTTTCATTATAGTTTCCCAGACTCCCTTATGGTATGATGTATCGAGATTTTCTCGATATCTATACTATAATAAATCTTAACTATATTTGTTAGTATATGTATGTATATCATAACCTAACAAATATAGTACCCCTTACGAATTTGAAAATGTAAAATGACGTGAACACAAACAAACAATACAAAATATGCAATAGTGAATTAATAATGTTGGTTTACTAGGCACTTGTTCAATATTCGAAATTGAACTACACATACTACACGTTCGACTAATGTATACTGATGTCTGTGTGAGAATACTTTCATGGGAGATCTGTTAGGCCTTCAGTAATACCACGTTTTTACGCAATAAATGAGACTGTTTGATATCGCAAAAATCGGGAAACAATTTCGCACATATTTTTTTTTAGGTCTGGAAGCTAAAGAAAATAGTAATTTGACGAAACGTGTTTATCAAAATCTTAGATTATACATGCATAAATCATCAACAGAAGTCATTATTTTTATGCAAAAAGCGTTATAAAATGTAACAAAGAATATTATGATTTAAAGGTATTATTTCATCAACCGATAATCAAAAAATTTTATGACGCTTAAAAAAAGGCGAATCGATGAAATTTGAGAATGATTGTAATCCTGTATTTAAATATGTGATACATTTATTAAATTCGACACATGTTAACGTGGAAACGCCGCGATTTCCAGCGTTTTTATGACAAATGCATAAATGAATGTTACGTTTGTGTTTGTTTCTAATGGATTTTCAGATACGTGTTCTAAAATCTACTTTGCATAAAATCATAGATGGGTTGAATCATATGATACTTCATACAAATATTATAAAGGCGAAAGTTTGTGAGTGTGTATGTTTGTTACTTCTTCACGTCTAAACGGCTGGAGCGACTTTCATAAAATTTGGCAGGGAATTAGTTGACAGTCTGGATTAACATAGGCTACTTTTTGGTGTGGGAAAATATTCGCACGGGACAATCGATACATCGATTCTTTTTAACGCGGGTGACGCTGCGGGATTCAGATAGTAAAGTATAAGGTTGACTTAAAAATTCAAAGAAAGAAGAGACCAAGGCCATTATAAACATGCTTGTTGGATGATTTAATCTAATCTATATGTCGGCATTTGTTTTATATGCGACATCAATATCTTCATACATGGTGTGGGCGACTATGGGTCTCGTGCAAAATAACAAATCTTGGCGTCAATTCTCTTGTTATAATTATTACAAAGACTTTTATCACAAATACAGCATCGAAATACATTCAATAATAATTAATTTTTTAAAAGACCGAAACGGAGAGACAGTTCCGTGTTGTCGCTTTTTGAGTGACGTTCACGATAATGTGTCTGCCACCCTCGGCTGACTTCACGACTCTGCCTAGACGCGACGATGTGAAGTTAGCACCGCTCGACGCGCCTTTCCGCTTCGATTTAAAATAACCGATTATGACATATATGTTAATCCAGAGTGTCAGTTAGCTCCCTTTCAAACTTTATGAAAATCGCCCCAGCCGTTTAGACGTGAAGAAGTAACAAACATACACACTCACAAACTTTCGCCTTTATAATATTAGTGTGACCGACATGTTTATAATGGATTTTAGTAGACATAGGGTTCTGAGTCGTGAATCTCCGAATTGGACCCTCCTCTTTAAGATCGATAGAGGAAAAGATATTGCCACGGCGGAAGTTATCATTAACTTTCATATGGATTGCATGACAATTTTTGATGAAACAATTTTTGGAGCAAGCGTGAGTGTTTGAAGTATATGCCCTAAACTGCTCTGTAAATATGCATACAACTCTTCGGACGTCCGTTTTCTACGTTCGTAATTTATTCGCACTTGCGACGTTGTTTTGCCACCACGCCAAGCGATTATTTACTGTGGTGTGCGCTATTCCTTAGTCGGATAAACTTTATTTCGAAGTAAAAAAGGCTATAAAAGACGTACTAACATATAGTGATAACGAGCACTCGTAGCAACTGTCGGGTAAAAAATAACGGACGGCACTCAGAGTTAACTCAGACAATACGCAGATTTCGTTGCACGGATAAGTCAGATCTCGCGGCCACCGATCAGTATGTTTGAAGGCAAACAGATGTCTATGGTGGTGCGTCGCAGTAGCTGCTAAGACTAAATGTAAATATTCGTCTGTTCATTTCAATTAAGTATTTTTAAGTAATTTATGTTGGTATATACTTGAGTGTGGCATGCGTTTTAGTGTATAATTGAGCCTCTAGGTGTAGAAGTGATAGGCCAACTAGCGTACGGGTTGTGGAGAGATCCTAATTGGGTTCGTTATGAATTGATATTGTGTGATTTGACAATTGTGTTGTTGGTATGTATTGGTCTCATGTTTTAATATGGTTTCATGTGCTAGTAACGCCTCATACATTGGTTGATTATTTTCACAGTTTTGAATCAATACATAGATAGCGTCGTAAATGTTTAACAACACTTTTTGTAAAAGTATGTAAGTTATTTTAATAAAGTAAAAAATATCATAATAATTAATAAATGAATTACAAATATCAGGCTATACAATAAATTAATATAAACGTTAATACTTCAGATTTTGAAGAACATACAAAATGTATTGATTTAAATCTGTGGTTAAAGATGATTATATATAATTTTGGTTCGGTTGTGCGGGCGGTTTACGTGTAATTCCGTTAATATTCAATTCGCATGAGTTTGTGGCGCAACGCATTAGCTTCGTTTCAGAAACAATTTTTGCTTGTAATTCTTGTACATGATATTACAAAAAATACACAATGACATGAACAAAAAGTTGCTCCATATATTTTGAGGTGGACATTCACGTTACGACGGTCGCACGAACTACGGTCGTGAGTAACAAGTTCGTTCGATCGTGAATGGCATGGTCCTAAGGCGGACTGTACGACCAAGGTCATGTCGCAGGTCCGTTGAAGTGTTCAACTTGAACTGTCGTTGCGACAGTCTGTGCGACCGTTGTAGCGTGAATGTCAACCTTTGTGTATCGCTAGCACAATTGACAGAAATTACCTACATACACGTGTGATTTGACATGCCATGTAATATAGACGTAAGTGTGTTAGTAGATACATTCAGATCCGTTTATTTTTTCTATCACTAAAATGATATACTGAAACGATAAAACTGACCATCGTCTGTTGTAATTTGTGAGTATATTTTTCAGTGGCGCGATATTAATATCGATGTAACAAATGAAATTGTAATAATAGTTTGATTAAAACATAGTTATGTATTTCCAAAACGACTTATTAACTGCTTATCGCGTCACCTAATTAAAAAATATGTATAATGGAAAATTGTAAAAATAATATAAGTTTTCTAGTTAGTAGTGATGATAGCTTACGGAATTCGAATATTTAGTTTTTGTACAATCTGAATTCGTTAGTTAGTGACTGTTGCGAAATTAGTGACTAGAGAAAAGCGAGACAAGGCGAACTATCGTATTCGTATCGATTTATATTCATATTGTTAATAAAATTCATATTGATTGCTGTATGCAGAAAACTTACGGTACTTGTTTTAGGTTATAAATTTTTGAAAGAAATAATTATTTAAAAATATATCTTTTAATGCTGTAAGCGGTTGAATCAGCTTTTAATATACCTAATTTTCTACTTACATCCCCATGTTGATCTACGATTGACTAACGATTGATTGCCCGTTTGTCCGTGTAGCTCATGATAAAGTGCATTTTGTCTATATTTATGCTTCGATGTGTTGTAAAGATTTCGTTGCTTTGGATACGTGTTCGGGAGGTAATTAGCGTTATTTTCACTAGGACGTGGCGGCCGGCGACTCCTGTGCACTCCTCGTAGTCGAATGCGAAAAGCTTGGCGATACACTGTGTATGTTATGTCCGTTATGTGCGCGCGGATTTGTATGTATCTTGTTTGTGTAGTACGGATGCTGTGAAGATGTAGTAGAGAAGGCGACAGAAATATCTTCAAAATATCAATAGATATTAGACTAGTCCGCCTCTGTATAATACTGTAAGCCTTATTAGCATTCACTATTCATACAAGGTTAACGCAACATAGTACCGCGAGCACAAATGATTGGATGTCTTATACAGTTTTTTACTCTTGCATAACTCTGTAAGGGACAATTATGCGTAACAAGTCATACATATATCAATAAAATATATTTATATTTGTAATAAAAGAAACAATTACATCATAATATGTATTTTGAATGTGGTCATCATATGTTCATATTACAAGAACAGTGTTATGTGGGATTAAATATTTAAATATATAATCAAGAAATCGACTAGCGTTGAGTGCACAAGAGCCGATACTGGCTTTAGAGTAAATAAGAACTGCTAGCCTTAATTTTATTTATAATAAGTGCTAGGATAATAAAACGCTCTTTTGAGATAGAAAATTTATTTGTTGTTTTATTTGGAACACAATTCATAGGAACCATGCGGTTACGCTATTTATAATAGAATGGGTGAACTTTTTGTGGGACTAGAACGAGATTGTAGTCCACCGAACTTAAGGGAACACAACCACTCTTTGATCTTACCCATATCTATAGGTGGTAAAACCAGTGTAGTTCGCCCGGGGAACCGGGGTATCTCCGCCACACCTATTTCTAGCGTGAAGCAGTTTTTGCGTTTCGATGGAAGAATGTGGTTGCCGGCACACTTTTGTATGAGTCTACCATTTTATTCCTCGGAAGTAGCAACGCATTTGAGCATGTTCTATGTGAAGTTGATTACAGGTGTCCATAGGCGGCAGTGACCACTTACCATAAGGTGGACTGCATGCTCGTTTGTTACTTCAATCATAAAAAAAACCTTTGAGGACTAATTTCATTGTAAGTTGAGAGAACTTACAATGTAACAATTGAATGAGGTATAATCTATTCTTTTATTAAAGTAAAGTATGAATAAGTTAGTATTAAAGTTGTGCCTGAAAATTCTAAACGTAAATAAAGCTACATTAATTAAATCATATTAAAGAGAAGTAATATTGAAATAAATACCTTGAAATTATTTACAGTATATGGTCAATAACGAAAACATTCTTATAAGTAGATAAATCTAAGGCCAATCTAATCTTAAAGTTTATAAATGGATGGGCATATGCAAAGATTGTATCCGCGCATTTTCTGGTCTTGTGAAGTTGAGACCTTTTAATTCCAGGATACTAGATCCCATATGGCAGGAGTTTCCAACCAGGGGGGCGTCCCTCGCAAGGGGGTGAAATGAACTTTAGAAAGAAAATATATAATAGTCTTGTAAGTATACAATGCGTTTTTAAGCAAAAGGCATGGGGAGCAAAACAGGTTTATGGTCAAGGGAGTTTCAGCAAAAAGAAGCTTGGAAAACCCTGCCTTATGGCTCAAATAAGTCCCGTATTACCTAAGGCTTATTCAATGCAAATTGAGCTTAGTAGTGATAAGCACGCGGACGTACTGGTCGTACGCTGTGGCCACCGCGAGGCCCAGCTGGTCGCGGTTCCAGTCCAGCGCGTTGAGCGGCTGCGAGCTGGCCGGCATGCGCTGCAGGCGGCGGAGCGTGCCCGCAATGCCCGATGCCACGCCGTCTGAGTTCACGCGGCTACGGTGCTCTGGGTACTCGCTGCAAGATACATTTTAGATGAGGGGTCGGTAAGTAATCTGAAGTCGGGTCCGGGTTTTTACTCCCCCCCCCCTACATTTTTTTTTTTTTTATTTGACTGAAGTAGCAAACGAGCATGCAGTCCACCTGATGGTAAGTGGTCACTGCCGCCCATGGACATCTGTAATCAACTTCATACAGAACATGGGTTCCGTCTGAAGTCAATCGCAGATGCGTTGCTACTCCCGAGGACTATGATGGTCGCCTCATGTGAAAGTGTGCCGGCAACCACACCCTTCTATCGAAACGCAAGAAATGCTTCACGCTAGAATTAGGTGTGGCGGTGGTACTTCCCCGGTCGAACTACGCTGGTTCTACCACCTTGTAAACCTTGTAAACCTTCTACATCAGAAGAGGCCAGTGTTTTTCGAGCGTATGTTAGCATGTATGTATGTCCATTTATTTGGTATGCTCTACACCCCAAACGGATTGTATATAATTTTTAAACAGACGACTGCAATCAGAAAAACGGGAGGGGAAGGATCCATTTTTTACTATTTTAACAGAATGAGTATCAAATAAAAGCTATAATAAAAGCCCACCATATAAGTAGTATTATATAGATATACTATTTTTATAATTATAATACTTTTATTAACTATTTTGACAAAGCGTTAAATAAAACAAATTGTGATGAGACCAAAAAAGCCGACCGTTTAAAGTGAGCACTGAAAAATTAAGTGTGTAAATGACAAACTTTCTAATGCATAATTTTTATTTGCGAAAGTCATCACAAATTTTTGAAAGTGGATAATCTCAAGACAAAATTAACAAACTATTAACTAAACAAGTAAGTACTCAGCGTATTTCTAATATTAAGTTCTACTACCACGACTGATTTATAGTGGTAGGTATATCATTACTTACTATTTCCATAGGGACACTTGGCCGTTACCAGCACATGTTATGAAGAGGTCACGATTTTGTGGAAGGTGGCGAGCTACCCAGATTGTGCCACTTTTCGCACAACTATTTAGCACCTGAGAACAAAAAAAAGAATTATCAATTAATCTAACAATTACGTAAAAGAATATTATAAAACCGAATTCCTTCATCGACCACAGGATTCAGCATGAATTAAATCAAGGCTTCAATCCGTCGAAAACTGGCTAAATACGTATTAAGTGACTTTTTATAATTTCAGAAAACATAACAGAACACTAGTTATTCTCTGGTTCAATTACTCCACTATTATAATACGTAAATAAAACAACTCTTTAGGCAATTTACGCCGAAATAGCGTGCAAAACCTTATTTTATATAAATTTTCGAGAATTATAGGAGTAAATTGTATTGACCTGTGCAAAACCTTTTGTTGGGTTTTGTGTCCTGAGGTCGAACACGTGAAACTTCCCCTCCAATGTAGTTGCCACCAGCTTATTCATTGGTATGTCCTTACGATCAAACTCAACTGAACACACCTGAAAGGGGAAAATATAAAATTTCGTTATTACATGCATATGTGGCCAAACCAGATCAGAAACTCTGGGTACCCACTTTATTTTATAATATCAACATCGATTAAACCAAACTTATCTATTTACTACCATCTGGGTAGAAACAGTTTAACACATTCACTGCCCCGAACGCAACTGTGCGTTTTTTAATTCGACCGAGGAGGTACCGCCACACGTATTTTTAGCTTAAAGCTATTGTGCGTAAAGTTGCGTAAAGTTATTGTGTGTTCCGTAGAAAGGTTTGGTTGCTGGCTCACTTTCATATGAGGCAATCAACCTCGGGAGCACCGACGCTTCTACGTCTGACTACAGATATAACACTTGGTCTGTAAGAAGTTACAGATGCCCATGAACAGCAGTGACAACTTATGACCAAGTGGATTGTTGCTCGTTTGTTATTCCAATCTTATAAAAAAGAACTATGTGTGTTTGTATATATATTGTAGTGTAGGACTAGGTGTATTAAATGTATTGTACGTATGTATAAGTATTTATGTGTTTTATTGGTTTATTGTATATTTAAATCGTTTGTCTAAAAGTAACACCTGCCGGAAATTTTCTAGCCACCCAGAGTTGACTGGTAGATAATGCCATCAGGCATTAAGGTTGTCCTTTTGTAAATTTATTTTATAGAGGTGCAATAAAGTTTTAAATAAATAAATAAATCTACCCCATTCTTCAAGTTACACTCCCATCTCAGCGTCATAGTGCGCAGGTCGAACATCTTGAGGTCGCCGTTGTCGTATCCAGCGACAACTATCCTCTCGGTGTCGCTGTACGAGTTGCCGAAGCCCACCGCCCAGCAGTCTCGCCTCGTCTCGCCCTTCACCGGTTGCATGTTCGCCACTGGCTTGCCCCTCTGGCGCGGGTCCCATACTTTTACTGTACCTATAGATACACACATTTTTGATAGACAAATTTGAAAGACCAAAGGATAGAATGAAATGCATCTTGGCTCTCCTTCAGTGGCACTTCTGCCATACATACAAATATCTACCGCATACTCAGTTATATGAAAGGCATGGTAATGTAAGAGACACACATAATTATGAGATTATTTAACTTAGTCTTCACAGGTACTGATATGTCTTTGACCAACATCAGGAACAACAGGGTAGTTTGACCAGGGAAGTACCATGTCCTCGGGAGTAGCAAAGCATCTATCAATTGACTTCAGATAGAACCCATGTTTTATTTCAAGTTGTTTACAGATGTCCATGGGCGGCAGTGAGCACTTACCATCAGGTGGACTGCATGCTCATTTGCTACTTCAATCAGATAGAAAAAACACATATGCTGAGAAATAAGCATGCATATTGACAATTTCTAATTTATAAAATAGTGAAAAAATACAATACCATCTCTACTTCCAGTGACAATTTCAGGAGCGCCACAGTTTAAGGTGTTACCACCCATACCATCAATGGAATTGATAATGTCTGTGTGTTCTTTTGTGATATAAACTTGAGAACCCTTTTCTATATCCCTGAAATGATAATGAAGAATTCTTGTTAGTATTGAAGAATTATTGTTGTTTTATAGGTAACAATGAACAAAACCTTAATGTTGATGTAACAACAAATCTTTCATTTTTTTATGCTTAAACACTGTGTTGAGCAATATGACAGTTGATTAAACATTTTTAAAAATACCAAATTCGGAGGCCAGATGTTGAAAACAGATGACGTCACAAAGACTGCACATGCACCGGCTGATATCGAATGATCATCCCATCTGTTTCATTCATGTTTCTATTATTTGCTTCTCCTATAAAAGTGGTCTGAGGACTATCATAGGCGACCATTTGATTTGGATGCGTCTCAGAGCATGGACCGCTGTCTGTTTTCATGGGATTCCTAGCCCTCGCTATTGTCATTTAGCTATATTAATTGATATTCATTGATTGGCTATCTCAGACTTGAAGTAACTTTTGTGTACTGCTTCTGATATCCTATGGCTCGGCTGCCCTTCCTTCTTGATTTACGACAAACACATTAACTTGTTGTTGTTGTTTACTTTTTATATACCTACCACAGAATATCGCTGTTGCCAAGTGTTGACTGGCAGATAATGCCATTAGGCAATAAGTTCACACTTGTAACCATTAGGTTAAGATGTTTCAAAACTTTAAATCAATAATTGAATAAACTTGTTTAAATATTTACCATATTTCTAAAGTCCCTTTGAAATCGCCTGTAGCAAGTTTCCTCTCAACTTCGCTGCTCGCACCAAACGTGCCGCACTTGAACGAGTTGGGCCTTTCAATTTCCCTCACCTTTTTTAATTCTCCGGAATTAATTTCGAAGAATTCAATGGTACCGGTCCCTCTGGGTAGCGACCCTATAACAACAAACTTCGCTGAACAAGGAACCCATTTACAATCGAATAAAGAATGATCTAAATTTAACTCTATATGCGTGATAATCTGCGGAGTGTCTAGACTTTCCATATTAAAATATAATTTGTAAGTCCTGTGCACGCAAAATAAAAATCAACTTAACCTCATGTCATTGATAAACAATTTCGTTGCTATGACAACAATTGACATTGACATTTGTGCCCTCAGCCGGAAAAAAATTAAAAAGTTAAACTTAAAAGTTTGTCTGTACAGTACATATTAAGTAAGATTTAAAGTTTTGAGAGCGTCTTGAAAATTTTAATAATTCCATTTCAAGACACTGTTTGAAATATTGGACCTTAATGCAATATCTATTTTTGGGGCCCCTTAAACCCCACCCTACCGAAACAATAATGCAAGTACGCAAGTTATACATATACCTACATGACACAGGTAACGTGACCAACTAAATCTTTCGTATCTCTATAGATTTGACCAGGCGCAATAATACAATGACACATATGTATTTATACATACCATGATAATATCAGAAAATTATTGTATCCCACAAAAACATTTCATGTTAAATGTTGCCAAGACGAGACCATATAGCTCGCACTGTCAAAAAGTAATCAGATCCCGTGTAGAGCCAAGTTTCTAACCCTACATGCCCAGACCTAAATCGATAAGCCCTAATTTCACACTCAAGTTACGGGGAAATTCTACAGCCATAGCTCGTACTGCGTTGTTCGTAGCGCGTAGCAGAGTTTTTACGCTATAATCTCGTAGGCGTGCAAACCTTGGACGTAACTGGCGAGATGGCCGCACGGAAAGAGTTTAGAAGATTGAATAGATTTTTAAGCTCAAGCCCATATGACGAATAGCAAAAAGTCCGTGCGGCCGACTCGCCAGTTACGTCCAAGGTTTGCACGCCTACGAGATTATAGCGTAAAAACTCTGCTACGCGCTACGAACAACGCAGTACGAGCTATGGCTGTAGAATTTCCCCGTAACTTGAGTGTGAAATTAGGGCTTATCGATTTAGGTCTGGGCATGTAGGGTTAGAAACTTGGCTCTACACGGGATCTGATTACTTTTTGACAGTGCGAGCTATATGGTCTCGTCTTGGCAACATTTAACATGAAATGTTTTTGTGGGATTTCATTTCTTTTTGTAGGTTGCTTATGATAGAAAGATAAAATGAGCGACAAATACAAGTATTTTTTTGTCGCTCATTTTTTCTTTCTTTTTTTGGGGTATATTTCTTGTGCATCTGAGATGCCTTTTTTTATAGCCCATTCTCTATCTTTGCCTTTATTTTTCGTTGGCTTACTATTTACAATATGCGATAGTTCAGGGTGATACTTGGATCTTAGACGATTATATTCGACTATCGCAGTCTGTTGTGCCTTAATACTACTGAAGTCTATATTTATAAGGTGAACACCTTGTAAACTAGTCACTCTAGAGAGAGCTACATAAGCCTGCCCACAAGAGAATGTGGATGACCCGATTATTTTTAGCTACTGCGCGGGGACGAGGGGGCAGGCGGCGGGCGTTGGCGCATACTATACTTACGATGCTTATGTTCAAAAGTATAGGTTGATTAATAAACACTTACCGAAGTGAAGTGTAGTAATATTATTCATATCTAAGTACTTATGGGTAGGATAATGTTTTGATTTGATGAAAAGTTTGTGTTCTATGTACTTGTGTATAATTTTCAGATCTCAAGCAGGAAATAGGGAATTAAGTTTCCCTATTTCAGATTTTTACCCCTCCGCGGCCGCATTCAGACCTCTAGCGTCAAAAGTTGCGGAAGTCTCGAACAAACTTTCACCCCCTAGTTTAAGGGGTTGGGGGGTAAAAGTTCCAAGTTTTAGGATTTTTTTGTTGTTTGGGTACTAATACTAGCTTACATACCAAATTTCAGTTTTCTAGGACTTCAGGAAGTACCTTAAGAATTTTGTTGATCATCAGTGAGTGAGTGACGAAATCGGGGTATTTTAGATATCAATAAAATCTAAAGTATAAGAGCTATGCAATTGAAACTTTAGAGGTTTATTAAGTCTACCACTGACATTATATCCTGAAAATTTTGTCTGGTATAACCCAACCAAACTCAAGTTATGAAGGTTCAAAAATACGACGAAGCGTTTCGAGAAAAGGTAGGTAGTGCCCTTGCGCTTGCGCTTCGCTTGGCTCGTCTTGGCGGGGGCACTACCGTGCCCCCAGATTAGATGCTACAAATAATTAAACTTAATTAATGTTCCATTTTATCAGTGTAGGTAAGAAAACCATCAATAAGGATAAAATAATGTAGAAATGGGATGTACACTCGTTTTATACACGGTGGCCAAAAAGTCGTGGATCAAACGCAAATAGGGGTTAGATGGACGGCTTTTTGGCCACTTCTTTATTATAAACGCTTTTTTTAACTGACTGAAGTAGCAAACAAGTATGCAGTCCACCTGATGGTAAGTGGTCACTGCTACCCATGGACATCTGTAATCAATTCCATACAGAACATGGGTTTTATCTGAAGTCAATCACAGATGCGTTGCTTCTCCCGAGGACTATGATGGTCGCCTCATATAAAAGTGTGCCGGCAACCACACCCTTCCATCAGAACCCAAGAAATACATAACGGTAGAAATAGGCGTGGCGGTGGTACTTCCCCGGTCGAACTACACTGGTTGTACCACCTTCAGTGGCAGGCTGTTTATGTTACTCAAATTAGCGCTTATGACTTAAAAGTATTTTAGGGTGTGATATATCGCGCAATCGTGTCAATCGGTACTATGAGAAATGTACATGGTAACTGATGTAAAATTATCAAAAATGATTTTTACGACCCACTATTCTGAACAATCTTTTAGTCTGATAAACATTAGATAATAGTTGTACCTAATATTTTACGTCCATTCCGATTTAATTTTAAATAGGTATATACGTGTCGTATAGGTAGATATTAACTTAAGTGTCTCTGCCTAGGTCTCATAAATTAATATTATAACCCACATGTAAATATTGCTAAAGAGAAAATTTATAACATTACTGTCTTCATTATTATTACGTTTATTTTATAATTTTTGGTAAGGTCTCGGAAGGTAAGGTATGTCGAGCATCAGAATGACATAGGTAAGTACCACACCTACTTACCAAAAAAGTCTTACTAATAAAAGGACTGTCCGACAAAAGCTAAACGTATGCGGTGCCTATAAAGTTCAAAAAAATGGTTATTATTTACATTATATATGTATAAGTTGGATAAACCGCATAGTCACAGACCTGTTTTGTACGGCTGCGGTATAAGGAAAGATTTGTGCCAAAACATTTTAGCTTCTTCGAGGCATTACAACGTGATCTTGATTGAAACGATCACGTATATTTTATAAACATGTTGCTTTTATCTATATTACCTTACGCTTTGTTATTGTGTATATACAAAGAAGTTAACGGAGGTGAGTACTATTTGTATATAACCACATAAAATAAATTAGTTCAGCTAAAAAGTATTAGGTATGTATTTGTTTTGATTGGAAAAACATAAATCCTAATATATAAATCATTTCGTTTGTTTTTGCTCAGTTTTAACTTCATGAGTTTAAATAATTTAGTTATTTAGATATATTAAGATACATAACAAATAAGTTTGTTCTACAAATATAGCTTTCGCGCGTTCATAATTTCATCGGGACGCGGTGGTTTCCCACCAGTCATTAGAAAAAACCAGTAGATAACTTTAGTGCTTTACTATTACTAAGTATAAAGAGTTAATTATGTTGGATAACACAGTGGTCCAAATGTTTGAAGAATCTTAACTAATATTTTATTATTATTAAAAGTTTAATAATAATAAAAACTAAATTTCTGTTATTATTTTATAAAAACATGTTTTATTTATTTTTAATATTTTGTTTTGCATATACTGTAAATAGATCAATAATTAATAAAATATTAAAATTTATTTAAATTAAAACTTTTTGTTAAAAACGATTTACAATTTGTAGGTCATATCACGAGTTCGTTTCTGTTAAGTTCATAATAAAGCTACTTTCGCTTTATACACGTTAAGGAAATTTATATAAATTTGAGTTTTTTCCAAGATGATCACCCGAACCTGAGTTTACTCCCCGAAGAATGTGGATTCATAGACGGGGAACGAACGGCAAACTCGAAGTACGCCAAGTTGTATGAGTTTCCATGGATGGCCCTAATCTCTCGTATTGCGAAAGGTACGTACAACACATGACCTGCTGTTTTGTCCTGTCCACTAATCCATTTGTCAGCATATTCACCGGCCAACTTTTAGCTTCAATGAAGGTTTACAATTCACTAATATGCACTGTGGAGGGACCAAGTAAGTAGATTAACTTTCTCGTCTCCGCTCGTTTGATATCCAGCAAAGCTAAGTTAAAAGAAGATATTTTTTCATCTGATCGAAGTAGCAAACAAGCATGTAGTCCACCTGATGGTAAGTGATGCCCCGCCCATGGACATCTGTAAGGAACTTCGTACAGAACAGAGGTTCTATCTGAAGCAAATCACACATGCGTGTGATTGCTACTACCGATAATTAAGATGGCCGCCTCATATAAAAGAGAGCATACAAACATACCCGTCCACTGAAATGCAAAAATGCTTTACGGTAGAAATAAAAAACATATTCGAACTACACTGGTAATGTCATTTTGGCTATCATAGTACAGAGAGTTGGTAAAAGAAAAATTACGCTTATGTACGAAAATATCTTTTTTATTATTTTGTATTCTTTATTTCTTTAGAAGTGTAATAATGACGTCGCCCGAGACACTATACCTAAACGTGTTTCCTTCTGTGATACGAAGCACATAATCAAATATGATTTTATTTCAAACAGGAAAATAAATGTAAATAAAACTATAGATAAACTTGTTTGCGATTGACATTATCAATCCCTATGTAATAATATATCTGATTAATATTATGCGAATGTTTGTGCGGAGGTATGTGTGTTTATCGCACTTCGCACTTGGCCAGCGCGGTGGACTATGGCCTAAACTCTCTCATTCTGAGAGAAGACCCGTGCCCAGCAGTGGGACAATAATGGGTTGACGACGATGTGTGTTTATCACTCTTTCACCGAACATAGGATACTAATTACACGTAGTGTTGATATTTTCTTTGCTCATTACTGTGGTAGGTACACGTGACAGAAGCAGGCGATGCCGCGGTAGTAACCTAGTATTTTTTATATCACGGAGTCATAGTAGTTTATTAAATTATACCTAATTACTAGTTGACCCGGCGAACTTCGTTTCGCCTAAAAGTCAAAAATCTAAAATTCAGTGTTTCTCTTCTATATTATTCATGTATTATAGATAAAAAAAAACCTTCCTCTTGAATCACTCTATCTAATAAAAAAACTGTATTAATTTCCGAAGCGTAGTTTTAAAGATCTAAGCACTTATAGGGAGAGACAGCGAGAAGCGACTTTGTTTTATAATATGTAGTGTACAACCAAAGTTTATAGATTGATTTCGAAGTCAATGAATAGTAACATGGTGGCTGTCATTGTGGTCAGATACTATCATGTGGATAGTTTTTATCTCACTGCGACTGCAGGAGGATAATGTTTTCGAGCGTATGTGTATGAGCGTATGAATGAATGTATGTTTGTATGTATTTTGATTTATTTCTCTGTATATTTCTTTAATTGTAAGGTAGGTATATATTATTTTAAGATGGCGGTCGGGATTTCGTATGTTCTGGCACGGTAATCAACGAGCAATATGTGCTAACGGCAGCCCACTGCGTTAATACTACGCAGACAAGCCAAGTGCGAGTGGGGGACTACGACGCTCATCACGAGGTCGACTGTGAGGGCGAAGGCAGAACACTTCTTTGTGAGGACCAGTTTCAGGTAAGCAAGTATAGGTTTACATTTAAAACTGTCCTCACTGGCGGTGTTTTGTACATAGGTACAGGGAGTGAGATTTCTTTTAATTTGAAATACCTGGCCAAAGGTGACAACAAAAATATACGACATATCGTCTCACTTTCATGTATGACGAACATCTTAGACCTTTTTTTGTTCTCGAGGGGGAAACCTTCAAAAGATACCCGACGCCGTGGGAGCGACGCAGGGTTATGTGGGATTTTAACCGCACTGAAACCCCCTGGTGGCCGTCCTCGGCGCTATAAAGAGGACTCTGGGGTGTCCAATGGAACGCAACCGGAATCCTCTGAGCGCGATGCCCTATCGGGCTCCTCCCAGATGGGCGGCTGGGCCCACCGCCCCGTCTAGTCTTTACGACGGTATACGACCACAAATACCGCCGTCCTTCCCGGGATCGCCTGACCTAACGGTTCGAGCTCCCAATCTAGTCGCCTGCAACCCCAGAAGCTCCTTTTAGTCGTCTCTCACGACAGACAGGGGATGCCGTAGCACTATTCTGATCCCGGAACTACAGGGACGGAGCATCTTAGACCTAGGAAATAGCTCAATACTTCTGTCTTTAATTTTATATTTTTAATGAAATCAATTACATCCTCTTTTCTACGAGTGGGTAGGTAATTTGTTTACAGCTGACCACGTACCTACTATCAAGTAGACTGCAAGACTTTTTGCTACTTCAATTGTATAAAAAGTTACCTATACCTACGTTCATCCGTTTACATCGAGTCTAGCTTAGTATTGGAAATGATTGCTGAAACAATCATATAAATAATAAGACGAGGCATTTTAAATACAAAAATATATATTTTTATTCATTTACTATCGAGAACTACGTTGTTTTTATAAGAATCCGTTCGATCCTGATCAGTAATAAAGTTTTTTTAGCAATCTATTACATTGATATAGAAAAATCCGTCTATTAATACTATTTTACTTATGTATTCAAATCACCTAGAAAATATTTTGAACCTTTTTATATTTTCGGACGTGACCATTCATGCTCAGTTAAATAAAAATATCACTGCACTTTTATGCATAAATGTTTAATACTATGATTATTTATACCAATCTGAAGCACCCATTGTTAATTTTTAGGACATAGATATATCCGAGAAGATAATCCACGAGAAATTAAATTTATTTGGTAAAGTATCGAATGATATTGCACTTCTTCGTCTCAAGACCAAGATTGACTTCAGCCACAGTAAGTAGATTAATTTTTTACGACTATTACGAGTCAATGTATTACTTCAATGCTGTTTAGACTCATTCTGTGCCATAATGAACGGAAAGTCTAGGTGGTGTATGTATCTAGTTTTTATAAGCAATGATGACAACACTGCCAATCACATTTAGAACATAGGTACAACATTATAGGGAGATTATTGGAGCATACAGATGTATAATTATTGGAGCAGCATAAATGGATTTATTTGAAAATAACTTAATAAAGCGTGCAAAATTTTGTCAAAAATGGCTTTTTCTCAAAACTGTTGTTGTGTGTGTTGATTCTGTTTTGCATAAGTAGGTCCAATTATACCTAAATACGGACATAGTATCCGTAGTAACACTTATGATAGCCATTCGTGTGATAACATAGGTCAAAGGATTGATAAGTTAATATAAATTTGACACCGACGGTTGTTTGTTTTTTTTTAAAGCCAAAGGTTTGTTACAATTATCAATCTACCTATATACATACATACAATCAATTGGTTTGTATGTACTATGTATTGTATATATGATTGTATGCTTAATTTTATGGGAATTCTGCAACTTTCTCAGTTAAAAAGCTGCTAGTGTTCTTAAACACGCTATTGAATTTTTCTAAAGAAAAATAAACACATAGACGCGCCGTAGTGAACAAGAGCTCTCTAGGAAGGCTAGGAGCCTTCCTAGAGTTCCCATGTCAAACCTCTACATTTACATAGCCAAGACAATAAGCTTCGTAACTCGTCAAAGGTATGCTTGTGAGTATGGATGACATTTAAACGTCCAGTGTTATCCACAAATGTAGAGAAATTCCATATTTCGACACAGCATTGCTATCACACCTATTGATCGTTTAGTTTTATGGTTTAAATCCTTTATTTTATTTCAGAAAATGCAGCTCCAGTTTGCTTGCCGACAACCACAGAGTTGCGAGAGAAGTCGCTGATTGATCAAGAAGCTATCGTCGCCGGTTGGGAGCTCATGATAAACGGACAGACCACAAGCAAAATGCTTAAAATAAATACCCCTATCAAAAATAACGAGGAGTGCTACAAACCTTTGGATCGGTAATTGTACAATTATTTTAAATATTTGTAATATTAGGTTCGACAGGTAGTAGAATCAGTGTAGTTTGACCGGGGAGGTGCCACCGCCATGCCGTTCCTTCTAACGTAAAGCAGTCTTTGCATATACTGATGCAAAGACTGCTTTAGGTGGAAAGCTGTGGTTGCCAGCTCATTTTAAAATGGCGACGATCTTAATCTGCGGGATTAGCAACTCATCTGTTATTGACTTCAGATAGAACTCCTGTTCTATATGAAGTTGCTTACGATGTCAGCGGGCGGCAGAGAGCACTTACCATCACATAGACTTTATGTTCGTTTGCTACTTTAATTGGTAAAAGGTAATAAAAATTGCTAATTTAGGTTATTAGTAAGTTTTTACTTTATTTTTTTATTAGATCCATAAATAAATTTACTAGAGGTACCTATCACATAGTCAAACATATTTATTTATATTTTGCAGCATTTTAAGTACTGAATCGGAAGTGATTTGTACGGGAGGCGTAGAAGGCGTGTGTCCCTTGATTTCGGGCAGTCCTCTGATGCTGCCATGTGCTGTGAAGGAGAACCAGTACAGATATATACAGTATGGCATCACCGTCAGTGGTACACGTGGATGCAATGCTAATCAATGGAGTGTCTATACCGACGTCACTAAATACATGGATTGGATTCTTGACAATCTGAAAGCTTAAAAGTGGCTCGTGTCATTAATGTTTGATAAAACTGTTTTTTATTTTTATTACCCTATAATTAATAAATAATGTGCAATAAAGTAAAATATTCAAAATATGTGCAAATTGCAATTAATGTCATAAATTAAATCAGTTATTATGTCAACCGGGTATGGATGACAATCTTTAGTTTAGGGAAAAGCAAAATACTATCATGAAACCCATTTTGTTTAAATATATATATATATATTCTGTCGTATTTGCACAATTAAAGTTTTGTAATAAATGCATTTATATACTTTCCGTTTTTCAATCTCTCTCTCTAGTTACAGCATCACTAATCTAGCGCAATTATTGTATTTCTCGTTAGTTTCTCATACTCGTTTTGACCACCTTCTAATAAAAAAATATTTTTTCTTTTAAACATGTGTAGATACTAAATATTATTCCAACGCAATTACCGCAAGAAAACTAATTTCGCAAACATAACGATTACCTACCTACCACGTTCTTTTATTACGAGGACATTAATAATCAGAAATACGAGGGCAGTATCTTACGTTTACAAAAAACTTGGTATCCTTTTTCAAGATACTTCCCGCGGACGAAAGAGTACGAAATTACACACGGTTATAGTTGACGTATAGAAGGAGTACGGAGTACCAAATGCAATTTTTTTTTTCAAATAATGCATAAAACATACATAAAAATCAACTAAAAACACATTATATACACCACTGTGCATTGGATACGTTTTTTTGATGGCGTGCTTGCAATTTATTGTTAATCTGTGACCAGTGTTGCCATAGAATACTGATGACAATCTCAAGGAAATGTCAAATGAGTTTGACAAACAAAATTAGGAGGAATCAAGAAGGAAATAATTTCCGAAGTTGTGACAATATTTTTACTTGATTTAATGAAGTTTTCGATAGTGTAATCTATAAATTGTCAACTATGAGTGAGAAGAAATATAAACAGAGTGTAAGTTGTGGTTATTTCGTCTGTGTTTTGTATAAAATTCAGATCACACACAAATTCACACAATACAATTTAACAACAGGCTTGGACACACAGTAATAAGTATACAAATTCCTTTATAAGGCAAGATACTGGAGCTAACTTTCATTACCATTCAAAAAACATGATTGTAATTATATTTAAAAAAATGGGTGTGAATAAAAAAAAAGACAAACCCGCTGAGTTTCTTGCCGGTTCTTCTCAGTTGAGGTCGTATTCCGATCCGGTGGTAGAAGTAAGAAAAAAAATGTAACTGACAATTTGTAAGTGCCCCCGTAAGCCTATACAAAATATAATTTTATATGTTTATCTGAAATATCATCACAACTAATTCATCTCCTCAGCTAAGTGGAATTTCTTTTTATAGGTTTTATTTCTTAATATGATCGTGATTTTAGAATATTGGAAGACAGCGTTCCCGTCTTACAATGCCTAAATATTTACTTCTTTTCGTGACCCATTTTCCAAAAAATTCCATTTCCTGTAGCTACAGGAAAAACTGAAAACACATTTCAACATCCAGCATTCTTATTATTATTACAATGTTTATGGTCACTGCTTGTGGTTGGAGTTTTTTCTTGTTAAGGTCATAATCAATTACAGACAGATAGCCACGGAAGTGCTTTAAAAATGGTTTGGTTTTATCTAATAAAACAGTTGTTTCCTTTAATAGTTCAAACTAAATCAATTTATATCATAATTACATTCAGACAATTGTAGGCAGAGTTTTCCCATCAATACATATCTGTTAAAATGCAACAATTCAGGGAAATCTGTCTAGTTTTTGTCTGAGAATAACATCCACACATACATCCATACAAACTTTCACGTTTGTATTCGTTAAGTTATTATTAATGTCAATGTAAGGTCCAAATTAAAACAGTTTTTTTAATTTTGCAGAAAGCGGATATTGCTAAGCAATTTGACTTGCCCGAAAGGCAGTCTAAGATCACCTCATTGCTCAACCAAGCTGGTCAAGCGTACTGCATATGTCGGTCGTCAGACAGTTCACGGTTTATGATGTAAGTGTATTTGGGTAAATGCACCATCGTTCCACACATTCCACCTGTCATTTAGCTATTACTAGGGTATGAATTAATCTAACACAAATATATAGTGTTCCTATTGTCTATCCATAAGGTAGATAGGTATCCATAAGACTGTCGCCTATAGACATCTGCAACAGGAGAGGAATTGGATATGCATCACAGGATTTGAAGAGGTAGCTATTGACATGCCATACATTTACTCCAAGAATATCTCTGGAGGAAATTAGTTCCACGTCTTGTTCGTCCATGGTAGAAATTATTGAAATATTCTATTTATATGGTTATCTCTAGCCTTTTCTTTGAATCTTTAAATACTTAAGAGTAGTAGTTTACATTAGCCTAAAGAGTTTACTATTGTATAACCCATAAGTAATACTAACTAGATGTGTTTTATGCTTTAATTGTTTTAGAGCATGTGATGCATGTGAGGAGTGGTATCATGGAGATTGTATTAATATATCTGAAAGAGAGGCTAAGTACATCAAGAACTACTTCTGTGACCGCTGCCGAGAGGAGGATCCTAGTTTGAAGACCCGTTTCAGACCACAAAAACGGGAAAATGATGGGGATTCAGGTACTATTTATTTCTCTCTATTTATTATATACTTTTGGATTATAATACTGTTTATAAATAATTACTTGTAGAAATGCTTAAAAAAATGCATGTAAGTTTGTAACATATTCATGCTATAAACACTCAATTGATTATCATGAAATTTACGACACACATTGTCAGGAGTCCAGAAAATGTACTTTTCATACTGAAAAAACTATTATTCCTAAAGCTTAAGAATAACTATTGTATTTACAACTTACTAACTTAATACTTTATACTATGTAAGTACATAGTTGTGTTTAGGATATTAATATGTGAAGCAAAAACTTGTGAGTCGTTATTAAGATGCAAGTATCTTAGGCAGGCAGAGGAGTATGATATTATGCATGGTTATAGTTGATGTAGAGAAGGATTGTGCAATGCTAATATTTTTTCAAATAATGCATAAATCTGACATAAAATTAACTAAATGCACATTCAATGTCTTATCACGAATATGTCTACTGTGGTCTTACACACACTAACTTGCAATTGACACAAACACATACTTATTAAAAGAAATAGAACATTCAATGTCTTACTATGAAAACACATGAAATGTTAAAAATGTCATATGTCTTTGTCAAAATACCTGCTATTGCTTTTAAATGCAGCTTGTTAATAAACCTCTTTTAACTTTTAACAGAAGCATTCAAAATAACTTAAAAATAATAGCAATTTATTTAAATTAGAGAAATATTATTGTGTTACTTTGGATAATATGAAGATTAGTTTATTAATTTAAATTACGGTCGAATTTCGACCGTTGCGATGGGTGACTAATACACATTATATTGCCATTTTACAAATTTGTTCTAAGGTCGAGATGACAGAAAGAAGAAGCGTAAAGAGAAGGATCATTCTGAGAATAAATCCTCAAAAAGAACCAGTCTCAAGGATGGCTGCGGAGATTGCTCAGGATGCCTGCAGACTCATGATTGTGGACAGTAAGTTGTATGGGGTATAACAAATTATTGTCCCACTGCTGGGCACGAGTCTTCTTTTAGAATGAGAGAGTTTTTTTTAGGCCATAGTCCACTGTGCTGGCCAAGTGCAAATTGGTGAACTTCACACACCTCCGAGAACTTGGGTGTGTAGGTTTCCTCACCATGTTTTCCTTCACCGAAAAGCAGTGGTAATTAATTTTGAATACGCACATAAATCAACTGATTTGCGTGCCTGGGTTTTAACCTAGACATCCCAATTGAGAGGGCAAGTTTTAACCATTAGGCTATCACTGCTCTCAAGTAAGTTGTATATTACTCTAAAAAACAAAAGATCATTTGATCATTTTTTCTGATTCTATTGGCTGTCGTATATTTGTTTTTTACATTATTATTGTTTTTTTTTTATCTGATTAAAGTAGCAAATAAGCATGCAGTCCACCTGGTAAGAAGGTAAGTGTTAACTGCCGCACATGGACATCTGTAAGCAACTTCAAATAGAACACGGGTTCTATCTGAAATCAATCACAGATGCGTTGCTACTCCGAAGGGCTATGGTGGTCGCTTTATATAAAAGTGTGCCAACAGCCACACCTTTCCATCGAAAAGCAAGAAAAGCTTAAAGTAAATGTTTAAAGTATAGTCCGTTTTATTATTTTTAGTTGCGACTCATGCGAGGATATGTACAAGTATGGGGGCAGCAATAAACTCAAGTTGAAATGTAAGCAACGTGTTTGTGTGAAAAGTAAGAAGACTTCAAGGCAGTCTAGGTATGAAATTAATTAATTTTCTGACCATATAATACATATAAAAATCTGTTACATTTTACAACAATACTGATGCTTTAAACACAAATAGTCTAGTATTTCTCTTTTGTCATGGGTGCTATGGACACACAATGATACACAGTAATATGATATATAGCAATAAACTCTGTGTGTTTGTACTTAGAACAGATATCTAAATTCCTCATATAGATACCAACCCAAAAACCCTTTGCATATCAGATTGGTTATTAAAATGACTAGGTAGGTACATTTTAAGTCTAGACGGAAAAAGTACATTTTGGAAAGGAAAATTCATAAACAGGGTTTTTTTATCCTTACTTATAATAATACTTTATATAATTTGATTCATTTCGTATTTAAACCCTGGTGTTTATCTAAACAAGTATCAAATTTTCGGAGTAGGAATACGCCCAGGTATTCTTATTCGTACTCTTATCATGTGACCGGGTAATTAAATTTGTTATCCCGTTATTCGTTATTATCCAGTAACTCAATTCTCTCGGATTTCTAATACCACCATGAATTTCGCGATTCGGTATCCTCGGATCCAATGTAACCACTCATTTCCATTACAGCAGTAACAGGATAAAGAAGAAACACCACGAGCGGGAGACATACGAGCCGGAGGAGTCGATATCTCATCTCCAAACAGCGGAGCCTCGTCAGTGCTACGGGCCGCAGTGCACGCGTTCCGCGCAGTACGGGTCCAAGTATTGCTCCTCTCAGTGTGGGCTCAGGCTGGCTACTGCTAGGATATACCAGGTACTGTCTGCCTTGTCTCTTTCGAACGACTCATTTCCATTACAGCAGTCATACGAGTGAAGGTCACCCAAGCAATGGACCGACCACATGAAATCTGTTGTGGGCGGCCCATTGAATGAATACCAGAATGTCTGCTAATCGCGGCTAATGGCGAGACATCGTGTGGCGAGCTACATAAGCCATCCAAAGCACTACTTGATGACCGTACCGACTACAAAGAAGTAAAAGGATAAGGAAGAAGCACCACGAGAGGGGGATGTATGAGCCGGAGGAGTTGACATCTCATAAACAGCGGAGCTTTATCAGTGCTACGGGCCACAGTACACGCGCGCAGCGCAGTACGACTTCAAGTATTGCTCCTCCCAGTGTGTATTATAAACTTAAGTGACTACTAAACTTTTGAGTAACAGATTGTAACTACTGTTAAGTAACGGATAGTAAAAAAAATAATATTTCTTCTTTTTTTTTCGCTAAACATATCGCATAGTTTGAATGAGAGTGACAAATAGAGTTAAATTCTTGAAACTACTTCCCATGAGGTAATCCATCGTATAGCTAATTAAAAGGTGACTAATTTGATATATAACGAATTAAAAGATGACTATTTGCCGGTTCACTTGTGTGAGGCGTCCATCTTAGTCCTCTGGAGTGGCAATGCATTTGTGATTGACTTCGTATAGAACCCGCTGTGCTATAATAAAGTTGTTTATACATATCCACGGGCGGCTGGGTTCACTTAACATCAGGTGAGCTGCATATAATATAATTGGATAACTGAAAATAGTAAGATTGATTTTATCTGGCGTTGATCACAGGTGACCATGGGTGGCAGTTGTTTCTGATCATCAGTTGACTTGATACTCATGAGTCCTCAAATAGCCCGAGACCTCTACATGTGTACAAAACAGTATCATTTTTTTTTTACTTGACTGAAGTAGCAAACGAGCATGCAGTCCACCTGATGGTATGTGGTCACTGCCGCCTATGGACATCTGTAAGCAACATCATATAGAACATAGGTTCTATCTGAAGTCAATCACAGATAAGTTGCTGCTCCCGAGGACTGAGATATTCGCCTCATATAAGTGTGCCGGCAACCACACCCTTCCATCGGAACGCAATGAATGCTTCACGTTAGAAATACTTCATTAAAAACGCTTTCTACACTCATAGCCCCACAGTAGGATTTTTTCCTGTGTCGTGGGTGCCATGGACACAGACAAAGACAAATACACAAACACCCAGACCCAGAACAAGAATCTAAACTCATCGTTCAGACACCTGTCTGGCCGGGAATCGAACCCGGGACCCACTGCGTGTCAGACCGGTACGGTAATCGCTGCGATTTCATTCATTTACCAGGTGTTGCCGCAACGCATCCAAGAGTGGTCGCTGTCGGGGTGCGCGGCGGAGCAGCGCAACCGCAAGGCGCTGGAGGTGGTGCGCGGCGGGCTGGCGCGCGCGCAGGCCGCGCTCTGGGCGCTCGACAAGCAGCACGCGCAGCTCGACGCGCTCGTCGCACGGGCCAAGGACGCGAGGGACGCGCGGGACACGCCGCACGCTGATGAGAAGGTTCTATATATACCTGATAAAAATCTGTATAGTACACCAAACATAGGTAACAATATACAAACATACATACATATATCATACATACATACGAACGCATGCTTTGTATAGTACACCAAAACATACATAACAACTTCCAATATACATACGTCATACATGCATCATACATACATACGCAAGCTCGAGGAACATGACACTTCTGACATAACAGGGTAAAACAAAAGACACATGATGTAAGGTCTACAGGCGATCTTATCGTTAAAATAGTGATCGACGCGTTAGTGGTGCGGGCTACGGACGCAAGGGGTTCAACGCGACACGCCCCACGCTGATAAGAAGGTACGTATGTTTGATCAATGGTCCATCAAACAGTTGTTGTATAGGTACTGCCTCAGCGCACCGCAAGGCGCTGGAGGTGGTGCGCGCGCAGGCCGCGCTCTGGGCGCTCGACAAGCAGCACGCGCAGCTCGACGCGCTCGTCGCACGGGCCAAGGACGCGAGGGACGCGCGGGACACGCCGCACGCTGACGAGAAGGTTCCGTTACATACCTAATACAAATCTGTATAAAAATATAATATAACAAATTACAAACATACATACGTCATAACACACTTGAACACTAAACTGTATTGTTACCTTGTTCTTGTTGGTATCACTTAGCTTATCTTTATGCTTAGTTTACTAAGTTTATTGTGTATCATTTATCGTGAATAAATACGATTTCTATCTTTCTTTCTTTCTTTCTTTCTTTCTTTCTATAAATGCATCATAGATAGTATGTATGCACACTCGAGGAACATGACACTTCTGACACAACAGGGTAAAAACAAAAGACACATGATGAAGAGTACAACAGGTGGTCTTATCACTAAAATAATGATCGATGCGTAAGTGGCGGGAGCTAAGGACGCGAGGGCTGCACGTGACACACCCAACGCTGATCAGAAGGTCTGTATGTTATGTTAGTGTTCCATAAAACAGCTACTGCCTCAATGCAACCACAAGGCGCTGGCTCTGGGCGCTCGACAAGCAGCACGCGCAGCTCGACGCGCTCGTCGCACGGGCCAAGGACGCGAAGGACGCGCGGGACACGCCCTACGCTGACGAGAAGGTTCTATATATACCTAATACAAATTTGTATAGTACACCAAACATAGATAACAACATACAAACATACATACGCACACTCGAGGAACATGACACTTCTGACACAACAGGGTAAAAGCAAAAGATACATGATGTAAAGTACAACAGGCGATCTTATCACTAAAATAGAGATCGACGCGTTAATAGCACGGGCTACGGATGCCAGGGATATACGTGACACGCCCCACGCTGATCAGAAGGCCTGTATGCTTTGTTAGTGTTTCAAAAAACAGTTGTTGTATAGCTACTGCCTGAGCGTATCGCAAGGCGCTGGAGGTGGTGCGCAGCACGGACTAAGGACGCGAGTGACTCACGTGACACGCCGCACGCTGATGAGAAGGTCCCGCTACGTGCAATACCTGTATAGTGCACCACAAAATTGATAAAACATACATAGATACATGCATGCACACATACGTTAAAAACATTACCCTCCTTTGACGCAATAGAAAAAAATAAAAGACACAATGTAAAGTAAAACAGACGGTTTTATCACTGAATTAGTGAGACGAGACAGGATAAGGTGTACAAAACTATAAAACACCGATGTGACAGAAAATTTCAATTTCAACAGTTAAAGTAGACGTTAAAGTAGTTAAAAGATAAAAGGACAAGTACAGGGACAAGGAAAATACATTTGAATAAGATGGGCTTGCGCGCGTGCAGGTCTCATTCATACATATATTGCGCTTGAAAATTCTTGTATCGCGCCATTTCACCGTGTCAATCACATCATGTATTTAATATAACTAGTCACCCGTCGCATCCACTATAACCTGCACGGTTATAGTGGACGTAGAGAAGAAATTTCATACTAATCCGCAAGCGGCATATTACTTTAAAATGCGTCACAAGTTTTTGCTTCACGTATTAATGTAATAATAAATATGACTCCTAACATAAAGTAACAAATACATCTGTTCGCAGGAAGCCGACGACGAGACGTCAATGTACTGCATTACGTGTGGCCACGAGATCCACTCGCGCACAGCGGTTAAGCACATGGAGAAGTGCTTCATCAAGTACGAGGCGCAGGCGTCGTTCGGAAGCCGCCATCGCACGCGTATCGACGGACAGAGCATGTTCTGCGACTACTACAACCCGGTCAATAGCACCTACTGCAAGCGGTTGAGGGTTAGTTAACATTTCTTTTGACTTTTTATGAAGTGGAACTTTCGTAGAATCATTTGAAACATGGAGAAGTGCTTTATCAAGTCCGAGACGCAGGCGTCGTTCGGAAGCTGCAATCGTAAGCGCAACGATGGACAGAGCATGTTCTGCGACTACTACAACCCGGTCAATAGCACCTACTGCAAGCGGTTGAGGGTTAGTTAACATTTCTTATGACTTTATGAAGTGGAACTTATGTAGAACTATTTTAATATGGAGAAGTGCTTTATCAAGTACGGCGCAGGCGTCGTTCGGAAGCCGCCATCGTACGCGTATCGACGGACAGAGCATGTTCTGCGACCACTACAACCCGGTCAATAGCTTCTGCTGCAAGCGGCTCAGGGTAATCTAACTTTTTTGAAGTGAAACTATTAGAATTATTGTGTTTTGAAATTAAGCTCATGGACAAGTGCCTTATCAAGCGCAAGGCGCAGGCGTCGTTCGGAAGCCGCCATCGTACGCGTTTTGACCAACAGACTATGTTAGTTAGGTTATTTAACATTTGTTACAGCTGGAACCCATGTTCCGTATAAAGTTGATTACAGATGTCTATGGGCGACAGTGACCATTTACCATTAGTTGGACTGCGTGCTCGTTTGCTACTTCAGTCAGATAAAAAAAGGAAAAAGAACGGGGTCCACTGGAACCAGCAAAGTTTTAAGGTGGTCTAAGAAAAAAAAAACGTCTGGGAATCTCTGTTGTAGGTCGTAAACTATTTGTGTGCCCAACTTCGGCGAAATACGACCGGTAGTTTTACACAAACATCTTACAAAGTCTTGCATTTATGATATTAATGTTACTTATAGGGTTAGCAGTAAATGTTTGTCTCAGATGTATAATATTATTTTTTATCAGATGGAAGAACCAGAGTAGTTCGACCGGGAAGGTACCAACGTTACACCTATTTCTAGCGTGTAGCAGTTCTTGCGTTTCGATGGAAGGGTGTGGTTGCCGGCATACTTTAATTTGAGGCTACCATCTTTGTCCTTGGAAGTAGCATCGCATTTGTGATTGACTTCAGATAGAACCTGTGTTCTAAATGAAGTTATTTACAGATGTCCATGCGCGGCAGTGACCACTTACCATAGGGTGGACTGCATGCTCGTTTGCTACTTCAATCAGACAAAGAAATATATATATTGTATGTTTAAATGTGATTAATTGTACATATTTATGAATCAGGTGATGTGCCCAGAGCACTTCAAGGACCCGAAGGTGAGCGACACGGACGTGTGCGGGTGTCCGCTCGTGCGGAACGTGTTCGAGCCGACGGGCGAGTTCTGCCGCGCGCCGAAGAAGTCCTGCCTGAAGCACTACCAGTGGGAGAAGTTACGACGCGCCGAAATAGACATGGAGCGGGTGAGGCAGTGGCTCAGGCTGGACGAGCTGGTGGAGCAAGAGAGGAATATACGGCTCGCTATGGCTTCCAGGTGTGTTTAAGGGTCTTTTTATATAATCATTATTGTTTTTAATGGGTCTAAATTCAGCGGAACAAAGGATTTTTAAAAGGATTTTTTTATTAATAAAAATTTAGTTCGTTATTATTAGGTATTACCAAAAAAAATGTTGGATATTGGTTAAAAACAGAGAACTTGTTTCTGCCTATTCAGAAATATGCATGAACAGTGCACCTGGTTGCTGAATTTCAATCATAATATTTTTTAACTGACTTCCGAAAAGGAGGTTATTATCGTATACAGGCTATCAACACTCGTAGCCCACACTAGGATTTTCTCCTGTGTCGTGGGTACCCAGAACATGAATCTAAACTCATCATTCAGATACCTGTCTGGCCGGGAATTGAACCCGGGACCCATTGCGCGTCCGACCGGTATGGTAACCGCTGAGCCACGCGGGACATCTATACAATTAGAAAAACATGCTGTTCAAACTAACTTCATATCGAACACTATCTGAATTGATGTCACAATTTGATAAGATCTAATATCTATGCGTTACTACGGTGACCCTACTTACGCATCTATGTCTATTGATACGGTGATCGCTACTATGAGGCCTAAGATATGCCTTAAATGTAATTAAGCCCGCGCAACCACACCCTTCCACCGAAACGAAAGAATAGGTGTGGCGATATCTCCCTTTTCAAACCAAACTCTTTCAAGCCCCTTGTTATTGTTAATGTTAAAAAATACGTTCCTTTTTTTCTTTACAAGATTATGCTTTTGTTTAACAGGGCTGGTGTGTTGGGTCTCATGCTGCATTCCACATACAACCATGAAGTAATGGAGCGTATCACGAAGGCGAACGAAAACGGAAAGCTCAAGGAAGCTTCCTGACAGCGGCGGAAAAAGCTCGTCAGAAAAGACGAGAAGTCTTCCAAGAAGACTAAATAAATTTGTGGAAGAACGGTGATTTTGAAGACTCTTGTTGTGTCTAATATAACATCAGAATAAATATAGGTCTTGTATATTTACTTCTAATAAATTTCATAAAGTGTCTAGTGTTACAGTGTTTAAAAATAAATAGAAAAATAAAAAAGAGTTGGCTTTTAATTATGTATTGCCTAAGTAAAAAAAAATCTGTATTTATATATAAAAAATAACTTAACGATAAATAATGTGTCTAGCACATTAGTTTGAAATTTATTGTATTTTATTTCTTACAAAGTATTTTCGGAACTTACAACCAATCGCGTAAAACCGTTTAAAACTTTCTATGGACTTTATAAAAACCTATAAAAATACGCAGACAGCAGAAAAATACTTACGACTAATTAACTTTAAATATTTTAACAAGGACGGCTATGCTTTATGCCAATTACACATCGGCCCTCGCCTCACCTCATCTCCACACCTCATCACAATAAAGCATCTGACCACTGCAGCATTACACTTATTAAATGAGGATTATTAAAATTATTTAAAAATGCATTATAAAAGAAAATAAACTTTCGTAGACGTTAAAATCGCCGGGTTCCAATATTTTCAATACTATAGGATTACCCAACTAGGCGACTTGATTAAAATATTTAGTAATTTGACTTTTCCGCATTGAACTAATACCAATTAGACAACAATGGATATTCTTTTGAGCGTATTATTTATCATATCAAAACATATTTTGCACTCCCCTCAAATAACAGCACGTGCGATCACGGCCCTCAGATTTTAATAATTCTCCCCTTTGGTAATTGAAGCGTGTAATTCAGATGACATGTTTTGCTAAATCTCATAATTTGACACGGATAACCCTTGATATAAAGGGGAAGCAGATACGATATAGCACAGTGGTTGCAGAGCCGATTTAATATAATAAAAGAAATAAAAGTTAATCACATTTAGATCCCTAAATGGTAGAAAGACGTACTGTTACTTTACCTTGTGAATGTTATTTTTTGTGCATAAATAAGTCGTGGACTTTGGATACTTGCACTATTTTAATCATAACGTGGGAAATTATTATTTCTTATCTTTTATCGGCTTTACTGATAAATTACAAATATTTTTGTCTTTAAATATTACAAGAAAATTAGATTAAATAAAGAACCGCAGTATGGCGTCATTGACTAAGATTTATTTATCTTTTTTTCTGTTGATCAACATTTTTATTAACCGACTTCCCATTTAAGCCTTATGCTTTAGAATTACAAATTGCCTACAAACTTTTTTACAAATAGTAAATTTATTCGGAAGTTGCGTATTAAAGGATATATTATATTATAATGTTTATTTTTAAACGAAATAGGTTTCTTGGTGTTGCTGTTGTCGATTGTATAGTCAGGGATGAATCTGAGTTCTTACATGAATCTTTGCCCTGTGCATGACTGCTGTAAAAAAATCAACAAAAACGCGGGAAATGAACTTTTATTATTTCCTAATTCGTATTTACATTTTTAAATCTTTTTATATAGCTTTTATTAATTGCAATCACATTGTTACTGATTAATTATTATCTTTGTTATATGAATTATGAATGTAGTTTGTACCTATAATTGAGGTAACACTCACCATTTTTCTTATTATGTAGCCGACCATAATAGAATGTAATAGTGCTTACTTTGTTGGTACAACCAAATAAATAAATAAATAATAATAAAATATTCTTCGGTTTTACAGAACATATTAAAATAAGTATTCTACTTAAATTATGTTAGGGGTTCACTGCCGTCGACGGATAAATAAAATTGTTGTATTATGAAGGAAGTCAAGCATGATATTTTTTTTTCAATATTGTTTGCAAATGAATAAGTAAATCAGAATAATTAATTTAAATTTCACAATTTTGTTTGTAATTGTTCAATTGTTCGGAGCAGTTTATGCAACCACTCACTAAATAGTGTGATTGGTATATATATTTTATATCATATTACTTTTTATTTTTATTTATTTATTTATAGTTAGCTAGAACGGCCATCAAGACCAATTACACTAACTAACTCAGATACATTACAAATCAAAAGAAAAAATACACAATCGTAAATTGAAAATATTATAGAAATAATTATAACTTAGGACTTGCCAATAGGAAACATAATTTAGAGTCAATTACATTGAATCAATGATTAAAAAAAATCCTATCTATAACAATTTTAATAAATAAACAAAATAAAGAGACCTGTAATTAAATAATAATTATAATTAATCAAGAATGTTCTGTTCTTTATAAGTACCTATATCATAACTAGAGAATGTTATTATAATTAATATTATTATTGCCATGTGTTATTAACATTCTAATATTATGAATAAATATTAGGGATCCGGGAGGTATTCGATCTCGAGATCGAGAATTGGCCGGGTAAAGTGGTTACCTGTCGAGGTCCGAAAATCCTCGTCCACCGCTTTTTGCTGATTTTGCCGTAGCATAACATGGACCTGGAGGGTAAGACGCTTGCAATGATGAAGAGGAGCTTGTGTAATTTTAACCTACTCCTATTTATAATTCCGAGTAAGTTTGTTTTGCCTCTCATACTAAATAAACATTATTATTTCAGCTAAATTTTCATTACTGACAAAAATACTTAATATATTTTTTGTGGTTTACAAAAAATCATTAAATATTGTCGTTTTGTTTTATATGAAAAAAACCTCTATCTTGGTCATATAATGAAGGTTTTTTTAATACTTTATTTTTTTATTTATAACATGAATTTATAATATAGAACATTATTTACAATTTATTTAATTTTAGACAAAATATGAAAATAAAAATTTGCAATATGTACCTACATACATTCATTTGTACAACAAAAAGCAAGAACAAAAATATGCCTATCTATAAACGAAAATAATATTACTGATATTATTTTCGTTTATAGATAGGCACGTAGATTCGTTTTCGTTTATAGATAGATAGGTTTCGTTTATAGATACGCAGTTTTTGGGCTAGGTTCCCAAGATACCGGCAGCATTTCCTCCTTGAATGGCAATACTAACTCGAGCAAAATTCTCAGTCAGTTCTCGGATTACTAGTAAAGTTGATCAAACAACTTCACACTAATTAAAAAAACTACCAAGCATCCGGACTCCATGATATTGGGACCATGGGGTCCAGGACCATTAAACTCCAAAGTTTTAGCACCAAACGCCATAAATATGTATGTAGTTATTACATAAAATTACATATTTACGACGTTTGTTATTTTCATCTGCAGTTGCCGCCGTCCCCGCGCCAGACGATGTTTCCTGAAGGTGACAAGGAGCCAGTGTGTGTTACTCATATTCAGTTAGTATCATATAGGTACTAGGTAGGTATGACTTTTCGAAAGCAATATTACTACTTTACTTCTCACATTAACTCATAACACAGTACAGATATTAATGTATACTGTGCTTATAGGGACTGCAATCGATAATAACACAACTCATACAAATTAATTTACACTTGTCATTGTTAGCACCACCCCTAGCGTTACGTGGCGCGAGATTTACTTCATACGCGCCAATTTTACGTCAAAAGTGACAAATATCCCTAATTTGCGCAGTCCGATCCGTAACAAACGCGCCATCTGCCCTCGGGTCACGCCTATCATCGTAATGCGATCCGCTAATCAATATCAGATTAGCCTATGCGTTTACAATTAGAATGGTTTGCAGGTGCAGGATGACATCTCTGTGGCTGTCTGTGGTTTTTTGTTTTTTCCAGGCATGTTATGGACATGACTTTTCGGATCTGGGTACGGTTACGGAATTTAGATATGACATTATACCGGTTTGGATACAGTTACGGATATGTAATTATTTCGGATTATCCGTAATTTTGGGATACGGATTATGAAGTAATTTAAAGTACAAACTATATAGGTAATCATTTCGTTACATTTCTTTGTTACTTTACGCTATTACAATTAGTCATATCAGTTATTATTAAAACTACCTAATCAGCATTAGATGTTATTTACCAAAATCACGACTCATTAAAGTTTTCACTCTAATCGACATTATCCAAAAATTTTATAACGGTTTCGGAGTATGAAAGGACATGGCTATTTGTCGACGGATCGTTACAGTTACCATAGTAGACTATTGATAAATAATCTAAAATCTATTCATAAATTATGTTTTAAAATATGTTTTATTCCTGTGCAGACCTAGGCAGAAATATTGAAGATTATAAAAATATTTTTTTATTTCCAGTTTAACAAGACCACGCCACGCGATATTTTCCCCTAACTTTTTGCAGCTTAGTTCATTATACCTCTTTTTTACCTTCGAGACTTTATAAAATTACTTGAACTACTTACCCGTCGCAACGGTCGAAATTCGACCGAAATTGGACTCAAAAACGAAAGTTGATATTGTCCGAATAAAATTTAGTTACATTTGAGAAACACTCGTGCTACACGAATGTTACTCAAATGTAACTAAATTTTATAATTTTACAAGTTATTTTAAATACACCCGTAAAAGGTAAAATGAGTTTTAATTAACTAAGCTGAATTTAAAAGCAATCGCGGGTATTTTAACAAAGACATGTGACATTTTTGTCGTTATGTGTTTTCATAGTAATACATTGAATGTTTTATTTCGTTTATCGAATGCAAAGTAGTGTGTGTATAATGTGTTTTAGTTGATTTTATGTAATCCTTCTCTACATATCAAATTATAAAAGTGTCTAATTGCATACTTCTCCATCCACGGTAAGTATCTTAAAGACGGATCCCAAGTTTTTGATTCACGTATTAACATATACCTATGTAGATACATAATTAATAAATTACTGAAAATTAACACAATTTAATTGAATTTGAGAAGTATTCATGTTACTTTAAACGATGTCAAGTTTAGTTTTTGAGTTGAATTACGGTCTAATTTCGACTGTTGCGATGGGTGACTAGTTTATAAAATTCTGTATCATTGTATATCCAAAATGGCCGCGGCTACAAGATGGCGATGGATTTTTTTTCCACATAATTACTTCTATATGAGCGCCTAGGTGTTAAATAAGAAGGTGAAAATCATGAAGGTGAAAACCAGAAAACTTGTAAACATACCTATAAATTTGTAGCTCGTAAACAGAGAAACAGGTTTCCACACTTCGGGCGCGGTACACTGAAATTTTATCTAATAGCGGCCCATTTGGAATTCGTCGGTATTTTGCATCTGGCTCGTCTCATACGGTTTATAAATTCTGAAAGCGATAAGAAGCGGTGTTTATAATATTTTAACGTGCCTATAATATTTTAACATAAATCGCAAAATTAACTTTTACATTTATTAATTATACGATACATAATAATACAGGATTACGTACCTCCATCATTACGACACGTAATAGCGGTTGTGCGGACAGCTGTCCGAGCGGCCCCATGTCAAAAGGCAAACAGAATATCAGTGCCATGACGCTGCTTATATGCGCATGGCTTTCGCTGAGTTTGACCCCTTTCGTGGTGGTTACAGCACATAACGCGCTCCAGAACATTATATATTTTATATTAGTATATTTATGTATATATATATTTCATATTTTATCTTAAAGCTGTCTGTATGTATTATATGTATATTCAAAAAACCTATTGTTCTGTTGTATGTCTTTCGATAGTATTTGTTTATAGTTTAGTACCGATTATGTGTTGTACCTACTTATCACGAATAAACTTATTTTTTCTTTCTTTCTTTCTTTCTTTCTTTCTTTCTTTCTTACTTTAAATAACAGGGCTTGAATAGAGGAATAGTAGCACACTTTGAAAAAGCGAAGGAGCTTATGTGTTGAGGAGTTAGATTGCAACAAATTCTTGGGAAATAAATCTTGGATCTAAATTAAATAATCCAACTCGGTTGGGCAGCGTTTGGTAAACTGCGCCATATCTTTTCATCCAATTTAACGCAGAGCCTGAGTTTGAGCCTGAGAACTCTTCTACCCCACTGGTAGAAGAGCCCTCGAATGGAGACTACGTCTGGGCAAAATGAGTGTGGGGTGCCCCCCGACCAGGTGGACTGATGACCTGATGAAGACGGCAGGTAACTGCTGGATCCAGATGGCTCATGACAGGTCAAGTGGCGCAGATTAGGGGAGGCCTATGTCCAGCAGTGGACTTTCAAGGGCTTATGAATGAAATTAACTTAAAAGAATGAAAAAAAATATATATTAAAAAGTTGCAAATAAAATAGGTATTTTTTATGTTAAACGGTTTTCTTATAAAAGTAGATGATAATGATTTAGATTAAGGTAAAAAATAATTCGAAACGTCCTAGCTACCAGTTTTTACACTACTTTTCTAAGCAATCTACGGTATTTATCAGACAAAATAATAAAATTGTTGGGCGCAGTATTTACATATTTAGGTAATTGGCCGAAGCTACATCATTAGTATCCTTTTTTTAATAATAAGCTGTTTAACATATTTTTTCACATATTTTATTTCTCTATCGAAAGCAAACTGCGCTGTGAGAGCTATGTGCTATTTTTACAGCACATTACTTACATGTTTAATTATGGTAAAATCTTAAATATTAAAAAAATGTTGACCTTACAAAGGCCTACTGAAAAGTCCACAATAGTGTGTGCCTGCTGTCTCTTAAGTGTATGTACGTCAATACTTTTATTAGTCATTATTACCTATTTGTTATATCGTCGTCGTCAACCCATTATTGTCCCCCTGCTGGGCACGGGTCTTCTCTCAGAATGAGAGAGTTTAGGCCATAGTCCACCACACTGGCCAAGTGCGAATTGGTGGACTTCACACACCTCCGAGAACTTTTTTTTTTATAAAGAACTCTCGGGTGTGTAGGTTTCCTCACGATGTTTTCCTTTACCGAAAAGCAGTGATAATTAATGTACAATACGCACATAAATCAGTGGTGCGTGCCTGGGTTTGAACCTCGGACCTCCCGATTGAGAGGGCAAGTTTCAACCACTAGGCTATCACTGCTTTTATATATCACTACATAGTTGAAAACAAAGTCGCTTTTCGCTGTCTGTCCCTATGTATGCTTAGATCTTTATAACGACGCTACGGATTTTAATTCAGTTTTTTTAATAGATAGAGTGATTCGAGAGGAAGGTTTTCATGTTTGAAACATGCATAATATAGTGAGGAACGCTGATAATTTTAGATTTTAGACTTTTAGGCGGAACGAAGTGTGCCGGGTCAACTAGTTGGTAAATAATGTAGCGTCACTATAGAGTTCTTTAATTGATTACATTATTAATCTTTATATGAATATGTTTTCAAATTTAATAAATGGGTGGGTTACTAGTTTTTACACGTATCTGTCATTTAGTTAAAAAGTGGACGCTTTTCGTTAGTAGGTAAAATGTATTTTACTAACAATATGTTAAAAATATTATAAACAACACCGGATTTTGCGGAGACTACCTTAGTGTCCGGTTGCAGACATCAATACTTCCCGCCCAGTACACCTGCTGTGACCAATAAGGAATCACCACCCCTAAACCTCCCTTAAACACGCCAATGGCAAGCTAGAAATCTGTCGTTCGAGTGGTAGGGGTCTTTACAGCATCCCTGTACGGGAATATCAACTTCATCCCCTTCTATTTAAGTCGATATTGGACTGGCTTGGAAAATTAATAAAACCCTCATGCTTATATTCTGGTATAGCATGAAATGTTATATTTTGATTTAGTCCATTTTGACACCCCATAGTATCTGGATGTTAAAAAAGAATTAGGTCGCTATTGATCTCGGTTATCTAAGAGTTGAGCGAACGTTCGTTCAGTGTTTTTTTTGTGAAGTGTCAGCACCAGATCTCAAGATTCATTTCCCGCTGATGTCCTTCGGCAGCGAGACGCCGCACGTCTGGAGTAGCTCCTCAGTAAATACCTACTTATTAGATTTTTATCTGACTGAAGTAGCAAATAAGCATGCATGCATGCCGCTCATGGACATCTGTTATCAATTTCTATACAACATGAGTTCTATCTGAAGTCAACCACAGATGCGTTTCTACTCCCGAGGACTGTGATGGTCGCCTGATGGTAAGTGGTCACTGCCGCTCATGGACATCTGTAATCAATTTCTATACAACATGAGTTCTATCTGAAGTCAACCACAGATGTGTTTCTACTCCCGAGGACTGTGATGGTCGCCTCATATAAAAGTGTGCCGGCAAATACACCCTTCCATAGACACGCAAGAAATGCTTCACGCTAGAATTAGGTGTGGCGGTGGACCTTCACCGGTCCAACTACACTGATTCTACCACCTTCAATTGTTTTTTTTTATATATTCGAAAATGGTAGAATACTTTGTGCTTTGTGTTTGAACACCACACCTATTTCTGGCTTATAAGGCAGTATAACGCGCTATTGTGTTCTAGTCTGGAGGGTGTGGGATGTACGAGGGGCGATGTACTTGGCGGACATAATCTTAGTCCTCCAGGGTAGCAATGCATCTCTCAGTAACCTTAGGTAGTGTAGTTCGACCGGGGAAGTACCACCGCTACATCTATTTCTAGCGTGAAGCGGTTCTTGCATTTCGTTGGAAGGGTGTGATTGCCGGCACACTTTTATATTATATTAGGCGACCATCATAGCCCTCGGGAGTAGCAACGCGTCTGTGATTGACTTCAGATAGAACTTATGAGTCCAATATCCATATATATAAAGTTGATTACAGATGTCCATAGGCGGCAGTGACCACTTACCATCAGGTGAACTGCAACCTCGTTTGCTGCTACAATCAGATAACCATGACCATCTTAGTCATCGGGAGTAGCAACGATCTTTGTTTGACTTCAGATAGCACCTATGTTCCATATGAATTTACTTACAACATTATTCTTAGAACCAACCTGCAACTATGGGCGGCAGTGAACACTTACCATCAAGTGGACTGCATGATTATGCAAAAAAAGATAATCTATGTATCTGCTACAGTTACGTATCACATATTTCGGTTTACAATAAGTGAAAGAATCAACTTCCTAGCTATCACGGTTCAAGAGATACAGCCTAGTGACAGACATACAGATGGATTGCGGTAATAGGGTTCTGCTTCTACTCTTAGTGTACGAGACCCTGGAAATTGCATCTTATTGGTTATAGGGCAGCGAGGTGTCTCCATACGGGCCACTTTGGGACGCACCGCCGGCGCCTGTGCCCTATCCGGACATCCTGGCTTTTCCACCGGCTGATCTTGGTTAGTACAATTCGTTTATTCTTGTTTTGTATCATAATAGGCAAGAGCGAATCATGTAAGTTGTTTTAGTAGGTGGTATGTAAGTAGGTAATGTTTAAAGTTTCATATACTATATACTTAGTAATTGGATTGCAAGTTAAACTGAATTACTGAATTAATACAAACAAGTCACCCGTCGCAACGATCGAAATTAGACCGTAATTTAAATTAAGAAACTAAACTTCATATTGTCCAAAGTAGCACCAATATTTCTCTAATTTAAATAAATTGTAATAATTTTCAAGTTATTTGGAACGTTAGAGGTAAAAACAGGTTTATTAACTAAGCTGCATTTAAAAGCAATAGTGGGTATTTTGACAAAGACATTTGACATTTTTGACATTTTGTTTTCATAGTAAGACATTGAATGTTCTATTTCGTTTATTATGTATGTGTTTGTGTTGCAAGGTAGTGACTAGTGAGTGTAATGTGATTTTAGCATTGCGCAATTCTTCTCTACATCATCCTCCGCCTGCGGCAAGTATCTTAAAAACGAATTACAAGTTTTTGCTTCACGTATTCATATATAGAAAAGACGTTGAGCTCGATTTTCGGTGGATATCCGTCGATGGAATTTCAGATACACACCTCTGAATATTTGAAGACATATGTACCTATATTATAAGCACGTCATTGATATTTAAATTTTGATTAATATTGTTATAATAAACATTGTGTCTAAAATAGAAATAACACAATGAATTCTGCGTATTTTATATTATAGTTACAAACCTAGGACTAATGTAGTTCATCTTAAAATCCATCAAGAATTTTAAGCCGTAGAGTGCGTGCCAAAGAAATAAACATATGCGTATGTAAGTACATACAATACATAATATGTCGTCCTTCCAGAAATAGAGTCCACGACCCTTTTCACGGATTTTAATGTAGCCACATTAAAATCCGTGAAAAGGGTCGTGTATCCGCTGAATTACATTATTATTAAGTGTAGTCTTAAATTTAGCTGTCTCTTAAAATATTACAGATGGATAAAATAGATAAGTAAGTAATTGTAATAGTAAGCATAAAATGGTGATCGGATATATACGAGTAGGTAATGGTGAAACTTGAGGTTTTAATGTTACAATGAGGGCAACAAATTTCCCACTGCTTGTCACAAGCCACACCCAAATAAATGTCCCGGAGTGTGGCATAGTAAGGTCCTCGAGTGGCGAACACGTTTAGGCAAAAGGAGTACAGGTCGCCCTCTCACCAGGACCGATGCCCTGCTGACCGATGACAGCGGGAAACCGTTGGATTCAGAGGGCATAGGACCGGATGAAGTGGCGCCATTCAGGGGAGGCCTATGTTAAGCAGTAGACTTCAAAGGCTGATGGATAGATGGATGGATGGATGTTAAAGTAGCAAACAACTGTACAATCTACCTGACGGTAAGTGGTTACTGCGGCCCATAGACATTTGGAACCAACTCCAGATAAAATCAGAGTCTTGTCTGAGGTTAGCCACAGATGCGTTGATACTCATGAGGAGAAAGTTAGATCTCCTCGTATACGTACCACACCCTTCAGACCGAATCTCAGCACTGTTTAACATTGTTGTTATTGCACACTGGTTGCCGGCTCACTTTTGTATGAGGCGACCATCTTAGTCTTAGCAACGCGTCTGTGATGGACTTCAGATATAACTCTTATTGTGTGACCACTTCTCAAGTAGTCTGCATGCTTGTTTGCTATTTCAATCTATATATTAATTACGTGAAGCAAAAACTTCCGATCTGTTTGAAAGATACTCGCCGCGGACGGAGGAGTATGAAATTATGCACGGTTGTATAGTACCTAGAGTAGAGCTCTAGTTGATGTAGAGATGGAGTACCAAATGCTAACTAAAAGCACATTACACATACTACCGTTCTTTGATAAATTTTAAATATAACAATATGAATTTTACAATATGAAGTTCATTTTTTAATTTGAATTACGGTCGAATTTCGACCGCTGCGACGAGTAACTAGTCGGACATAAAAAGGTCAGAAATAGGACGGGCAGACGACTTGAGGAGACAAACCACACGAGTTCTTAAATTCTTGTTTTGCTGCTGTTTTGATTCGAATCCCATGAGGCTACTAGTAAAACTATTTGGTTGTAGTATGGTCGGCAGCGGGATGCGGCCGCGGCTCCGCGCGCGCGACGCCCGGCGGCAAGAAACCGCGGCGGCGCGTCGCCTCCGTCGCTCAGCGTCGCGCCGCGAATATACGCGAGAGGCGACGCATGTTCAACCTTAATGAAGCCTTCGATAAGCTACGGCGGAAGGTAACTATGAACCTATTTTGCTGACAACTCATTGCCTTAATGTTTGTCTCGGGTGTCCTGTCAATCAAAGAGTTTATTTACCAGGTGGTAGAGCCAGTGTAGTTCGACCGGGGAGGCACCACCGCCACACCTATTTCTGACGTGAAGCATTCCTTGCATTTCGATGGAAGGGTGTGGTTGCCGGCACTCTTTTATTTGAGGCGACCATCCTAGTCCTCGGGAATAGCAACGCATCTGTGATCGACTTCAGATAGAACCCCTGTTTTATATGAAGTTGCTTACAGATGTCTATGGGCGGCGGTGACCATTTACCATCAGGTGAACTGCATGCTCGCTTGCTACTTACATAATTATAAAAAAGAGTACTATAGTAAACCACACTGGTCAAGTGCGAATTAGACTTTCACACCTTTGAGATACTTTTTTTAAAGAATTCTTAGTTCAGAAATAAAAAATGTATGGCTGTGATATCTATGAAAATGCATTCACAAAAATGACCTTTTGCATGAGCAAAAGTTCCATTTCCATGACGGCATTAGCTATAATGGGTTAAGTAAGTCATTTGTCTCCAGGTCCCAACATTCGCATACGAGAAGCGTCTATCTCGAATCGAGACTCTCCGTCTAGCTATCACGTACATAAGCTTCATGTGCGAGTTGCTTCACGGCTCCCCGCAGCCGCACCACGCGTCGCACCCCGCGCTTCACCCCCCACGACATGTGTTCGACGCGGAGGTGCCTTGGTGCGCGTAAATATTTGTATAATGTTTTTATTCGTTAACTCTATTTATATTACATGAAAAGCTTGATATATTTTCATGCAGTTTGAATGAGTTCGCAAAGGTTACATTGCAAATAATATGTTATAGATCTTAATTTATATTTATATTTATGTTATATTAATATAGTTATTATCAATTAATTTATTATTTACGTTAGTTGTAAGGTCACTCTGTCGCATTAGGGCAACCTGTAATGACAGATGTAATGGTGTTTTAATAAATAAATAAATTACTTAGATTTCTTGGTTTAACACGTATAGAGAGAGTTATGTATATTGTTTTGTAAAAGTCTCATATAAGCTTGATGTGTGAGTTCCTTACGGCTCCCCGCAGCCGCACCACGCGTCGCACCCCGCGCTTCACCCCCCACGACATGTGTTCGACGCGGAGGTGCCTTGGTGCGCGTAAATATTTGTGTAATGTCCTTATTCGTTAATTAAATTTATTATTACCTTGGATTTCTTAGTTCAATATGTATAGAGTTATATTGTTTTGTAAAAGTCCATATAAGCTTCATGTGCGAGTTGCTTGATTTTTTAACGCTAATTCTTCCTGTAATGTTACAACTTTGTCAAAATATGCCATCACCGGATCCGGTGAATTGGTACCTACAGATAAATGATGAGTTGATAATATTGTACTGGCAAAGGAAGTATATGATATCTGTGTATATTATTCTAGTATATTCTTATATTATGACATTCAGATTTCATATGGTAGAAAAAATGGGATGACTTGTTTATACCCGTCACATCTGGGTGTAGTGTACCTACTAATAGATATAAATGGTGTGTCAGTGAGTCTTGTAAGATGGATAAACGTTTCTGAATTATATAAGAATTCGATCCAGTATTCAACTCTTTCTTAGCTATATAGTTCATTTGAATATGTTAAATTACTTTCGTTCCCGACCTTGCATAAACGGGACATAAGAAAACGTTAAAAATCTAAAATCTGTCGTGAACCACTTGTGAAAAAACGGGGACTAAAGGTTGCTTAACGTCTTAAAGCGACTACTTGTACACATACAACGACGGTAACGTTTATAACACAATCTTCGGTGAGCAATAATTCTTTCATAGCTAAAGAATAAGTGGACCCTGTTAAGCAGAAAAGATCCAACAGGCTTTCTATGGGTAAACGCAGTTCAAAGTGTGACCGTATATTAAAAAATATTAATGTTACATTACTTTTTTGAACTTCTCCAGTGTAATAAGACACAACATGTACCTACATTTTAAAAAGTAATATCTTTTATGCTTATATAAAACTTCATTAGTAGATCATGGATATGTTTATAAATCGATTTCACATAATATGTTGACTGGGTCTTTTCTGCTTAACAGGGTCCAAGTATTAAATTATCGTACGTATGTACGTCGAATGCTTGTTAATGAAACTGTCTTCCATTAGTCATAGGATTGCTATAGATAAATAAGTATATTTAAGTGTAATTAGTATATAGACATTTAATGATTATTTCAATAAATCTACTCTAATGTTTTAGTCATTTTATTTATTAATTAACCGTCCTTATTGTATGTCTATTTTAATGTATTAAACCTTGTTTGAATTATGTTTTGGGTAGTATTTCTTCATTATGTACATATTATGTTATTACTCTACAATTTTATTTCTATTTTATTAATCTGATGTGTACCTACTAAAATTTAAGTCGGCTTCTCATAATGGTATAAATGGTATTGTACTAAAAAGTGTGAGCCTAATTCTTCGTGTTTTGGTTTTAAACATTGATCTTGTGTAATTGTATAGTAGTCATGAGCAGGTTATAATATATTTTGGCTTTTATCAATTGGAAAACGCAAATGAGTAACCTACCACCTGGCGTTATGTTCCCATCGATATCACTAACTTTTCTATGATGGACACAAATTACCTTGGACGTTTTAAAGATGACAATACTAAAGGAGTAAGCTATCGACATGATGTCAAGTGTTCACTGGCATTGAAGGGCATCCGTATACAGAACAGGGGTTATACCTGACTTCGACCTGAAGTGACCATCCTCAGGTGGAAGCAATAAGTGTGTCATGGCCTCACCTGAGATTGGCCACCTAATACGTGTATTTTGTTGTTTGTTTCATGCTAGTAATAGGTATAGTGGTATCTCCCCGGTCGAACCGGTTTTATCACGATTTGATCATTTTTTATACTTATACCCGTGCTAAGGCAAACGGCCTACGGGTTGATGAAATGAAATGTCTTTATTTTGCATAGGCCTACGGGGGCACTTACAAATAATTGTCAGTTACATATATATTTTTTTACACTACCACAGGCACCGGAACGGAACACGACCTCAACTGAGAATATGTAAAGTAGTGTCGCAAGTTATGGACATTGCAACAACGGAGTAGAAGCCAAAGCATTGTCGACTTTGAAGATCAATCTTTTTTTACCAATCATGAAGCCCCATATTAGAGAACTCTAGGAATACCACGATTGAAAGTTTATTGTGTTCATCTTGTACGTTAGTGGCAAATAAACCGTGCAAACCGAACTGTGGAGTGCCGCTACGAGTCTCGTTAGAGTGGATGGAACTTCGTCTTTCAACGAGTCGTGCAGAGGACGGAGGGTGAGGGAGATTATAGATGTGTTACTGTTTCAGATTTTAAGTCTCATAACCGTACTTTTCGTATTAGTACCTAAATACGCTTTACCACAACATTATACCGTTTTTAAAAACGCAAATATACGTATGATTTAAGAACTTAGTAATTTGTGTGCTCTATCAAAATCTATTTCTGTTTCAAGGTTTCACAATTTTTCAATTTTTGACGCTACTGGTCAAAAATTGAAAAATTGTCAAACCACAATAATATCTCTTCTAGGGCAGCCGGTGCCAGAAATATGGAGATATAATTAAAGATTACATATATCTGGCATTTGGCGTGGAAACTATGGGACCGTGTAGATTAAATGCAAAATATATTTTTAAACATCTCTCCAAACGATAGTCTCGGTCAACTTCAAGGTTTTAATTAAAGTAATTATTGATGTCCACATTTCGAAATATGTCTGGTTGACCGACATTATAGGTAAATGTAGTAGGCCCTACAAAAATAAAATGTACGGAACCTTTTAACAATAGAAAACTCATTATTTATTTCGATAATGATTTAGAAGATGTACCTAATTATCTTGTAATCGTTACTAATATCTTACTGATCATTTGACGTTTTTTAGCTAAGTGATTAGTGACAGTGATCGCATTATAATTATTTTTGGATACAGAGCCATATTTAAAGGAGCGTTCAAATATTTTGTGTTATTTTTATTCTGAACGTTACGGTGTGCAGTGACCAAGGGCATAGATATATTGTGAAAATGCGCTGGACAACGGTGTTTGTAAGTTTTTATTAGTTACTATATATACTAATATTAGTTGAGTTCTTTGAAATAACTGTAGAAGGAGGCTAAGATATTAAACGTATGGCTTGTTAAAACATATATAAGTTTGTGAGGACGTATGTACGTGTGTTTATTACTCTTTTACGCGAAAAGTAACGGTCAAATTTCGCTGAAATTTGTCGCATAGATAGTTTATGATTGGGGAGAGCCTCTGAGTAAGCTAGCCTCTAAGTAGATTATAAATATAAGTTTGGTTTGAACATAAAATATGTTATCCTCCTAACAACTTTCGTTCATCTTAAAAAAAAAAATAACACGAGGAGGTCTAATTTGTAATGGATTTTATGCAATCGATGTAAATATAATTTAACTCTGTTAATGAGTAAAGTAGAGAATAGTTATTAAAGCTATAATAACATATCGCACATTGTTTCAGTGGCTGTTAATGTCGTTACTAATAATTTCATCAGCGAGTGGCAGTACTGTTAGACAAAAACGTAACCTATCCTTTATTAAAAGGTTACTTTTAAAACATACAGGAAGCACGCAATACAAATGTAAAGATACTCCACAAAAACCTCCGAAAGCGTACGAAATTATTGTAGTACCTAATCGTAGAATCGTTGTTGAACCAGCATCAAAAATAACAAGACGTCCACAAAAGAACAATGATAATACGTCTTTTTTGAAAACAATACGTCAGATTATAACCAGTGCGACATTTCAAGAGTTTTCGCAAGACTTATCAGAACTAATAGATACAATGCGATCATCAGTTTCATCGTCTCGTGTAACAGATAGGATTGTTGAAAACGTGTCAGAACCGCCAAAGCAGCAAGTGTTTCAAGAGTCGCTAAAAGCAATACCTGTTGTGGAAGTTTCTAGGCCACCATTAAAAGAAGAAATGGTTTTCGAAAGGCCAAAAATGATAAATGATTTACCGTCTCTAGATAACTTTGTAGATTTTATAGTTAAAATGCCAAGAAGATACTCTTATGAACAAATAAAAGGCCCGAATATTGAAACATTTACACTTGATGATAACTCAAATGTTATAGTAACACACAGAAGTAAGACTATGCCACGCCCCGCACACATTGATGATAGAATAAAAGAAGTTATTCTAAGAGTGCCATTATCGGTAAAGTCTAATGATAATAGATTGGTTAATATTCAAAATAAGTTGACTTTAAAACCCTCCGAATACTCAGATGTTACCGATAATGTGCCTACACATAAAATGGAAGATAATGTTAATGTTAATAATGCCAATATTCAAACGCGATATATGTACAAACAAAATACTGATAATGGAGTTTTGAATTATGGTGGTACTTCGTTTGTGACGTTTGGCCAGCAAGATGAAAAGGTTTACTCTAAAGTATCCCCAAGCATATCTGCGTATACTGGTAAACCAATTATTGTAAGCCCATTAAGTGATTTGACAAATAATATTAATTCCATAACCTTGAGTGAAGATAATAATCAAACATATACAAATGTGGAAAACAATGCTAAAGATAATACAAGAGGTGACATCCCTGATTAGTAGTTAAATAATTTAATGTGACATTTCTAAAGGGTTTTTTGTGGGCGTTAGATTTTGGTGTTTTTTGTCAAATCACCCAGCCCATATAGACACAAGATTTTAAAGTTTATATTTCCTACTTTAGACAAAGAAACATTGGTAGAAAAACATATGTTTTCGCTAAAAAAAATTTTAAAAATCTTAAAACAAAGTAATGGTAGCTGTTAATAAGTGTTTTAATCAATATGTCCCTTATAGACTTGGTATAATTAATAATCCGACTTCGTTTAAAGTCAGCTGCTATTGCAAATGCGACCAAAGAAAATTAAAGCAATTGTTGTTTTTTTGTTAATTCTGAGACCTTTTACGAGATATCACAGACTCAAAATTAGGGAAAAGTTCACTATCAGTGAAATGTTTGACTGACCGTCGCTAATAAGCTACATACAGTTATTAGTAAGAGTCTAATTGTACAATAGTTTATACATAATGTAATAATAATAAAATGTATTGTAATATATATTTATTGTTTTTTTTTGAGTAAGTGTAAGTATATATCCGAGATCATTGTTATTTTGCCCATCGCTCGTACTTTGGTAAAATACATCGCATCACAATTTGGACACGTTTGGTAGATCTTAGGTTTAACCTCAGAGATACCGTCAATGTAGAAAAAAATTCTTCATGGTATTATACAGTCTTTATTCGCATGGTGGGTAGAACTAAAATATCCGTCAAAATTGCTCTCTGCGCCGCTTCTTGCGGGTAGTTAGTCATCGTCTTGCGCTGGGTGTGTGCATACGGACGATCTGTATTAATGTAATTCACGTGAATCAGCAGTGCTACCGCGTGTGCGTTGTGAAGTGCAAGTACTACTTTTGGAGAAGAAGTAAAATGTCCGCCAAAATTGCTTTTTAGTGCCACTTCTGGCGCTTAGTCATGTAGTCGTAGTCTTTTGTTGTGCTGTACGTACTTTCTGTAAGTAATTTTGTCTTTAATCTACGTAAATTAACCGTGCTACAGCGGGTGCCTTGTGAAGTGCAGTGTCCTAGAGAAGAATAGTTCGTTCAAAGCTGAGTCTCGTGGCAGAGCAGTGCGCATCACACCTGATGTGATTCAGCTTTGCAGATCAGGAGACAAGGTAAGTGATTTTATCTACATACACCGCACACATAGATAAAGACTAGCTAAACTCAAAATATAACTTTTTTCAGGAATCGAAAGAAACGTTTTTCTTCATTTCTATTTTATATATTAAAATTTTCTCATATGTTCTCTTTATATAATCTGATCTTCCATCAAATAACAGTAACTTCAGTTTTTTGAGTTAGGTTGGTGTTCATGACAAAAATACTTTTGTAAGTTACATTTGTAAGTAAATACTCCGCTAAGTCAAAATAGTAAAAAAAAAAACGGTCTTTGTACATCACAAGTTCGACCACCAAGACTAACCTAAATACAAATAAGGTACGTATTCAAATCGCGGTGTATCATCAATCCACGCCCAACTCAACATAATCCGGTCTTTACGCATACTAACAGCACATATCTCTTCATCTAGCATATCGCAATTGGTATTACCAATTGCGGCGAAAAGCGGCGTTACATGTATTTATTTTTAGTCAAACGCATACAAAATCGAATTAAATATATGTCAGTCAAAAACAAACTGCAACCTTTCTGTCTACCTCTGAACGTTATTGTAGTAGTAATTAATTTTCTATAATAAAATTAGATGATACTTATACCAGTATTTTTTTATAAATAAAAAATAGAGTCTTTGTAGGTACGAAAAAATACACATGATATAGGGGGAGGGGGGAGGGATAGTCTTAAACCTCACCACGTATCACCAAGGGAGAGGGGGGGTCAAAAAATGCCAAAAAAACATCACGTGATTAATGGATGGCCCCTAATGCGTTAGTATGGCTGGCGGAGAGTATGGACCAAGCAAGTCAGCAAAACTAAGTTATAGCGCTATCTTAATTTTATTTATGGAGCTATTTCTACAGTGTCTTGTGGTGATTGTGATGGTGTGATTTCTACAGGAGATTATGTAGTTTTGAACTCAGATTCCGGTAATAATAATAACTCATTTAGAATTATTTCGAGTCTTTAACTAGGTGTGTTGAACGAGTCTTTAACTAGGTGGGCGATATAAGATTGTGTCATATTATGTACATACAAATTATACATTCAATTTGCATTGATTCCTATAAAGTTGAGGTGTTTCATGATTAATTTAACTTATCGAAACGATAGTTATATTTTTATGATTGCATATTATTTAGGAATAATGTAATAGGTAAAGAGGATTTACTTATTAATTTTCATATCAATAGTTAAGTTATCAATATTTGAAAATAGTGGTTACACATTTTACTGTACAACATATACCTAAAATTATTTGAATTCATAGGTAATCAAATGTTTTAACATTGGCTTCAATATTACTAGAATAATTGAGTTACAATTATAGCATATGGAAAAAAATACTCGCATTTTATAGACTTATTTTATCAATTCACTCTTTCTTACAATAAATACAACACAATGCACAATTTCGAATTTGTGCAGATAGATGGTGCGTTTTACATCAGCGCCCGTTTAGACAATAATACAAACATATTATAAAACACCAAAAGTTAATTATTGTATTATACGCCGCTAGTGGTAGCTTAAATTATTCTTGAAAACATAGATCACGCATATATTTACTCATACAAATACAAATATCTTTATTCCTGAATATAGCTTATACAGATGTTTGGGTTAAATTTGAGATGAGCTCTACATTCCACACGTTAGGGTATACAAAATATTCAAAATTTTAAAGTTAACAATATTTTGAAATTTCAATAACGTATGATTAATTATAATTCAAAATGTCACAATGGTAATAAATTATTAATTATTATACATAACATTCATTTTATAAAAAGAGACAATAATATACTCATTAAAAGAACATTTATAAATTTATATCCGTCTTAAATTCACCGACAGAGTAATAACATTTGTCAATAAGAAAGGTTTTTAATTCTTTTTTGAATATGTTTTTTTATGATTCGTAGTCCTTCCTGTTGGTACTTTGTTAAAAAATTTTGGTGCTAATCCAAACAAGATTTTCTTACAAGGGCCGTTTTTGACGCGATGGAACATAACTTAGAATTGTGTCGGTTCTTACAAAAAAATATCTTATTTTTTGTTGCATAACCGTTTCTAAGATACGGTTATTCTTAAATTGAACAGTATTTTACAAAGTTATTCTGCTGCAGTTAAGTAAAAAAGTGTAAAAGATATCTCGTGGAATCATTTTGTGGTTCTTTTTTTTACTTAACTTAAAAGTCGGTATATAATTTAGTTGACTTTTAATAGGGGACTTACTAGTATGAAACCAGATTTATACTAAGGTATTATTAAGGTTTTATTAAGGTTTTCATACAAAATAATTTCCTCCCTCTTCACAATGACACCATTTTGGATTGATTGGCGTTTGAAGTGGTAGATGACACTTTTATTTTCCGTCTGGCTTATTACTAACTACTATATACATGTGTGAATGTCGTTATATATGTCGTTGGTACGTGCGACAAGAAAAGTGCACGATACCCAAGTTTAAAAAACTCATCACAGCCACAATAGATTAAAAGAGGAGAATTGTAACGGATGCGTTACGATTCTAGAAATGGGTGTGGCGGTTAAACTTTCCCAGCGGAACTATATTGACTAGTCACTCGCAACTGTCGAAATTCGATCGTAATTTAAATTAAACAACTAAACTTCATATTGTCCAAAGTAGCACGAATATTTCTCAAATTCAAATAAATTGTTATAATTTTCTATTTATTTTGAACGCTCTCGTTAAAGGTACAAAGAGGTATAATTAGCTAAGCTGCATATAAAAGTAACAGCGGGTATTTTGATAAAGATATCTTACATTTCTGACGTTATGTGTTTTTATAGTAAGACATTGAATATTCTATTTCGTTTATTTTGTATGCGTTTGTGTCAAATGCAAGGTAGTGTGGGTAATGTGTTTTAGTTGTTGTGTGGGTAATGTTGATTATATGTATGTTTTATGCATTTTTTGAAAACAATATCAGCATTGCGCAATCCTTCTCTACATCAACTATAACCGAGCGTAATTTCATACTCCTCCGTCTGCGACAAGTATCTTAAAAAACGGATGACAAGTTTTTGCTTCACGTATTAATATACGTACCTACCACTTATAAAAAATGATTAATTGTTATTCAAACAATTCGATTCATAGAAGCGTCATAAAATATTAGTGGATAATATTATTATAATTGTCTTTCATTTAACTTCACTGTCCAAAAGTTAATTTTCATCGACAATTGAATAAATTATATTCCGTAGATCAAATGAAATGTCAACTTCATTTTTGTATTCGTAGATGAAATGAAATGTCAATTTCATTTATGTATTATGGGGCTATGTTATTCAGAATCCAGCCCATTAGTTTCCTGAGATCCGTGAACAATTCTGGATAAGGTGATCCACATTGTCCGAAAACGTGTGATATAACACCATATTGGACAAATCTGTAGATTTTGTTGAACTTTCCTGGCAGCATCAATGGGCCTCCTGAATCACCGTGGCACGAACCCTTGTTGAAATCACCAGCGCAGAATTGGTTAGTTGTAGCGTCCTGTTCGCCTGCCTTTGTATACCTGTGAAAAATAATACAACAATGTTTGTTCAAGCAGACATATAATTTTTGTCAAGGTATTTTAAATCTTGGTGAACGATTTGGTAAATGTTTTTGATTGGCCTGTTGTTGATTTGACTTGATTACATCATGTCGGCTCTATAGTACCTGCTCACCGATTGACAGATTTTGTTGGTCTGTTTGTAAAAAAAGTACGAATCAAAACTTGCGGAAACTTGCTTGTAGTTAAAACCATAATATTTATCTTACAAGCTGGCATGTAATTTAGTTGGTTAACGACGAGGTGTTTAAGAATATGACATGATATGCAACCAAAAAGATCAAACAAGAGTAGACATTATTAAGGTTTTCATACAAGAATCTTCATCCCTCTTCCCAAATACATGATATCAGATTGACTGAAGAAGGAAATAGTATATAACACGTTTCTTTTCCTTCGGGTTTATTATTTGTACTATAAACATTGTAAAATATATTTGTAGGACACTGTCATAAAAACAACAAATAATTTTTTTACGAGTTTATTACGTTTCTTAAAAACAAGTATTGTTCTTGTTTTCGATCATACATTGCAATGTACATACATTTTCGTTGCTTAACTTGCAATGTTAAGGTTGTTTGTCCACCAATTCGCACTTGGCCAGCGCGGTGGACTATGGCCTAAACTCTCTCATTCCTAGAGAAGACCTGTGCCCAGCTGTGGGACAATAAAGGGTTGACGACAACTTGCAAAGTAATATGAAATTATAAGCGAAAAAATGAACAAAATTGTTTTGAGGTAACAAAATAAAGTAATAAGTTAATAAACTCGTCAGTGGCGGCACAGGATTCAAACTTAATGTGGGCAAGCTATTCACGAGGCCATCTGGCGACAGAAAAAAAGATTGCCAAGTCTGTACAAAGTCGATCTGCAGTTTGTCGGCCACAAAGAAAGGTCGTCAATCCTAGAACCTCCGGCTCTCAACACCGTCTTGGATAAAACTGATATCTGCTTGTGGTGTGTCATCCTCTCTCTCGTCAACCCATTATTGTCCAACTGCTGGGTACGGGTCTTCTCTCAGAATGAGAGAGTTTAGGCCATAGTCCACCGCGCTGGCCAAGTGCGAATTGGTGGACGACATAATATTATGTCGTCCACCAATTCATAACATAATCTTATTTAACATAATCTCAATACTCTAAAATTACATACCTATTAAATAAATCTCGGCAATTTTGATCTGTGTGGATGGGAATGTAGGACTTGCGTAAAAGTGAAGACTGTGTCCCATTTTCAGTGGTCCCCCAGCCAGCGATGGTGGCTATTGCATTAGCGAACGATTTACTCCGCAAGAGTTGTGTCGTCGGCAAGCAAATAGCATCGACGTTAGCTGTATATAAAGAATATAAATAAATGTACAATAATCAGTATATAAATAAAATTATTTATGGTCAAATTTCCATGATTAGGTAAAATAGGAAATTTCAAATATAAATAGTACATGAGTCGACGAGAATTAAAAATGATTACTCACAAGTAAGGTTTCTTAGTAAATAAAACTTGTGAATACATTACATTTCATATGTCGTATTCAAATATGCAACTTATTTTTTTTACTAGATACAAGATTATATTTATTTATATATTTACATAACAAACAAATCTATTTATAGTATACACAAAACAAAATATTAAAAATAAATAAAACATTTTTTAAAATCTTATTAAAAAAGTATAAACAAGAAGAAATTATAAATATTTAAAATTTAGTCATTTTTAAAAACATTTGTAAGATATATGTGTGATTGTTACTCTTTCACGAAAATGCTATCGGACGGATTTCGCTGATTGATACTTCCTTGTAGGACTTCCTTGCTCATATACTGCTGCCCGTGATACATGTGATCGAAATGGGTGAAGGCGCACGAATTACCTAGTATATTATGTTTTGTTATACTTACGGTGCCCAAATTTGACAGGTTCGGCTAAACGTAGGAGTGCAATATCGTTGATTAGTACAGGGAATCCAGAATAGTCTTCGTGAACTTGGACGTTTTCGATTGCAATATCCTGTAATGAAATAAATATAAGAAAATAAAAAAAAATGCTTTTAGGTATTTTTTTAATCATTGCGAGTAAAATCAATGATGATTATTCGTGCTACGGAGAGAGTATGCTAGGAATTTCGTTACGAGACATAATTCGCAACGATGAAATCCGTAGACAATTTAAGCTGGCGTAGCAATGGGTCGGCTACATCGCTCCAAAAACTGATAACCGATGTGGAAGAAAGGTGGAAGAATGGCGACAACGTTGATGCAAAAGGAGTACAGGTTAACTTTCTGCAAGTGGATCGAGAAGCTAAAGAAGACAGCGGGAAGCCGTTGGATTCAGAAGCTACAGGACCAGTAGGAGTGGTGCCATTTAGAGGAGGCCTATGTCGTACAGTGGACCTCAAAAGGCTGATGGATAAATGTATTGATGAATTGATGTCTAAAGGTGAAATGTAGAAAAAGAGTGGTTTAGACAAAGATGCTAATGTTCTTAAGTCAACACACCGTTCACACCCTGTAGTTCCGTTACGAGAATAGGACTACGGCATCCCCTGTCTGCTGTTTTAAGAGAGAAGGTCTAGTTAGAACTTTCAAAAAAAATGTTATTTTTTTATCCCATTTTCTAAAAGTAGACTGTCTTGCGCATATTTACTGACTAGCTTTGTTTGAATTAGACCATTATTTGCTGAAGTGTATGTGCATCCGTAATTATTCCGTAGATAACCAAACGTGTCTTTGGAAGACATCAGTGTAATATACTTTTCGATACTAAGAAGGTTAGTCGGAAGTATGCTACCGGATATATGGTTCACAAAAAATGCTCTACCTTATGTGTCCCACAGAAGCCATCCATACATTCTCTATCCAAATTTATGTTGTGTTCGCCGACACGTACTTTGGCTATATTATTATTTATACAGTGCGCTGCAGTTAGGATGTACCGTTCGTTGATAATGCTGCCTCCACATTGAAACTTGGGACCTTCAGCTGCAAGAAAGAATATTTATATGAAATGAATTGAATTGAAATGTCTTTGTTTTGTATAGGCCTACGAGGCACTTACAAATTGTCATTTGTATAGGCTTACGGGGTACTTACAAATTGTCAGTTACACATTTTTTTCATACACTACCACCGGATCGGAACACGACCTCAACTGAAAAGATCCGGCAAGAAACTCAGTGGGTTTGTTTTTTTTGTTATGTTGTGTTTTTTTTTCAATTCTGTATTTTTACATTATAATGAAAGTTAGCTCCAATATCTTTACTAAAGTGTAGATACAAAAAGATGTGCAGACTTATTTGCCAATTAATTTTGTTATTGTAGTATTTGTATGACTATTGAGTCCGGATAGGATAAAGCTGATGCAAATGGAGAGGACCAAATAAAGATACACGAAGGTATAAAGTCTAGTATATACTGGTATAGTATATACTAGACTATATAGTATATACTTATATAGTATATATAGTCTAGTATTGCTTAGTAAAACCTAAGCATGGGTAGTAAAAGTAAAACAATTCCCGTGTTTCGGTGTTAGGGTGTGGTCATCGACTCACTTTCATATGAGTTTCACCTTAGTCCTCGGTAAGTAGCAACGTATCTGTGATTGACTTCAAAAAGAACCCACGTTCTATATAAAGTTACTTACAGATGTCCATGGGCGGTAGTGACCACTGAGGACCAGGTGAATTGCAAGTTTTGTACATCAATCGTATAAAAAAACTTACGGGTATTGTATGAAATTAGCGCCATCCAAGGAAATTCATACAAGGCTGTTGCTTCGCCATTTATGATGCGCAAGCCGTCGGTAACACCACACCTTGTGGGTAAAAGCTTTAAGTTCACGTGATTAGATATCACGCTTTCTTCAAAATCGGAGCAGCATATCTATGAAACAAAGGGTCAATGGTTAAAATCAAGATAGTATGATATTGTAGTGGTAATTATTTTTAAATAAAAAAACGCTATACACTCTCATAGCCCTTATACTAGGGTGTTCTCGTGTGTTGTGTATGCCATGGACTTATATAAAGAAAGTCGCACAAACCTCCAAAATATAAGTATAAATAATCAAATATCTGTCCGGCCGGGGATCGACCCTGGAACCTACTGTCTTTGAGGTAGGAAAGGCGTCCGTTCCGCTATAAAGGTCGTAAAAATATATACATTGTAGATGTGTGCACGCCATGAACTGCTACGGCTCTACATTTGGAGAGACAAGAAGACGGCCACACAATACATTTTTAACAAGGCAAATTCAAAACATCGGCGAGCGCTCGATGTGAATTAAAAATATTTTTGGAGTCGAAACCGTCGATGCCTTGACGAGCGATAAATTGCAATGAAAGCGAGCAAGTCCTAAGATGTCCCAGAGTGTTCCAACCCTCAATAATGTCCTAGAATGTAGTAATAGCATCCTAATAGCAATAGTGACTGTAATAATATTAAAACAACCGTTCGAAGACAGTATAATATATAATGAAACAATAACATAAATAAATTGGTCCTACATAGCTTACATAAGGTTGTCTGTAAAGCCGCTGCTAGCGCACCGCACACAACAGGGACCCAACGTACACTGTTACCTAGTTGAGGCTCATAGTGGAGAATTTAATAAAACTAACCTAAAAATGGCACGGACGATCTGTCTTTAGTTAAACCTTTAGTTAACCGGACCTTTAGTTAAAAAAAGTGTAGATGTGTAGTACATCTCGTATATTATCAAGTTGCCCCCTGATACATGGGGTCATGTCAGATACCTACTGAGTAGTATTGAGAAATACTTTATGTAGCTTGTGCCGTCTGTCTGTGTTCACGTTTTATTGTCTAAAGTAGTAATTTTAAATATTTTTATCAATAACCGATACCGACACTTTTGCTTAAATATTTAGCCGTTTTCAAAAATTTGTGTGAGGTGATGAGTAACTATGTGGCGACCAGTTGCAAGTCATTCATTCAGTACGATGTTCTAGACCCTTCGATAGCGGCGCGCGAGTTTCGTTCCCGGTCGGTTTTATTCGCCAGTCGTCCGCGAGCTCCCATCGATGCCGGAGGCTTTTTCGACGCCTGTTATAATTGGTTACGTCCACAAGTCTTTTCAACAATATTGTAGTAATTCTTAAAATAAAGTTTTTAACCACTACATAATTGGTGACCCCGAACGTTTGTGAACATTGTCTGTGCGTGGTGTACAAGATGACCACGAACGAGAAGGATATCGCGGTCGACCCCGCCCTGTGCCGCGTGGGCGTCAAGATGCCGCCATTTTGGCCGAACAAAGCTGCTTTGTGGTTTGCACAGCTCGACGGGCAGTTTGCATTGTCCAATATAACTGCCGACGCGACAAAGTTCTACCACGTCGTATCTTTACTGGATATTAAATACGCCGAAGAAGTCGAAGACATTATTACCAAGCCGCCCCCTACTGACAAATACGACACGATAAAAAAGGAGTTACTCGCTAGATTGTCGGCGTCGAAAGAAAACCGTGTACGGCAACTTCTTTCCAAGGAAGAAATGGGGGATCGGAAACCCAGCCAATTTTTACGACATCTACGTAGCCTGGCGGAGACCGACGTAAGCGAGGATTTTCTACGCACCTTGTGGGCTGATCGTCTACCCAGTTTTGTGAACGCTATTATAGCTACACAAACTGATTCTTCATTAGAGAAAGTTGCACAACTTGCCGATCATATAATGGACGCGTCTCCGCATTTCACAGGACCGCAAGTAGCAACAACTTCAACTTCTACTACATTAGAAGACGTAAATAAAAAACTAGAAGCGCTAAGTTTTAAAGTTGACTCCATGTACTCGTCACGTCGGCGACAGTTCCAGCGGTTCCATCCGAGATCCAGATCCTCGAGTAAACGTCGTTATAACCCGAGAGGCCGTTCTTCTTCGGGCGAACATCGTGAATGCTGGTACCACAGGAAGTTTGGTGATAAGGCAGCTAAGTGTAAAACTCCTTGTTCTTATCAAAAAAACGAGTTGAGCGGTCGCTAGTCGCGGCGAGTGACTGTGTGAATTCTGTGCCTAGCCGCTTGTTTGTCACGGACAAAAAGACTAAAGTTAAATTTTTAGTAGACACCGGGTCTGATTTGTGTGTATATCCTGTTAAATATTTGCGTAACGAACGGCGTCATAAAACAAATTACGAACTATTTGCTGCAAATAATACAACAATTTCAACTTATGGATGGCTTAGTTTAAACTTAGATTTTAATTTACGTCGTGCTTTTAACTGGCGCTTTGTAATTGCGGATGTAAGCAAACCTATAATAGGAGTCGATTTCATTTCATTTTATAATTTGCTTGTTGACGTACGCAACTCACGCTTAATCGATGCAACTACGTCGCTTACATCAGCCGCTTTGACTGCTTCAGATTGCCTTTGCCCGCAAATTAAAGTCGTTTCAGGCGACAGTATCTATCATAAGCTATTGTTAAATTTTCCCGATATAACACGCCCGGTAGGTGACCCGCGCGAACGTATAGTTAAACATAATACTAAGCACTATATACGCACGACACCTGGCCCGCCTGTTTCTTCACGGCCACGACGCTTGGCACCTGATCGCTTGAAAATCGCTAAACAAGAATTCGAAGACTTAGTTCGAACCGGCATTGCTCGCAGATCGGAAAGCGCATGGTCGTCCCCTTTACACTTAGTACCTAAAAAAGATAAGGGGTGGCGTCCATGCGGCGATTACCGTGCTCTTAACGCACGCACAGTCCCGGATAGATACCCGGTACGACACATTGCTGATTTTTCGCATAATCTTTTCGGTTGCACAGTGTTTACAAAATTAGATTTAGTTCGCGCTTATAATCAGATACCCGTGGCAGAGGAAGACATTCCGAAAACGGCGATAACTACGCCCTTCGGATTATTTGAGTTTCCATTTATGGGTTTTGGATTGCGTAACGCTGCGCAATCTTTCCAACGTTTTATTGACGAGGTACTTAAAAATTTAGATTTTGCATTTCCGTTTATAGATGACGTATTAATCGCTTCCGTGGATGAAATAGAACATCAAAAACATTTAAAAATAATTTTTGAACGTTTTAACGAACATGGAATTTTACTTAATACAAATAAGTGCATTTTTGCTGTACCCGAAGTTGAGTTTTTAGGTTATTTAGTTAACTCGTCAGGCACGAAGCCTCTTGAGGGAAGAGTAAAGGCTATACTTGATTATTCAAAACCAAAAACTATCAAAGATCTACGTCGATTCCTAGGAGCATTAAATTTTTACCGTCGCTTTATAGTTAACGCTGCTAAAATACAGGCACCTCTCCATGCACTACTTTGTGGTACATCAGTAAAAAGTAATAGTGTTATAGAGTGGAATTACACCTTAGAGGAGGCTTTCAATGCTTGCAAAGCGAGCATTGCCAGTGCTGCCCTTCTAACGCACCCCGATTCGTCAGCTCCTTTATCAATTGTAACTGACGCCTCTGACACTGCCATAGGCGCTGTGTTACAACAAAAAATTGCAGGCCTTTGGCAGCCATTAAGTTTCTTTTCAAAAAAATTAAATACCGCGCAGCAAAAGTACAGTTCTTACGACCGTGAACTATTAGCGATATATGAGTCAGTAAAATATTTTCGTTACATGATCGAATTAAAACCCTTTTTTGTACTCACTGACCATAAACCTATAGTATCCGCTTTTAAAAAGAATTTAGAAAAATGTTCACCCCGTCAGTTTAGGTATTTAGACTATATATCGCAATTTACTACAGATATTAGGTATATCGCCGGCGAGGATAACATCATAGCCGATGCACTCTCTCGCACTGATGCTGTAACAGAGATAGTAGATTTAAAATTGTTAGCCATTTCGCAGTCTACCGATTCAGAATTAAATAATCTGTTAAAAAAAGGTTCATCGTTAAAATTAGAAAAAGTCATTATTAATAATACAAAAATTTATTGTGATGTCTCAGGTTCAATTAACCGACCCTTTATTACAACCGAGTTTCGTAAACAAGTTTTTGACGTTTTGCACGGGTTGAGTCATCCGAGCGCGAGGGCAACCATTAGGCTCGTTTCAGAACGTTACGTTTGGCCAGGTATACGCAAGGACTGTAGGACGTGGTCGCGTTCGTGTATCGCATGTCAAAGATCAAAAATTTCTAGACACGTCCATTCTCCGATACACGATTTTAAAGTGCCAACAGCTAGATTCGCGCAAGTCCACGTTGATTTAATCGGACCACTGCCGATGTCAAATGGTTATAGGTATTGCTTAACAGCTGTTGATAGGATTACGCGGTGGCCCGAAGCAGTACCACTTACGGATATTACTGCCGAAAGTGTAGCAAAAGCCTTTATTTCGTCGTGGGTATCGCGGTTCGGTTGCCCTGAAAAGATAACCACGGACAGAGGTAGGCAATTCGAATCAAACCTTTTTCAGCAAATATCCATTTTAATAGGTTCACAGCATTTAAAGACAACGGCCTACCACCCAGCTGCCAACGGGTTGGTAGAACGTTTTCATAGGCAATTAAAAGCAGCTATAATGTGTCAGGTTAGCAGCAGCTGGTCGGAGGCTCTTCCATTAGTACTATTAGGTATTCGTAGTGCATGGAAGGACGACTTGTCCACCTCAACAGCAGAGTTAGTATATGGTGAACAATTAAGGCTACCAGGTGATTTCTTTAATACTTCTCCTGACTTCGTACCTGATTACTCTGATTTTGTAATGCGATTACGGTTACACATTAAAAAACTTCAACCGTCGAAAGTAGCGCGTCATGGTGATAAGAAAATATTTGTTTATAAAGAATTATCTACATGTTCGCACGTATTTATGCGGCAGGATTTTGTGCGGAAAGCGTTACAGCAGCCTTATGCTGGCCCATACAAAGTCGTGGATAGAAACGAAAAATATTTTAGAATCGAAATTTCGAATAAAACAATTAGCGTATCGATCGATCGGTTAAAACCGGCTTTTATTTTGAGTGACACCATTACCCAAGAAACGGAGATAAGTCAGCCTACTTCAAAAGTTACTCGATCCGGTCGTCACGTACGATTTCCTAAATTTTATCGACCCTAAAGGTCTCCAGGGGGGCTGATGTGGCGACCAGTTGCAAGTCATTCATTCAGTACGATGTTCTAGACCCTTCGATAGCGGCGCGCGAGTTTCGTTCCCGGTCGGTTTTATTCGCCAGTCGTCCGCGAGCTCCCATCGATGCCGGAGGCTTTTTCGACGCCTGTTATAATTGGTTACGTCCACAAGTCTTTTCAACAATATTGTAGTAATTCTTAAAATAAAGTTTTTAACCACTACAACTATAATATTTACCATTGGTACTTTAGTTCCGGTGTAATTATATCCACAGAAATGACTTCTCATTAACTGGTACATTGCTTCATCTCGTTTAATTTTTAGTTTTGTGACTACCCGGTCGCTCTCCGCACACTTGTCGTAGTTCATGCAACTGTTGCATTCTCCTGAGAAAAAATGTTTGTTACGGGATAAAACTGAGGAATTTAAATAGATTTTCTGGTATAGTGCAACTTTTTCTGTAAGAAAAATAATGATTAGTGGTTTAAATAAATATAACATAGCTAGATGCAAGCCATAAATTTCTTCTCTATGAGTTTAGTATAGTATAGTTTAGTGAAATTAGATGAAATGTCTTTACTTTACATAGGCCAACGAAGGCACTTACAAATTATCAGTAACATAGTTTTTTTTACGTTACCACCGGATCGGAACACGACCTCGACTGAGAAGGTCCGGCAAGAACCTCAATGGGTTTGTCTTTTTTCTTTGTATATCTTTTTTTGCCATATTGTTTTTACATGGGTAATTAAAGTTAGCTCCCGTATATTTGCCATATATTTTGCTAAACAAGAAGCATACTATTATTCATAAAAGCATATTTAGAAGCATATTTATCTTCTATATAATCAGAAATTTCATAGTTTACGACTAAGCTGGATCTTAATAAATGCTTTAAACTTACTAATTGACAAATTTCTGATTTCCATTGGAAGTTTATTATAAAAGCGTATACATTGACCCATAAAAGAATTATTAATTTTGTGAAGGCGAGTTACATGTGCCGAGAGATTGTGTTTGTTCCTTGTATTTATATCATGGGCATTACAAAGTTTGCTGAATTTATTAATATTACCTTTGGCCAAGAAATCCACTTTCGGCAAACTTTGCCTTCGGACAAATAAGCCGAAGTTTAGGGCTAAGCCGAAGGTTCCTAGCGAGCGTCAAAATATAATACAAACTGGAGATAATGCACGACGCTGCATTGCAAATAATAAATTATACTCTGGAGTAAACACAAACTCATGTAATGGCCAGATTTCATCGATATTGACATCGTTTTCAAATGTTATCATTTTTAAGTTATTTCAAAGTACCTAATTGTAATCAGCACCACCAATTCGCACTTGGCCAGCGCGGTGGACTATGGTCTAAAACTCTTTCATACTGAGAGAAGACCCATGCCCAGCAGTGGGACGATAATGGGTTGTACTCTAATTGTAATCAGCTATAGGACTTGTTTTCTTAGGGTTTTTAAACCTTCGGCTTCAAGCGAAGGCGATAGCCAAAAAATCGGCTTTGGTGAAAAATTGACCTTCGGTCGGACACTAGTACCTACTCATACAGATATCACAGATTACCACCGCTACATCACAAACGTTAAAACAGCGGGAAAGGTAAAATGGCAAAAAATAACAGATCTTCACACTAAATATGTTACCAAAGAACCCGAGGTTTCAGCTAGTTACATCGTATTTATCAGCACAAATAATAACATAAGAGCCATTAACCATGAGAGCTCTTGTTTAATATAATAAAAACAAATAAAGTAAGAAATGGCATATAACATTTAACACTATACAGTGCAAACTCCATGTAACAAATCGGAAGGGAACAAGTAAATATCCGTTATATCAAGTAATTTGACGAATTGAGGTTTGTTATGTTGAGGTTAAGTTGGTCTAAAATTCGTTATAAAAAGGTAAAAAAATAATTTGATTTACCTTATTATTTCGTACTTATCTACTGTTATTGCGAACAACTGCTACTAATAAATGAAAACACATTTTTATCAAATTACAGTATGTTTTTTTATATTTAAAAACAAGTAGGTAGGTATTTTTTTTCTTACATTAATAACCAAAATTAAATGCAATTAAATCCGTAAAAGTAGGTAAATATATTGGTGGGTGCATGCATTATGTAGGATACACTATTAATTGAAAGTTAATTTCAAAGATTCGCACAACAAACCTCACGAAATACACGTGGGAACTTTATGTAAAGGTTTTGGGTTGACCAAATTCGTTAATTAGAAGTTTTTATACTTTTTCTTTATAGTTGAAAATTCGTTATAAAGAGCTTGTTCGCAAAAAATGTTCGTAATGTAAAAGGATATTATAGATTGACTCTTATGGACAATTCAAGGGGATTACAAATAATTCGTTAAATCGATGAAATCGTTATATTAAGGTACGTTATATTAAGGTTGCACTGTACTAGGAATATATAGTCAACCCATTATTGTCCCACTGCTGGGCACGGGTCTTCTCTCAGAATGAGAGAGTTTAGGCCATAGTCCACCGCGCTGGCCAAGTGCGAATTGGTGGACTCCTCGGTAGTATAGTGGTTAGTATCCGCGCCTGTACTAGGAATACTGTTACATAATTACAAAGATATATACATGACTAATAGGATAACCTCTTTTTTTGTGCAGTTAGCTAAAAATAAGAATGTGAGTGACTTACGGCTTTCGTTTCCTTGAAATATTACCACAATTAAAACACTTATTGTGATGAAATGACTCATGTTGTAATTAAATATATATCAACACCGGATATTCAATAATGAGACCAAGTCAGTCTGTGAAATATAAACAAAATGATCGCTTAACATACGAGTAGCACGATTTATAGGCTGGAATATTATCAATACCTACGGCTCTTATAAAAATATATTTACTCGTAAGTATCTATATATTTCAATACGCTGAGATAAAGCAAATCTCTATTTTACTTTTATACCTGAGAGATAGGGATATTCTTTTAAAAAAGAGATTAAAGAGAGTGATTTATTAAATAATAAATAATTAAATTAAAAGAATAAAAATTTCTTGACTGCGTGAAGATTTACTTTACGCAAATTAAAGCTGTAGAGATAAGAAAGTATAGTAGAAATAAATCGCTGAAGAGAAACACACAAGTATCGTATTCTTTATATTTATTAAATAATTCAAATAGATGGTTGTTTCTTTCTTTTCTGTTTTAGTTTTCGCCTGATGGTACTTACTTAAAATTTGTAAACCGGTTACACGAGCGTAGTGAAAACTATAGTATGTATGGCGTAGGTAACTCCTTGGGTGAATCAGATACGTTTTACCATTTTGAGAGCATGAATGCAAATTAATAAGAGTAGTTACACCAAGAAGTTGTACATAGGTAACAAAAAAAGAGACAAAAATGGTTAATTTTCTGTATTGAATAATGTAAAAATTTTCCTTAACGCCTGATATCATTGTTTTAAAAACATGATGGGGAAAATAATGATTAATGTATTTAACGTCACCAGGTCACTTGCGTGGCCCCTGATAGCAAATAAGTAGTCATTTATTGTTTATGTAGATATCAAATTTTGTCTTTAATTACGTACATACCCAAATACATTTACGTATTTTCCTGTTTCCTCCTCTGAGATCCTTATTACACCTTAGAGATCCTTTAAACAATAATTGTATAGGTTTTTTTGGGTATCATCACACATAATATAAAACGAAATCGCTTCTCGCTGTCTGTCCCTATGTATGCTTGGAACTTTAAAACTACGCTACGGATATTAATGCAGTTTTTTAAATAGAGTGATACAAGGGGAAGGTTTTTATGTATAATACATGTATAATGTGGTGGAGAAACAGGAGAAGTTTTAGACTTTTGACGTTAAGGCGGAACGAAGTTCGCCGGGTCAACTAGTTATAAATATAACAAAGTAACATTGTAAGGTATGGAGAGAAAAACGTGTAAGCTTGCAATATAAACTGCAGTGTATGGGTGTGAAAATAAAACAGTGATTGTTATCAAGAAAATAAACTTATATGAAGCGAACACCAAAGATCAGCTGGACATATTGCCACAATATTGAAATAATTATTAATCCTTATTCACATCAATGGGTTTATTACTTAAGACGTTTGTCATACGTACAATGATATTGTCTTTAATACAATGTATTGAATGAATCATCAAAATTAATGCTTTAGATTTCAATAACTTTTAAAATTTTATACGACCGAAATATTTAGCTTGCAGTGAAACTGGCGTTACCCGAGGTTCAAATTGTTCGCTTCAAGCTGCATTTGAACTCGCTACAATTTGTTATTTTTTTTTATACTTTAACCTAATAATAAGGCAGACGGACTACTGATGGAAAGTAGCCACCGTCGCCTATGGACATTCGCAACACCAGAAGACTCGCCAATGCATCGCCGGCGTTGAAAGAGAGCTCTTTTCGCACCTTTTGCACAAAAAATACCACCGACTTCCATGCCACAAAAAAGTAAAAAATAATTTAAATACATGTTGGTTTAGAGCATACACAGTAGGTACTTAGTAGATAGTCCCGAAGTCGGCGTTCATATAGGACACATGTAGTTTCGTCGTGATCCAGCGGAAAACGGCGGAATAACTCTTCTACATGTACATAAAAATATATACACCTGTCGAATTGAGAACCTTCTTTTTGATGTCTGTTAAAAACGAAGACTGATTTAAATATAATCCTCTAAAATACATCTCGTCAACCCATTATTGTCCCACTGCTGGGCACGGATCTTCTCTCAGAATGAGAGAGTTTAGGCCATAGTCCACCGCGCTGGCCTAGTGCGAATTGGTGGACTTCACACACCTCCGAGAACTTTTTTTTTAAGAACTCTCGGGTGTATAGGTTTCCTCACGATGTTTCCCTTCACCGAAAAGCAGTGATAATTAACTTCTAATACGCACATAAATCAGTGGTGCGTGCCTGGGTTTGAACCTCGGACCTCCCAATCGAGAGGGCAAGTTTCAACCATTAGGCTATCACTGCTAAAATACATACATATGTTTATTTACCGAGAATAGAATAGGAATTGTAAGATCTATTTAAGAAATAATGCAGATTTAAAAGTTTCCTTTGACGAATAAGTATAAATAAATCGTTTATTTCCAGGTTAACACTTTATAAATTTATTTTGATTCACTGATATGCAAAATTGTTACGTTTACAAATTATAAATTCATCATAATTAAATAGCATTTTAATTAATTATAGGTTATATGTTACATTACATTAATAGAATTATAACATTATCACATTGTAGTATTATAATAATTCATGTCATGGAATACATAAATTCAACTTTTAACATTAATCATTTAAAATATTACTTAAAGACTTGATTTATATTTTAATGACACATGTTGTCATTAATTCATTAAAATATTAATCAATTCTTCATGAATTTTGTTACTATGATATTCCCGTGGATTCGCCCGCTTCGATCACTGTATGGCTTGTCCAATGTGTCAATCTAGGTCATAATCTATTTGTCCCTGTTGGTCCGGGATCACAATAGGGCGACAGTATCCCCTCCCTGTCGTAAGAGGCGACTAAAAGGGGCTTTTCTGGTTGCGGGTGATAAGAGTGGGAGCTCGAACCGTCTAGCCAAGCGACCCCGGATAGGACGACGACATGTGTGGCCACACGCCGTCGTAAACACCAGGAGGCGCGCTACGTCAGGAAAGACGTGGTGCGGCGCGACCTCAAGATCGAAACGGTCGAGGAGTTTGTGGTCCGCCTAGCTCGTTCAATGTGTGAGCGGGCGGAGGCTGGACCACATACACACCTAAAGGGGTTCGCTCCTCTACACGATCGACCACCTGGGGGGCGGCCGCTCCCGCGGGAGCTCCCTGGCTTGGCGACCTCCGACCACCAGGAGGACGACCGTCGGCTCGTAAGCGACGCCATAGTACACCGAACCACCCACTAAACAGTGGGGATGGTAAGTATCTTTTACACTTGTATATAAAATTATAACGTTTTTATTAACATTTTAATATTATATATAAATGTTAAGGATCCGGGAGGTATTCCACTTCCTAGAGAATTGCCCGGGTAAAGAGGGTACGCCTCGAGGCCCGAAATTCCCTACCCACCGCCCTTATGTTGACATTGCCGTAGCATATGAGAGTCCCGGAGGTTAAGACGTCCCCTATACGTACCAGGAGGCGCAGTGAGTACAAATGCTCACTGGGAATAGCCCAAATGGGGCATCGCGCTCGGACTCCGGTTGTGTTCCACTGGAGATCCCGGAGTCCTCCACGCAGCGCTGATAATATTAAAAACACATAAAATAACATTTATCGACGAGATAGTTGAGTTGTTTTTTTTTAAATCGTTGATACATAGTGCCTATTGCTTTACTTAGTAAAATTAACGCTTTACAGTGCATTGTCTGTTTATACATATATATATTATGGCTTCGTATAAATAACCGCACAACAAAAAAAAAAAAACTATTTTAAGTTACAGGTGCAATTTCATCTAAAAACGTTCTAAATTAAAAATTGCGTGCCCTCAATCCACGTCGTTTCGTTTTTGATCGCCTTTTAATTATTTTTTATTTTCTTACTTTATAAAAAAAAACGAAAAAGTATTGTATAATTTTTACTTGGCTCACTTGTAAAATTTACGTTATTATTCAACAAAAGCAGCGATATATGTTTACCTTGTACAGCTTTTTATTTTGTCACTTACTCCTAATCTTAAACCTAATCTATTAAAATCCTGTACTCGAGGCTCGAGTACAGAATTTTAATAGATTAGGTTTGCGTTTTAAATCTAGCACACTAAAAATGTAGAGTAGAATCAGTGTTTTATGCTTTGAGATTTGGTGTGCATGTCAAATCATATTCAAAAAGATTAACGCGTTCAACCAACCAAACAAATTCTTCAGCTTTATAATGTTATATGAATATTTTATTCCTATCCACATAATATATTACTAATAGCTGAGCAAAAATTATCTCTATAAAAGACGATTATCTCTGTAATGCAGCAAATATGAAATTTCATAAAGAACAGTGGTATCAACATTTCTTCAAATTGTCCTCTATCTGTTTATTTGGCAGTAGTCATTCAAAAGAGAAAGATTAATTTATAATTGTTAGCTGATTCGTTAAAATATCATCTTATTCAGAATCCAGCCGACGAATTTGGTGACGTCCGTGAATAGTTCAGGATTTTGTCCACATGGTCCGAATACGTATGATATGACGCCATATTGGATGTATCTTCGTCTTCTGTTGTATACTTCTGGAATCATCAATGGGCCTCCTGAATCTCCCGTGCATGTGCCTTTGTTGGATTTTCCAGCACATAATTTGTTACTTGTGGCCTCGTCTTCGCCTTTTGTCAGGTACCTGTTAAAAAAACAACAAGAGATTATTATGAAAATACCCAACTCAAATGAAAGCAAGAGCTCATTTACTTAAAGCTACAGTTGCTCAACGTTGGTGGAAACTTTGTTTAAATCGTTTAAATCCATATAGGTTGTCAACACAAGCCAGCCTGCATTAAAATGTTGCTCGATGAAAATGTTAAAAAGTGATACCATAACTCCACAGAACCGCCATGTTTATAAACAGTTGCAAACGCGTCCACACACGGCAACATTTGTTGATAAACTGATGTTTTCGCTCGGCGGGCGTCAACTCTGCAACATGGCGTGATCAACTCGGCCAGTCAAGTGTTGCCCCAACATATTGACAGCAACTCGGCAACATGTTTATGCAACCATGTTGCTAAACAAATGTTTACCATGAATATGAGGCTTTACTGAACTAGCTTTTCGCGAGCTTTCATACGCATGAATTTTGATAAAAAAAACAAATTTAAAGGAGAATTGTAAGGGAAAGTTAGCTATGTTTATATTTTGTACATACCTATAATACATATCGTCGCATGTTTTACGGTCCTCGACGGAAATGACGACTTTGACTAGAACATCAGACAATTTTTGCTTTTCGGTGGTTCCCCAGCCAGCGACAGTAGCATTTTTAGCCTTCAACGTTTTAGTGCGTAATTCCCTTGTTATAGGCAAACAAATAGCCCCGACGTTAGCTGTATAGATAAGAATAATAATAATTTTATTAGTATTTACATCGGGATTTCTTGGAAATAAGTTACGCATATAAGCATTTCTTGCGTTTCGATGGAAGGGTGTGGTTGCCGGTACACTTTTATGAGGCCACCATCATAGTCCTCGGGAGTAGCAACGCATCTGTGATTGACTTCAGATAGAAGCCATATTCTGTATGAAGTTGATTACACATGTCCATGGGCGGCAGTGACCACTTACCATCAGATTACTGAATGCTCGTTTGCTACTCCAGTCTGTAGTGGGTTTTGTTCAGAAACACTTCGTGTGGTTATTTTTTTATAGGTTTTTGTACACAGATATAAAATCAATACATTCATAATATAACAATAGTACAAAGGACTGCTTATTTCAAAATGAAATTTCTTCCAGCAGCCCTGGGATCGGAGTAAACATTTGTTAGGCAAATCGAGTGTGCACAAATAAGTATATAACAAATATTTATGTATAAATATATAAATAAATATATTCGTATTATGTATATATAGTATATATATGTATAGTATTATATCATGAAAGTGATAAATAGTGCTCATTGACTCTTTTTTAAATATGAAAATTGACTTAGAAAGACGTATGTTAGGCGGCAGTGAATTCCATAGTCTAACCGCATGAACAGAGAAGGAGTGGGAATAGAGAGAGATGCATCTGTGATTAAATATACGCTCGCTTTAAAAAACACACTTTCTACACGCATAGCCCTACACTAGGAATTTCCGCTGTGTTGTGGGTACCATGGACACACACAAAGACGAATACACAAACACCCAGACCCAGAACAGGAATCTAAACTCATCATTTAGATACCTGTCTAGCCGGGAATCGAACTGGGAACCCATTGCGCGTCAGACCGGTCTGGTAACCGCTCGGCCACGTTGTCAAATTGTCGGGTGATTGACTTCAGATAGAAGTTAACTTTGCACCAATTCGCACTTTGCCAGCGCGGTGGACTATGGCCTAAACTCTCTCATTCTGAGAGAAGACCTGTGCCCAGCAGTGGGACAATAATGGGTTGACGACAAGAAGTTAACTTGTTCTATTTGATTTGGTCTAGTTGCTTACAGATGATCACAAGCGGTATAAATCACTTTTCATCAGGTGGACTGCATGCTCGTATGCTACTTCAATGTGATAGGAAAATTAAATACTCGACATATGAATCTTATCATACGATAGAAAATTGTACGATGCAACAAAATGATGGGTTTGACTACCATAAATTGATTTTTATTCTTTTCAGTGCATTGATATGAAACTTGTTTTAAAAAATATTTTTAATATTATTTTTATTTGTGTTATTGACAATTGGGAATCTGCATATTTTATATTACGTTTAAAATTTTATTAAACCAGCTCACTTGCGTATGAGGCGATAATCTTAGTCCTCGGGGTAGAGACTTCAGATAGACCCCCGTTCTATATAAAGTTACCATCGGGTGTACATACGCTCGTTTGCAAGTTTAATTGGATAAAAACTGATTATACAATTTTTATACAATTCCTATCTTTATATATATTAATACGTGCAGCAAAAATTATGATCCATTTTAAGATACTTGCCGCAGACAGAGGAGTATGAAACTACGCACGGTTATAGATGATGCAGAGAAGGATTACGCAATGCTATTTTTGTTTTCAAATAATGCATAAAATAAAATAAAACCCACTAAATCACATTACACACACTACCTTGCATTTCACACAAACATATACATAATAAACAAAATAGGACATTCAATGTCTTACTATGGAAACACAACGTCAAATGTCAGATGTCTTTGTTAATACCCGTTATGGTTTTTAAATGCAGCTTAGCTAATTAAACCTCCTTTTACCTTTTAAAGAGTGCGTTCAAAATAACTTGAAAATTATTACAATTTATTTAACTTAAAAAATATTCGTGCTACTATGCACAATATGAAGTTTAGATTTTTAGATATTTTAAGATTGAAATTACGGTCGAATTTCCACCGTTGCGACGGGTCTATATATAAAATATGATGATTACGGTACTTACTGTGCGAAAAGTCTATAGATTTGGCTAAACGCAGGAGTGCAATATCGTTGTTCGCTGATGGCATTCCGGAATACCTTTCGTGAGGAAACACTCTGTCTATTACAATATCCTGTAATCAAACAATCAAATACAAGAAAATTGTTTCACAGGAGCACAAATTTGTACATGGTAGTAATTGGTTTCACTGGCAGGAGCAATGGATTAACATATTATAGATAGGCAACATGGATTGAATATATTTCCACGTTGATAATTTTCCTATTATATATAACGAAGTGAGTAGCGTGAGCGTGACGTCAGGATGGCCAAGATTCTTCATTACTGTCCATTCTTGAAGATTTCAAGTAAAACACAGGAGTAAACTTCTTCGATTTATTCACAGTTTAGGAGGTCCGATCGCTTCAACGGTTAAACAAGAATCTTTTTTTACCGATAGGAGCTCGCCTTTTTATAACAATGTTTGGTGAGATGTCAATAACAAATTTATGGAGGGTAAACTTCATTACAATTCTTAAAATCACTAAATATTGCTAATTTAATAAACAAACAATTTTCGATCTTTAAACTAACTAAAATAATTATTTTCGGCGACGTGTTTTTCATAAATACGCGGCGTCGCGCCGACATATAACTAGCACAACCGCGACTTGGTTCGCGCAAACAAATTTTGTATCAAATTTGGCGGATTTTCGGATAATCTGAAGCCCTGAATTTTCGCAAATTCAGGATTTCAATTATATCAAACCATAAAGCAAAATACTAAGTTGAATTATGTTAACATCAAAATTGGCGGACTTTCATACAAAACTCAACCTCATTATAATCCTCTTATGGGGGAAATTGATAGAATACTTTCTTAGTGTTCACTTTCGCTATAATAGGAAACATGGTGCAATGATTCAAGATTATTTACAGTAGTTGGGCTGTGCGTTGATATGAAATGAAATGAAATATCTTTATTTTTTGTATAGGCCTACGGGGGCACTTACAAATTGTCAGTTACATTTTTTTTCTTACACTACCACCGGATCGGAATACGACCTCAACTGAGAAGATCCGGCAAGAAACTCAGTGGGTTTGTCTTTTTTCTTATTTATATCCATTTTTTTATATGTATATAGATGAACATGTATAAATAAAGATTTATAGAATATATAACGAAAGACGATTAATGAGCAGTGATTAAGGGTTGTTTGAGCCAATTAATTGTTAATTTGCGCACATACAGTACGTCAATGTGCGTTAAGTTTAAATCCCAAAGAGCCTATTCTTTGACTATTACATTCGTTCGAGCCCTTTCAAAATCCAAATAAAAAAATATTTGAAAAAATCCGGTAAAAATGAATTAACACTTATACTACGAGGTCATTTTAATCCATGTTTTATACATTGCCGTGTGGTTCCGGCGCCATAGAATGGACCACCCCATGCCTACCCGTGGGTGTCGTAGAAGGCGACTAAGGGTTTTATTCACCAAGTAGATGGGCAGCAGCGTCTACCTGGCTATTTAACACCAAACTGCGACGGTCCCACTGGTCGCTGGGTCTGACACCGCCTGGCATAATTCCCTAAGGTGTCCTGCTTGGTGGTAAGATTCCCTTGCTGAATCTGCCTGGCTAGCTACCACCCTCAGGTCGGAGTCTACTGTTAATAACAACTCGTCGTGTTTCAGTAGTGTACCTGAGAGCCAGTTTATCCCCTTTTTCCCCCCCTCCCATCCTCTTGTGATGTCTCCGGCGGCGTATCCCCTGGACCGGTGGGTCCCTTCGGCACCGTCGCTCGCGGGGGCGTGGTGTATTGGCGCGGGGGCCAGGGAGACCCGGTGAAACGGTTTTCCGCTGGCCGCCCGCTGGTTAGTTGGGGACCCGAACCCGGGCAACACTTTTAACCTCTGGCCCGGGAGGCTGTCCCGCCAACCAGCGAAAAATCCCGTTGCGCGATTACCTTGCCGGAGTAAGAGACCGGTGTGGAGCCAGGTAGTCGTGCACGGGGGGGACCGGGGGCCCTTCCGTCCCCCGCGCCAGCATCCCACATCACCTCTGCGGGCGCTGTGTTCTTGGATCTACACCTTATCTTAGGGGGCGTTTGACGGAGCACCGCAAATCCTTTCCAGATCCCTTTCTTTTCGCTACAACACCAATGGGCAAAACTAAAAAAGGAGTAAAGCTTAAAACAGCGGCTACCCTCTCCACACTCACTGTGGATATGTGCAACATCAGGGGGGTTCATTCTAATCTGAATGCCGTACATCATCATCTCGAGACGGCAAAGCCGGCTTTACTCTTTTTGACGGAGACGCAGATATCAACTCCAGATGATACATCGTATCTGGAGTACCCCGGCTACAAATTAGAGCACGCATTTAGGCGTCGAGCCGGGGTGTGTGTGTACGTTCGGGGAGATATCTGCTGTCGCCGTCTTAGCTGCCTTGAAGACAAGGACCTATCCTTGTTGTGGGTGCGCGTGGACATCGGGGGGCAAACCCGTGTTTATGCGTGCCTGTATAGGTCCTATAGCGGAGATGTGGAGACGACTCGACTATTTGAGCACGTCCAGTGGGCGTCCGACAGAATGCTGCAGCAGTGTCCTTCGGCGGAGTTAGTGATTCTGGGTGACTTCAATGCCCACCATGTTGATTGGCTGGGCTCCAGGATCACTGACTTTGCCGGAAGAGCTGCGTATGACTTCTCTTTGGCCTATGGACTCTCCCAGCTCGTGCCCGGTTTTACCAGGGTACCTGATGTGGAGACCCATACTGCTTCTTTGCTGGACCTTCTGCTGACCTCCCACCCTGAGAAGTACCAAGTAATGGTCAAGGCTCCTCTTGGTTCGTCTGACCATTGCTTGGTAAGTTCTACTGTGCCCTTGTCGCAACCCGTGAGGACACGTCCAAGCGGGAGGCGACAAGTTTGGCACTATAAGTCAGCAGACTGGGACGGATTCCGGGAATTCCTGGCTTCGTACCCGTGGAGGCAGCTATGTTTCGTCTCGGGTGACCCTAGCACGTGTGCTGATTCTATCACCGACGTGATACGGCAGGGTATGGAATGTTTCATTCCAAACTCTGTCGTGTCCGTCGGCGGTCGGAGCAAGCCCTGGTTTGATGCATCTTGCGCTAGGGCGTCAAGCCTTAAGCAGGATGCCTATCAAGCCTGGGCATCAGCGAGCGCGTGCAAGGATCCGAAGTGCCCCGAGCTCCGAACCGCATTTAATGCTGCCTCCCGTTCAGCAAAGAGGCATATGGCCAAGGCGAAGTCTAAGCACATCGGCAGAATTGGCGAGAGACTACTAGGCTACCCCTCAGGGAGTCGAGCCTTCTGGTCGCTGGCCAAGGCTGTCGAGGGTAATTTCTGTCGTTCCTCACTTCCACCACTGCGGAAAGCAGACGATTCTCTGGCCCATACGGCAAAAGGGAAAGCCGATCTCCTTGGTACCCTTTTTGCCTCAAACTCAACACTTGACGATCGGGGGACCACACCGCCTACCATCCCGCGATGTGATAGCACAATGCCTAATATACGGTTCACACAGAAGGCTGTCAGGCGTGCTCTATTGTCCCTCGATATCAAGAAGTCGAGCGGGCCAGACGAAATCCCCGCAGTGGTGTTGAGGACGTGCGCTCCCGAGTTGGCTCCCATCTTAACGCGCTTATTCTCGCTTTCCTACACGGCGGGACAAGTACCGTCTTCGTGGAAAGTGGCCCTCGTTCACCCGATCCCAAAAAAGGGTGACCGCAGCGACCCGGCCAACTACAGGCCTATTGCAATAACTTCCCTGCTCTCTAAGGTGATGGAGCGAATTATTAACTGGCAGCTCCTGAGGTACCTCGAGGAGCACCAGCTGATCAGCGATCACCAATATGGTTTTCGCCAGGGCCGTTCAGCTGGTGATCTTCTGGTGTACCTTACGCACCGATGGGCGCAAGCCATAGAGAGCAACGGGGAGGCATTGGCGGTTAGCCTGGATATTGCAAAGGCCTTCGACCGGGTTTGGCACAGGGCTCTTCTCACGAAGCTTCCATCATACGGTCTACCCGAGAGGTTGTGCACGTGGATCACCGGTTTTCTGTCTGAGCGGCACATTAAAGTTGTGGTTGATGGGTGCTACTCAGACATAAAGACCATCAATGCTGGTGTTCCTCAAGGCTCGGTTCTTTCCCCTACGCTGTTCATTCTGCATATCAATGATATGTTGCAGCAAGTCGGTAACATGCATTGCTATGCAGATGACAGCACGGGAGATGCCTTGTACACGGGCCGTGCAAACACCTCTCGGATACTAGTGCAGGAAAGCAGAATTCGACTTGTGTCTGAAATCGAGCACTCTCTGGAGCAGGTCTCAGAATGGGGTCGACTTAACCTAGTTGAGTTCAACCCCACGAAGACACAAGTCTGCGCGTTTACCGCTAAAAAAGCCCCATTTGTCATGGCGCCAAAGTTCCAAGGGACCTCCCTCTCCGTTGACAAAAGCGTGGGGATCCTGGGCGTTGACATCTCGTGTGATGTGCAGTTTCGGAGTCATTTGGAAGGCAAAGCCAAGTTGGCATCCAAAAAGTTGGGCGTTCTGAACAGGGCCAAGCAATACTTCACTGCGGGGCAACTCCTTCGGCTTTATAAGGCTCAAGTGAGACCCCACATGGAGTATTGCTCGCATCTCTGGGCAGGGGCGCCCCAATACCAACTTAATCCACTTGACTCCGTGCAGAAACGCGCGATCCGAATCGTCAACGACCCAAGGATCACCGATCGGTTAGAACCTTTAAGCCTGCGGAGGGACATAGGCTCCCTCTGCGTGTTCTACCGGCTTTACAACGGTGAGTGTTCCGAGGAACTTTTTGACCTGGTGCCTTCGTCACCTTTTCTTCACCGCAACACTCGCCGAAGGATGAAGTTCCATCCACACCAACTGGACTCGTGGCGGTCCTCCACGGTTCGGTTTGCACGCTCGTTTTTGCCACGGACGGGCAAGTTGTGGAATGAACTTCCTCCTGAAGTATTCCCGGCGCGCTATGACATGGGGTTCTTCAAGAAAGGTGCGAAAAGAGCTCTCCTTCACAGCCGGCGATGCATTGGCAACTCCTCTGGTGTTGCGAATGTCCATAGGCGACGGTAACTACTTTCCATCAGGTAGCCCGTCTGCCTTATCGTTAGGTTAAATTATAAAAAAAAAAAAAAAAAAACATTCAGAAAAATATTTTTTTGGAAAGATTAGTCTTGAGCGAAGCGCACTCAAATTTTCGATTTTAAACGAGAAAACTGTATGCATGCGCCTAAACTTATATTAATTTCTGTTGATCTTTTCGGTACTGTAGTGTACCGAAAAGATCAGTTGGAAAATATATGATGAACATGATATGATTGGTAGGTGGTAGAACCAGTGTAGTTCGACCGGGGAAGTACCACCGCCACACCTATTTCCAGCGTGAAGCATTTGTTGCGTTTCGATGTTAGGGTGTGGTTGCCGGCACACTTTTATATGAGGCGACCATCATAGTCCTCGGGAGTAGCAACGCATCTATGATTGACTTCAGATGGAACCCATGTTCTGTATGAAGTTTATTACAGATGTCCATGGGCGGCAGTGACCACTTACCATCGGGTGGACTGCATGCTCGTTTGCTACTTTAGTCAGATAAAAAAAAAGAAAAAAAATAGACTGTACCTCAAATGTTTCGCATATATCGTCCGCACATTCAAAAGCCATGCTCATGTTGTACTCGCCGACCCTTACTTTGACCATGCGTTCGTTAACGCAATGCGCCGCAGTGAGGACGTGTCGTTCATTGATTATACTGCCCCCACATTGAAACTTCAAACCATCAGCTGTAAGGAAAGTGTTTATTTGTTCAATAATGATACTGTCTCCACACTTAAACTTTAAGCGTTCAGGTGTAAGGAAAGTGTTTATTTGGTTAGGTAAATCCAGGTATAAACGGATGTAAAGATTTTATTTTCTATTTATTGTGTTTGAGTGGCTGAAGATAATACTAGTGCCGTAATGGAAATGCAGCATTATGTGTTTGCAAAATGTTAGTTTTTGCGATAATATATTTAAATTTCAATAAATATATGTCTGGTTGATAACCGGATATATTTTTTGCGTTTCGATGGATGGTTGTGATTGTCGTTTCACCTTCATACGAGGCGACCAAGACCTCAATTAGTGGATAATAATATATAAAGCACATAGAGATTTCAGCAGTTCTAAGTTAGTTCACAGGATGAGCCACTAATTTGGCGCCAATTTGAATGTAGATAGATATTAATGCCATGAAGTCTTCATCACTAATTGTATTTTCAATAGGTTTATATTGATGATATCTCCGCTTCTTCGCTCCTTCCCTTTGCTTTAACTTACTTTAAACCATCTTGTCAGTTACTTTACGTAGTTATAGTTGTCCACATTGTGTTGCTAAACAGATATAAAATTCTCTCATGATAATCATTATTTTTAAGTGGTGCTCTTTCGAGATTGCTAAAAATGAGTGAATGACGAATGTTAAACTCAAAGTGGGAACGGGGAAACCTTCAAAAGGTACCCGACACCGTGGGAGCGACGCAGGGTTATGTGGGATTTTTACCGCACTAAAACCCCCTCGGTGGCCGTCCTCGGCGCTGAAAAGGAGGACTCCGGGATCTCGAAACGACTTCAACCGGAATCCTCCGAGCGCGTTGCCCCATCGGGCTCCTCCCAGATGGGCGGCTGGGCCCACCGCTCCGTCTAGTCTTTACGACGGTATGCGACCACACATACCGCCGTCCTTCCCGGGATTGCCTGACCGAACGGTTCGAGCTCCCACTCTAGCCGTCTGCAACCCTGGAAGCCCCTTTTAGTCGCCTCTTACGACAGGCAGGGGATGCCGTAGCCCTATTCTGATCCCGGAACTACAGGGCGTAAAGTGGGAACCCTGCTTAAACATTACATATATTTCGATAGGACTTACGAGTATTATATAGAATGAGTGCCATCCAAGGAAATTCGTCTGGGCCTGCAATTTCTCCATTAACCATGCGCCCAGCTGGACGCATGATACCACATAACGAAGGTAGGAGTTTCAAGCTTGCGTGATTAGACATTATACTTTCTTCGAAACTCGAGCAGCATATCTGTTTAATATACGTTAGTCTTAAAAGTATTATTGGGCAATGTTTCCCTAAATTACATGATTTTAGACTAGTATTATCGCGGAATTGATACATTATAATACTTAACGGGTACTCACGATATGCGGTTTATGAATTCTTATAGAATTCTTTTTGTCGATATTTCGACCCAGTTGCATGGATCGTGGTCACGATCAAACTTGGTATATCGCATATCGTGAGTACCCGTTAAGTATTATAATTTCCCTAAATTTATTTTGACGCGACTCAGTTATATTAAATTCTCTTTGTGTTCCATCCAAAGCTTTCAAAAGTTAACACCTAATCAGTAAATTAGCTGTAATACAATACAGTAAGCCAATGCCGTGACCCGGTATTTTTTTTCCTGGCCGGTGCCGGGTCGCCATCCAACATTTGGGTAACGAAGATTTAAAGGATTCTAGTTATTATGCAGTGCATTCTGGTCTGAAGAGTGCGGTAAATCGAGTGTTCAAAAAAGATTTCACCGTATACTATGGTACATAACAAATTGTATTTGAGCATGAAAAATTGTTCAAATGGAAAGCATTATAAGCAAATATTTACCAAAATTTCAAAAGGTGTTACAAAAAGTATGGCTCGACTGGGTAGGTATCACGATCACATCTTATTCTAGTGGAAGGGTGTAGTAATCAGTTCACTTTCCTGAAGCGACATTTTTAGTCCTTTAGAGTAGGACGCATCTGTGTTTGACAAGCTGAACCTCTGTTCTAAATAAAGTTGAAGATGGTAGAACCAGTGTAGTTCACACCCATTTCTAGCGTGAAGCATTTCTTGCGTTTCGAAAGAAGGGTGTGGTTACCGGCACACTTTTATATGTAGGAGGACTATCCTCGGGGTTAGTCAATGTTCTGTATGAAGTTGATTACAAATGTCGATGCGCGGCAGTGACCACTTACTATCAGGTGGACTGTATGCTCGTTTGCTACTTCAGTCAGATAAAAATATTTAAACATTTATCTATTTACTAGCTGTAACCTGTGCGCATTGCTACGCCATCACAAAGAATACACCAGAAACCTTCGCGAGCTCATGAATAACAACTTTGCTAAAGATCATCACATGATCAAATGAATAGTTTACGATTCAATAGAGGACTTTTTTTTATCTGACTGAAGTAGCAAACGAACATGCAGTCCACCTGATGGTAAGTGGCCACTGCCGCCCATGGACATCTGTAATCAACTTCATACAGAACATGGGTTCCACCTGAAGTCAATTACAGATGCGTTGCTACACCCGAGGACTATGATGGTCGTCATGTGAAAGTGTGGCGGCAACCACACCCAACCACACCCTTCCGTCGAAACGCATGAAATGCTTCACGCTAGAAATAGGTATGGCGGTGGTACTTCCCACGTGACATATAGACAAACATTCATTTTTATATATAAAGATAACTTCAGACATATTATAATAATCCAGAATTGGGGACGGGACTTTTGGCACTCACCATTGGTTTTTCCGGTTTTTCCGAATAATTCATACCACAGAAGGCCTTTTCTAATAGCTTCTTCATTGTTTTATCATGTTGTTTCTTCAGGTCTGTGATAACTCTTCTCGCTTCTGGACATCTGTCGTAATCTACGCAGTCACTGCATTCTTCTGAGAACAATTAATACTGACATTAAATTTAAGTATAAATAAAAACAAAGCCGGCCAAATGCGAATCGGTCACGTGCATGAAGGGCTCCGTACCATTATATATATCAAACACCAAAAAACACATTTTTTTTAAATCCCACTTTTTTTTTGTTTTCGAGGGGGAAACCTTCCAAAGGTAACCGACGCCGTGGGAGCGACGCAGGGTTATGTGGGATTTTTACCGCACTAAAACCCCCCCGGTGGCCGTCCTCGGCGCTGAAAAGGAGGACTCCGGGATCTCGAAACGACTTCATCCGGAATCCTCCGAGCGCGTTGCCCCATCGGGCTCCTCCCAGATGGGCGGCTGGGCCCACCGCTCCGTCTAGTCTTTACGACGGTATGCGATCACACATACCGCCGTCCTTCCCGGGATTGCCTGACCGAACGGTTCGAGTTCCCACTCTAGCCGTCTGCAACCCCGGAAGCCCCTTTTAGTCGCCTCTTACGACAGGCAGGGGATACTGTAGCCCTATTCTGACCCCGAGGCTACAGGGACGCTACTAGCTATCACGGTTCATGAGATCTATTCATTTCATTTAATTATTTAAACTATGTCGCCGTCAGTACAAGTCAGAACATGTACGCATTGCACAGCGCATTCTAATTGTGTTTCCAATCCATTGTGGAATGCTATACCTACTGGTAGCGCAATTTTTGTCATCGCAAATATTCATGAACCCACATATCGTCGCTTAAGTTCTAACACCGCGTAACTCAAAAAATGCCCAGTTTGAGTAAGGAAATAATGGTATCTCAAATTAATATAAGAACATGTTACATTTTCGTAAAAAAAATATTATTTTAATATTAGTCTATTAATATTTTAAACGCAATATATTATTTGGTAGTTGTAGAATTAAAAATAACTATTTGAGACAGTTTCTTTGCTCTCCTGAAAAGTTGCTAATTTTGAGATTCGCGGTGTTAGAACTTAAGCGACGATATGTACCCTACATATAAACCCATATAATACTTAGAGAAATACTCAACGGTATTGATAGCGCGGATTGAAACATATAGACAAACAATGAAATCAGATATAGAGCTTTTGTAATATTTAAGCAATAGTACTTTAAAATATTAGTTTAATATTTATATGAATAAATATCGTCATTATATGCAGCATTGCGTAGAATAAAATAAATAATATAAATAGAAACGATAAATAGAAACCTACGCATCTTAACAATAAACGATTTGCGTTTCGATAGAAGGGTGTAGTTGCCGGCACACTTTATATGAGGCGACCATTCTAGTCCTCGGGAGTAGCAACGCATCTGTGATTGACTTCAGGTAGACCCTTGTTCTATATGAAGTTACTTACAGATGACCATGGGCATAACCGACGCACTACAGTCATTACCTACTTATCGTTAGAAACTAGGCTTTACTAAAAAAATCGATATCCGAGGTAGGTACACACATAATGTATTGTAAGATAATCTGTAATAACTTATGTGTCTTATGTATATTATTTAGAAACGTATTTTAAGTAATATAACATATGATTTCATTTGTAACCACAAACTAGGATAATGTGTATGGGTGACATTTACATTTTTTTTAATCTGACTGAAGTAGTAAGCGAGCATGCAGTCCACCTGATGGTAAGTGGCCACTGCCGCCCATGGTCGCCTGTAAACAACTTCATACAGAACATCCGAAGTCAATCACAGATGCGTTGCTACTCCCAAGGACTATGATGGTCGCCTTATGTGAAAGTGTGCCGGCAACCACACCCTTCTATCGAAACGCAAGAACTGCTTCACGCTAGATCTATCCACCTTGAGACATACACATAAAATGAGTCCACGATCATGTCTTCATCAGGTGGTAAAACCAGTGTAGCTCGACCGGGTAGCTACCACTGCCACACTTATTTGTATCGTGAAGTAAATTTCCATTGAAACGCGAGAACGTTTCGGTGGAAGGGTGTGGTTGTCGGTAGTGCCGGATTAGCCACATAGCAAGAGTAGCAAATGCCCACGACTAGAGGGGCTCCGCGGCCCAACACCTACCTGCTATTTATATTTTACTATCTTTGCTAACTTAAAAATCTTAAACTGAAACAAGATTTAGAAAGTAGATGTAGAAAGTGGCATCTCTAAATTTTCCCAGATTAAATCCAGAAAAGTTTACTAGTAACAGTTTTGTTTCTTATAATACCCTTGCTTAAGGCAAACTATGGGCCTCCTGTCAGAATTTGCTACAGGCCCCGTGCTAGCTTAATCCGGCATTGGTTGTCGGCATTTTGTATGACCATCTCAGTCCTCGGGAGTGGTAACGCGTCTGTGATTGACCTCAGATAGATACCATGTTCTATGTGATTTTGCTTAATGTTCATGGGCGGCAGTGAAAACTTACCATCGTGTGAACTGCTTGCTCGTTTGTTACTTCTATCTTTAAAATATGATCTCAGAGAAATTACATCGTCGTCAACCCATTATTGTCCCACTACTGGGTACGGGTCTTCTCTCAGAATGAGAGAGTTTAGGCCATAGTCCACCGCGCTGGCCAAGTGCGAATTGGTGGTCTTCACACACCTCCGAGAACTTTTTTTTTTATGAACTCTCGGGTGTGTAGGTTTCCTCACGATGTTTTCCTTCACCGAAAAGCAGTGATAATTAATTTCTAATACGCACATGAATCAGTGGTGCGTGCCTGGGTTTGAACCTCCAACCTCCCGATTGAGAGAGCAAGTTTCAACCATTAGGCTATCACTGTTCAAATTACATCATCTCAGATTAATTTAAATTCATCATTTAAGTAGAAGTCTGGTCCAGCATTTAACTGGGAACTCTACTTACGTACAATGTCGATTATGATCAATATAACTAATAAACAGGAAACTGCAGAGTTCATCTACGATTAATATCAAGTATATAACGTAGTATTAATAGCAGTAGTTATTGGTAATAATTTATAAGGTGGTAGAACGTATATTGTTCCACGTATAACGTGAAGCAGTTATTGGGTTACGGTTGAAAGGTTGCTGGCTCACTTTCATAAGAAGCGACCGTTTAAGTGCTGGAAAGTAACCACGAACCACAATTGACTTCAGATAGAAACCGGGTGGTAGAACCAGTGTAGTTCGACCGGGGAAGTACCACTGCCACGTCTATTTCTAGCGTAAACCATTAGTTGCGTTTCGATGGAAGGGTGTGCTTGCCGGCACACTTTTATATGAGACGACCATCTTAATCCTCGGGAGTAGCAACGCGTTTGACTTCAAACTACGTTTTTTATGATGTTGCTTACAGATATCCATGGGCGGGAGTGGCCACTTACTATCCGGACTGCATGCTCGATATCCATTCCAATCTTTTAAAAATATTAATAATAACAGAATCTATAGAAAAAAATGTGTGCGTGTACTAGCGTACACTCGTAAGAAGTGAAACTTCTTCATGACGTTATTTTTCAAAAAATAATTTACTATATGCAACTTTACAGAAATTGGTTAAATAAAGTTAAATTAGATAAAGATAATCTAATCTATAATAATCTATCTAATATCACGCGTGGTAGGGATAAGAAAAAAATGGTGCGTAACGGAAAAAAAAGATGGCGCGTAACGAAAAAATGTTACATTAAATTTTTTTCCAACCCCGATAAAGAAGTTTCACTTTCCAACCCCGATAAAGAAGTTTCACTTCAAAAACCTGAAGCACAAATTATGAAAAGATTTGAAGACACTTTGTCCTACGTTTCATTAATCACTTCATCATTATCACTTTATTATAACACTATTTAAACTGTACCGTATAGAATTATTTTATAAAAATACTGTTACTCACGGCTCACGACTTCTTCACTAATAAACAAAACTAATGAAATTGTAATTATTATAAAAGTTTTCATTTTTTTGTTTAAACAACACATGTATGGAACGATTACCGTAAAGTAGGTGAAAGTGTTAAACTAAATGAGCGGATGAAATACGACTAGCATGATCTATATACTGCTCTTGTTTAAATACATAATATAAGATAATTAGTCTCATACATATATATCGGTTTGCGGCAACTACTTACGGATATCTTCTAAGATAAGAGTTTTGTGTTCTTAAAAACTAGTGCAAATAAATGAATTTATTACGCTGGATAAATCGTATGGAATCCAGAGAATGAACGTAGCCGTAAACATAAACATATCTTAACCAAAACTGTTAGGAATCAACAGGTTTGAAGAGTCGGTCAAATTGTTATTTTTTTTTTGTTCTCGAGGGGAAAACCTTATATAGGTACCCGACGCCGTGGGGGCGACGCAGGGTAGTGTGGGTTTTTACCGCACTGAAGCCCCCCCGGTGGCCGTCCTCGGCGCTATAAAGAGGACTCCGGGACCTCGAAACGTCCGCAACCGGAATCCTCTGAGCGCGTTGCCCCATCGGGCTCCCCCAGATGGGCGGCTGGGTCCCCCGCGCCGTCTAGTCTTTACGACGGTATGCGACAACACATACCGCCGTCCTTCCCGGGATTGCCCGATCGAATAGTTCGAGCTCCCACTCTAGCCGCCTGAAACCCCGGAAGCCCCAATTAGTCGCCTCTTACGACAGGCAGGGGATGCCATATCCCTATTCTGATCCCGGAACGAACTGATATAGAGACGAACCGTAAAAGCGCCTAGTGCTTAAGTCCTATGGTTATGAAAAAAACAGGAAAAAATAAATTCAAGTAGGAATGTACGGACTCAAAGCTAATATCTTTTTATTTGTTATCGGGGTCTACGATATTGACCCGGCCACATAAGATACATACCTAATCTTGTATATTAAATAACATATGTGATATGTCCACAGCGTGGAGGAAAACGTATGGATAATATTTGTCACTATCTATTATTCGTTATTTATGATTAAACGCCAAACTAAAATACATAAATATGGTAAGGTGAAAAAGAAAACAATCAAAATTTTGGCAAATGGAGTTAAAAATACTTGTAAGTTTCAAGTTGAAACTGCTGCTAATGTCTCGCCTGGCGACCTAAAAAGTGATGAAATCGTGCTAAAAAAAGGACACACATATATGTTACGTCCCTTTTATATCTATCATCGTTTCAGTATTCCGTTACTTGAAGATTTTAAATTGACGTAAATATAAGTGCGACGTTACTTTGCGTACAAAATGTAAGTACAAAATTAATAAGAATACTAATTGTCAAATGACCGATTTTCGTATTGACGGCTTCGTACAATAAATAGAGCCTTTTGTAGTAACTCAAGACTTAAGTCGGTCATTTGAAATTAAAACTAAATGACTTATTTTCACTCGAATGCGTCAAAAGAAGGGCTTTAGAAGTGTTTTATGAATGTATTTATGTACGCAGTACCTACTTAGTTTTATTGGTTTTATCCTTCGCGTTTTTACATTTTCATAATAATTTCTAGTTGGATACATGTATGTATATCACTACATAGTATAAAACAAAGTCGCTTTCCGATGTCTGTCCGTATGTATGCTTAGATCTTTAAAACTGCGCTACGGATTTCAATGCAGTTTTTTTAAATAGATAGAGTGATTAAAAAGGATTGTTTTTATGTATGATACATGCATAAGATAGTGGAGAAACACTGATAATTTTAGATTTTTGGCTTATAGGCGTAACCAAGCTAGTAGGTATATTACTTTCATAAATTATTTAGCTATTTGTTATAAGGTTATTTGAGGTCATTCAAAATACGATATGTATGTTAAAAGCTTATTAGGGTTATGCCATTTTTTTGTACTTAGATTGTGTGGTTATGTGTTTAGGTCATTTTACGAAAATATCAATATCAAATTAACAGTTGACATATTTTTTTAAATGTTGCCAACGGATCGATAAAACGAATTAAACGTATGCTTACATATATACATAGCTTTAAGACTATAAACAAATTATAGTATTGTAAGTAAATTACTATGAAATGGTATAACATTGATTGATAAATAAATCAGTAGTTTGAGAAGGAAAAAATACGAATATAGAATACAAAAAACAGAAAATAGCCTGATGCTAAGTGGTCACTGACGCCCATGGACAGCTGTAAGCAGCAAGCGACTCTACACAGAACAAAAGTCTGAATTCAATCTCAGATGTGTTTTTGGCAAAGGGAGATCTCCCACCAGGCTGGGTATGATGGAATGGTATAGGATGCCTGGGGAGCGGCTGTGCTCCGACAGTCGTTGTTCGGAACTTGTATATATGCGGTGTATTGAGAATACTTCGATAGCATGTTTCAATACTAGTAGCGCCATCTCTTAACGAGTTGCGGGAAGTCGCCACACGTTCTCCCGAGGGCTGGGTAAGATGGTCGCCTTACCGTAATGGGTAGGCAGTTGACTTTTCACAAATGATGTATGTTTGGTGCTGCTATATCAACAAATTAAAAACTAGACGTCGTTCGTTACGTTATTTATTTTTAAATTTATGTGTACCTACATATTTTGTTCTTTTGTCGATGAACCGAAATAAAAGAAGGTGGTAGAACCAGTGTAGTTCGACCGGGGAAGTACCACCGCCACACCTATTTCTAGCGTGAAGCATTTCTTGCGTTTCGATAGAAGGGTGTGGTTGCCGGCACACTTTCACATGAGGCGACCAGCATAGTCCTCGGGAGTGGCAACGCATCTGTGATTGACCCAATAAAACCATTTATTCGCATACATTACACTTAAAACATTTTCTGTATGTAGGTATATTCTATAAAATATAGTTTCTAAACTATTACTAGCTGTACGGACCAATTTCTGTCTATACTAAATTATAACGCTGTAAAATAAGACATCAGAAAAATACATATAACCAACATTTTATTCTAATTCTTTTTCAATAATGAAAGCTCTGTTACGTATATCATCGCACCTCTCCTCTCTTCACCGCACCTACGTCATCACACCTCACCTCCTTTGTCGTCACACCTCACCTCCTTTGTCACCGCACCACGCCACATTAAAGCATCACATCACTGCTGCGTTACAAAATGCTTGAATTTTTGCAATCATTTACTTTGATAAGCATTCATATGTAGTTTCTACAAAACCACCGAATCATCAACTTATTATCTCTTCGGATAATGTCATTGACATATGTGGCGCTTGTAATGTGATTGAAAGAAAGGTCGCGATGGCCATACTAAGTGACGTTTATTCTATAAAGACTCTGGCTCTTGTGCAGCCAAAACCTGAATCATTTTCAAAGATTGTTGAAAGATGGGTCTAGATTTTATGATGACCGGCAAGATCCGCTGTATTTTCTAAAAGTTTAATATCAGATATAACATAATTTGGAAATTGGCTCGTTCCATATTCTCGTATTTACTTATGTTTAATCCTGAGTACAAGTGCTTTCAAGAGGGCACATTAGGTAATAAAAATGTTTTCTGACTGTCATGTAAAACAAATAAAAAGTGTAATTTAGGTCTGAAATATATTTTCTTATAATAAAAATCAGTTTGTTTAAGATAGGAGTATTAAAGAAAAAAATTAAAGTCTATCCTTATTTGACGATCCTGACGACCCGCGCGGCGGTGCGGTTGCCGGTCTGTCACGCAATGGGTTCCTGGTTCGATTCCCGGCCAGACAGGTATCTGAATGAGTTTAGATTCTTATTCTGGGTCTGGGTGTAAGTGTGTATGTCTATGGCACCCAGGACACAGGAAAAAATCCTAATCCTATTTGAGTGCAGGAAGCGTTTTTTAAAGCGTTTTATTTCAACAAAGGCCAGACCGGGTGCAAGGTAGGAGAGACCGGCGCTCAGAGAGCTCTCATTTTTGTGCCTTTTTGAAGAGTATTATAAGAAATGTTAATCATAATGAACAGAAACTAATTTGGGTTCAAAATACAAATTAATTTATAAAGAATTTATTTCTTATATATTTACATTTACAGAGAGCTTATTCTAATTCAATAAAAAATATTTATGGTGCCATGTTATCTAAAATCCATCCCATGAATTTGGTGACATCCGTATACACTCCTGGGAAATCTGAGCCACATTTGCCGGGTCCGTGTGACACCACACCGTATTGGACGAATCGGTTCACATTGTTGTACCTTGCTTCGAGCATCAGTGGACCTCCAGAATCGCCGTTGCAAGAATCCTTGTTGTATGATCCAGCGCATAGTTGGTTTTCAGTCGCGTCGGGATCGCCAGGTTTAGTGTATCTGTAAAAATTGTACAGTTAGTTCTTGGTTTTACTTTATTTTTTAAACAAACGAAGTAGCAAACGATCATGCAGTCCGCCAGATGGTAAGTTGTCACTGCCGCTCATGGACATCTGTAATCAACTTCATACATGGGTTCCATCTGAAGTCAATCACAGATTCGTTGCTACTTCCGAGGACTATTATGATCGCCTCATGTGGAAGTGTGCCGGCAACCACACACTTCTATGGAGATGCAAGAAAAGCTTCACGTTAAAAATAGGTGTGGCGGTGGTACTTCTCCGGTCGAACTACACTGGTTCTACCACCTTGAAAACATATAGAACATAAGTTGATGTGAAGTTAAGTGGCTCGGCAACCATACCCTTCAACCGAAACGTTAGAACTGCTTCACTCTAGAAATGGGTGCAGTGATGATATCTCCTCGGCTGAAGCATACCAGTTCTTCCACTTGTTTGCAAATAGACTTTTTAATAGACTTTTAAAAATGCTATTTGATTAAATACAATTTATTTTTTATTTAATTTCCATTTGAACTACAGTGTTTATCTTTTTAGATTCAATGGCAACGCAACAATTGAATTTCTACGAAGTCTAAAACATCTTAAAAGGATATGAAGCGACATTTTGCTACTATTTGAGTTGATCTGCAGCAAAAAGATCGTTACTCGATATTCGGTCTAAAAGACGTCGAGTACCACCACATGTTTATGTAACGAATATGCTGCTATACTGCTGGGCACGGGTCTTCTCTCAGAATGACAGAGTTTTAGGCCATAGCCCACTGCGCTGGTCAAGTGCGAATTGGTGGACTTCACACGTCTCCGAGAACTTTTTTTTATAGAACTCTCGAGTGTGTAGGTTTCCTCACGATGTTTTCTTTCACCAAAAAGCAGTGATAATTAATTTATAATAGGCACATAAATCAGTGGTGCGTATCTGGGTTTGAACCTCGGACCTCCCGATTGAGAGGGCAAGTTTCAACCATTAGGCTACCACTACTCTTGTTACTTGTTAGTACAACAAATTTTACCAACCTATTGTATAAGTTGCGGCACCCTTGGGCAGTGTGGACGGGAATATTGACCTCGAGTAGAATCGAGGATTCTGTTCCGTTTTCCGTGATACCCCATCCAGTTACGGTGGCGTTTTGATTTGCCAACTCTTTATTGCGCAAAGCTGCTGTCTTCGGTAAACAGATGGTACCGACGTTTTCTGTGTAGAAAAAGAAACTCATTAAAAAATGGATAAAAGTGTAACTTGACAGATAGACAGAAATTAATCTTTCGAATTGTTTCAGGTTACAATTACGTTGGCGTTATATGAGTCGTGTAGAATCAAATAAGGCTATATTTTAAGGTTGGTATCAAATACGGCTATCACAAAACAAAAAATGCGAATACCCAGTCAATCATGTATCTTGTCACATTCTCTCGGTGTTAATTTAATAGAGAAATACCGGTAGATTATAAAAAAATCTACATATCAGTATTCTTTGGAATAACATAAAAGAGAATCATTTTTTTTACTTTACCAAAAATATGTCCAAATGTAGATAGCCACCTTTGATTTTATACGACTCATATGCAACGCTCAAGAGCATTGGGAGATAACTATAAGTTCCATTTCGTTTCTCGTTGTAGAATGACCAGTAGAAATACAATTCTCGCAAAAGGCTGAAAGCCAGTTGGAGAGACCAAACATCGATTAGCGGAAGCCAAAAAAAAAGTAGATTAATTATTACATTCCATTACTTGATGGAGGTTGTTGATCACGGGATACTTCGTATTGTCTTTAATAACAACATCCATGTGTCCTCCTAAATATTCCAGAACACATAAAGGCTTTTTGCTGTCTTAATTGTCTAATAAACAGGTGTGGCAACCTCCCGCTACTCATGGTGACCCCGACGTGATCCACTTTGGCAAAGGGAGATCTCCCGTCAGGCTAGGTGATCATGCCTGGGGAGCGGCCGTGCTCCGACAGTTGATGTTCGGAACTTGTATATATGCAGGATTCTGAGAATGCTTCGATAGCGTGTTTCAGAATACTAGTAGCGCCATCTCTTGATGAGTAGCGGGAGGTTGCCACACAGGTCTTGTTTAAACATACTTTTACAATGATAACCTACTTTGTTTTAATTGTGCGATAATATCTTGAACATCACTTAGAGATACTTACTGTGTCCAAATTCGATACGTTCACCCACTCTCAATAGTGCAATATCATTAATAACTCTAGGTAAGCCATGGTAATTAGGGTGAACTATAGCTCTTTCGACTGGAACATCCTGAAATTAAATTTTATTTGAAACGATTAGGAAATGATTAACATATTTCAACGAAGACTGAGGAATCTTAGATTATACAGTCGATGCGTGTTTAGATTAGATTGGCCTTGAATAGCCCACTGCCTCTTTTCCCGTTTTTGTCATAGAGGAGACTAAGAACACCAGCGTCTTTTTGTATAAAATCAACTATTGTGGCCAACAGGAATGTCAGGGGCGATTACTAAGACATATAGTCTTGTAGTGGACCTTAATGGATTGAGCTCTAAGTACTTGAAGTTTAAACTGTAACAGGTCTTATCAGGCTAAAACCTGTAATTGTCTAGGGCAGCATTATTTGTCTGTTTTTTCATTGTGTCCAACCAAAAGGTTTTTAGTTCATCAAAATGATGACTCGCGTGGCAGAGCGGTTACCATACCATTCTGATACGCATTAAATTATCGGCCAGATAGCTATAACAACGCTTTCTACATTCGTAGGTCCACACTAGAATTTTTTCTTACGTTGTGGTTGCCACTGACACCCATAGACGAATACACAAACACCCAGAAACAGAACTGGAACTAAATTCATCATTTAGAAATCTGTCTGGCCTGGATCAAACCCGGGACCTACGTGTCAGATCGATAATTGACCGTCATAAATTAATCTCAGCTTCTGAAAGGTCAATTTAAATTCTTGTTCTGGGTCTGGGTGTTTGCGTATTCATTGTACATGTCCATTGCACCCTTGACAATGGAGAAAACCCTAGTGTGTGGGCTTTGAGTGTAGTCCCCACACACTAGGATAAGTGCTCATAATAAGAAACTAAGACTAGAAATGCCTACCTGTATATGACTCTCACAGACATCCTCCTGGCAATCATAGTCTTCATTGATGTCGTATTCCCCAATTCGTACGCCTGCAAGTGACTTATTAGCAACACAATGAGCTGCTGTGAGTATATATAGGTCGTTAATAATACTGCCTCCACATTTAAATGCAACACCGTCACCTGCAATGACAAATATTTGTTTATTTTGTGGTAAGAGGGAAGTACTTATTAGAGTTCCGACTTAGCCCTCAGGGATAGAAACGCATTGTGGTCAAGCCTACGTATACTCTTAGAGCCGTTAATTGCATACTCATAATCGGGAGTAGCCATTTACCATCTGCATGCTCGTTAGCCATATTTACTTATTTATTTATTTAGTTTTTTTATTTATTTATTTAGGTTAGTGACCTACCGTACATCAGTACATTGTTCAAGATTAAACATAATAATTATTAATCATTCTAGGCGTCAGTACTATTACTATTGACGACGACATGCAATTCAACATTATTATAAATTGCGAATTATTAATTTAGATGCAAACTTTTAAAAATCATATTAAGTAATATAAAAACATAAATCTCAAAAGCTTGAAAAACAACAAAACAGTTCATAAGAGGTCTGGTTTATTTATTTTTATAATAATTAATTGTCTAAGTATCCTTATGACCGTAAGGATACATGCATTTTGTTTGTGTGACGTGGAAAAACCGGTAATTGTCAATACATAATTGATATACCTATAAGTTTTCCCACAAGAAACAAATTCCTGCGCAATTGAACAAACAGGATAATTTCGTCAATGTTATTTTTGTATGAATTTCCTACACAGTGATAGCCTAATAGATAAGTTAACTTTCGATCGGGAGGTCCGAGGTTCGAACCGTACCGAAAATTCCGTGCATATTAGAAATTAGTTAACATTGCTTCAGGTGAAGGAAAACATTGCGAGGAAACCTACACATCTGGGAGTCCTTTAAAATATATTCTCAAAGGTGTGTGAAGTCTACCAATTCTTACTTGGCTAGCGCGGTAGGCGGTACCTAAACCTCTTTAATTCAGAGAGAACATCCGTGCCCAGCAGTGGGACAATAATGGGTTGATGATACAATACATACAATTTGTTATGTGCCCATACTATACGACGAAATCTTTTTGAACATCTCGATTTACCGCACTCTTCAGACCAAAATGCAGCTGCATATTAACTAGAATCCTTTGAACCTTCGTTGCCCAAATGTTGGCTGACGACAAGTATCCTACACTAGCTGTGCTCGCGACTTTGTCCGCGTGGAATAGTTATTTTGGCCATGATTTATTTTTGCAAACAACTTCCTCAGCTTTATAAATTGTAGCTGTTACCCACGACTTTGTCTGCGTCATTTTGTTGTAGCGTGATGTTATAAAGCCTAAAGCCTTCCTCGATAAATGGTCTATTCAAAATAGAAAGAATTTTTCAATTCGGACCAGTAGTTCATGAGATTAGCGCGTTCAAACAAACAAACAAACTCTTCAGCTTTATAATATTAGTACAGATAGAAAGCATAGTGTTTCCCATTACTAATACAAAATGGTATTTTGAATCACTACAGGCTTAATTGTTATTAAATCATCAACCAAATAGCTTAAACTATGCAATCTACTTTTGTCATTCTGTTATTTGTATTTATGTGCACGGAAAATAAGTATCATTATTTAAAGTGCATTTGTTATGTATAAATTCCAATGCAACGATATTAGGTATTTTTGGAACACGTAACAAACGTGTACCGTTCTTAAAATATGTTCATTTCGAGCTTTAATCATGTATTTGTTTTTAAAAAATACGAGGCTAGCGGCGTCTGTATTAGCCTTTAATACTGTAATCTGTAATTATAGATTATTTTTAACAATCATAATCATAATAATAATAATTTAATAAATATCATTTTTAATAATCGCCCGCGTGGTGGGGCGATGTCATGCCAGTCTGACAGTAAATTCCGTGTTCGAACCCCGGTCAGAGCGATTTCTGAAGTATGAAATTAGCTATCTGTTGAGTCTTATTTTTTGTTCTCGAGGGAGAAACCTTCAAAAGGTACCCGACGCCGTGAGAGCGCAGGGTTATGTGGGATTTTACCGCACTAAAACCACCCCAGTGACCATATGCGCTGTAAAGAGGACTCCGGGATCTCCAACTAAACTCAACCGGAATCCTCTGAGCGCGTTGTCCCATCGAGCTCCTCCCAGATGGGCGGCTGGGCTAACATTAGTTATTTATAAACTATCGATGATGACCTTTTTATCATTACTTTAATCGTACAAGTCTAGCAGAATGATAAGATATTAATAAAAAACTGATTTTATTACTTATCGCGTGTAAATATAATGTTTCTTTTAATAAAGGTTAATGTATAGAGAATCTTACGGGTATTATGTGAGATGAGAGCCATCCAGGGATATTCGTACAGGTCTGCTTTTTTTCCACCGACTATACGTGGGCCTTTTATATCGCCGCAAGATGTGGGCAACAGTCGCTGGTTACGGTGATTGGTTATCGCCCTATCTTCTGGTGTTTCAGGTACATTTTCCTCTTCTTGTTCTAAAGGTGGGAACTTCGAACAGCATACCTGTGAAATAAATTGTATTCGTTAAACTACTTTTATAGAATCCCTTGAGTAGATTTTACTTGTTTTCCTGTTGATACATCTTTCTTCGTTCAGTAGCCATCCTTTACAATTTAGATTCTAAGTTGTTGTAAATAACTTTAAAATACGTTTGTGAGCGACCTTAGGAGGTAAGGTAATTAAGAAAAAAGGTGTCGGAGAGGGATATATTATGCGATACTACAAATACGCTTTTACCTACACTGTTTTATCTTTCATAACCGAGGTCTAAAAGGTGGGTGTTAATAACGTATGCGGTGAAACCTTTGTGTTTTTTACTGAATATTTTAATATATATAAATTCACGTAATGGCGCCTTCTATTGGCATATTTATGTAATATATAAAGTCAATAAAGATGAAGGGCGGCGGCAGAGGGCGCTAGAAGCGCAACAGCGGTGACATTTTTTAAAAAATTTCCAGAAAAAAATTGCCTATTTTTTTGTTCTCGAGCGCGACTGGACCGTCTTTGCGCAATACGCCCTCCGGAGCCCCCTCAAATTCAAAGCAGTGTCGCGGTTCCTTTATTTCACTCCCTATCGCTAAAAATGGGTATAGCGTTTCTTTGGATATCCCGGAGTACTTTTAGCAGCGCCGTATTAAGCCAGCGCGGGGCCTGTAGCAAATTTTGATAGGAGACCCATAGTTTGCCTTAAGTAAGGGTATTCAATATAACAAAACTGTTACTAGTAAACTTTTCTTGATCTGGGAAAATTTAAAGATGACACTTTCTATATCTTCTTCAGTTTAAGATTTTTGGGATAGTAAAGATAGTAAAATATAAATAGCAGGTAGGTGTTGGGTCGCGGGCCCGTAGCATTTGCTACTCGTGCTACGTTTAGTAGCCCCAAAGACGGCCATCAGGGGGGTTTTGGTGCGGTAAACATATAAACCTGCATCGCCCCTACGGTGTCGGGTACCTTTTGAAGGTTTTCCCCTCGAGAACAAAAAAAGCGTATCTTAATCACTAAAACTCACTTTTGGTATTGGACGTCTTCCAGTTCTGTCATATCCACAGCTCGCAATTTGGAACAACCGTTTCGTGGTTTGATCTCTTCTATTTAACGCAAGGTCTAGTGCTGAAGGACATTGGTTGTAATTCATACAGTCACTGCATTGTTCTAAAACCAAACATATCACAGTATAAAACAAAGCCGCTTCCCGCTGTTTGTCCCTATGTATGCTTAGATCTTTAAAACCACACTACGGATTTAAATGCAGTTTTTTTAAATAGAGTGATTTAGGAGGAATATTTTTATGTATAATACATGTATAATATAGTAGAGAAACGCTGATAATTTTAAATTTTGACTTTTAGGCGGAACAAAGTTCGCCGGGTCGACTAGTAGGTTATAAATTATAAGTAGCGATAGAGGAATTGTATGGTGTTATGAAGTCCACTCATTTTTTCCCATGAATATCATAGGAGGCAAAATAAGCTAGATGACTATAATTACCTATACAAATGCACATATATTTCATTGATTGTGTTGCATGGGTTTGTCATGAATATACTTTATATCCACTTATGTAGTAAAGCGCATAAATATGAATATTAAATTAATTTAAGCTAGAAATGTTCTCATAGAAGTGACTTGTAATGTCTTATTTGAGAATAAAGATCTTTAAACCTAAATATCACTTGCTTTAATTGTTAAAGAAAACATCGTGAGGAAATCTGTATGCCTGTGTATGATAAAAAAAGTCTCCTAATCCACACTCGGTTAGGTCGATGGATTATGGCCCAAACCCTGTCTTTGTGCATTCAGACTTATATCCAGCAGCGGGAGAATAATAGGTCAAGGTGGTTTCACAAGTTAGTAGAAGCAGTGTCGTAGAAGTAGTCCTAGAAGAATAGTCTTCTCATTTTCTTACACTAACTGCCATTTTATGCCAAAGTATAATGCGAAAGGATATAATAATGGAGTGTAAAAACTGATACGAAACGACAGTAAACAAGAAGCTTTGATAGTAGGTACATGTATGTATTTTATACCATTATTTTCCTCCTAGTCGTTGAACTGGGAAATCCAGTTTTGTTTCACACATAAATATTTATAGTCTGCACACTTGCACACATAAAGGTGAGGTCGCACGGTTCAATTTTGATATCGTGACACGACAATGAAGATGACCATGTATATTTTTGAAATGTTTTTGTTATTACAATTTATCATATCTTATAATGCAGCACGTACTTATTTGCATAGCAATGTTATAAATTTATAAAATGATAGCATTTATGAACGATTGATAAGTATCAAACTAAACAAGTTTTACAGATATAACTGTACTTCTGTCTTCAATTAGTTTTATTTTAAACACAAATATTCATTTTTCTTTTCATTAAAAGCCAAGGGCTGCTGGAAGCTATTTTATTTTCGAATAAGCAGTCCTTTGTACTGTTATTATATTGCTATTTTTTATTTAATTTTCTTTGTAATATAGATATATCACTAAATTTGCTCACGAATACTGTACTCTATTAAAGCTTTAATTCGTATTTTCGTTAAAGTCTTTGGTTAATATATATTAAAAAATGTATAATTAAGGTTAACAAAAATACTTACGACTCTGGACTTCGCTTAATGCAATCAAAACAAACACACTTAACGCTACAATAGTATACATTTTGTATTATAATTGTATAATTATTGTATATAGTATATAGAAATACGACGATCGTCTTCACATGACGACCGTCTGAGACTGACTGAGAACAAAATGTAAGGTTTATTTAAGAGGTAGCGTTATAATAATGAGCTAATCTGGAATAAACAAGACTATAATAAAAATCCCATATGACATCATGCCAGTTTTATTAATTGCTTTGTATAGTGCCTATTAATTGAGATGACCTTTAAGTTTTCAGTTTTCCTTTTTTGTTCACGCTGAGTGTGAAATAAATTATACTGAAAGACATGACGATGGAATATATTGTCTAGGAATTGTTGGTGTTAATTGGAATAGATGTTGTTTATTTGTAAATTCTGCCATCCAATAATATATAGGCGTAATTTTTATTTTGAGAGGATACCTAAGACCAGAAATTAATAGTGAAAATTGTTTAAATAAGGAGTAGTTGCATAAAAATAAAGTGCGTTTAATGCAATAAAAATAGCGAGCATACTGTCCTCGATAAATGGTTTTGAACTTCAGATAAACTTACTCTGACGACCCGCGTGGCGCAGCGGTTACCATACTGTCTGACGCGCAATGGGTTCCGTGTTCGATTCCCGGCCAGGCAGGTATCTGAATGATGAGTTTAGATTCTTGTTTTGGGTCTGGCTGTTTGTGTATTTGTCTTTGTGTGTCCATGGCACCCACGACACAGGAGAAAATCATACTGTGGGGTTATGAGTGTAGAAAGCGTTTTTTTTTAAATAGGTGCCCGGTAAAATTACATGATGTGCGGCTTTTCTTACTTACGCTTGAAAAGCATCACCCTCTTTCTGACGCAGTCGGATCACCCTCTTTTTGTCGCATGTCCTAATGATACTAAGACAAAATCGTTAATATAAAATTTTGATTAGTTAAAAAGGCTTTTTAACCAATTCCGACAGAACTGACTAGTCTATCCGGCTATTAAGTTTGACGACCAGGCAACCCTAATTGTACCGATACAGTGGTTGGGTGGTTTAATGTACTAAGGCGCGGCGAGGCGAGGGACGTGAGGTGATTGACATTCGGCGGATTCATTGAAAACTTATAAGGATCATATTTTTAATACTTAACGAGTACTCACGATATGCGGTTTTTGAATCCGTTTCGAATTCTTTTTGCCAATATGTCGACCCAGTTGCATGGATCGTGGTCACGTCGAAAACCGCATATCTTGAGTACCCGTTAAGTATTAAAATGTATCAATTCCGCGATAATATTAGTCTAAAAGCATATAGGATCATATTTCATTACAATGCAACACTAGGTCACAAAACTCATTTAAAGCATCTCAGTATTAATCTTCTTCTTCAGCATCTAAGGTGGTATTCGAATGGTTCGACAACCCCATCGTCCCACACTACTTCTAGTGTGTTCTTGCGTTTCGGTGGAAGGCAGTGGATAACGGATCATTTTTATATGATACGACTATCGTAGTTCTGAGGACTCGCCCAGTCCAGTCCAGCTTTTCTGTGATTGACATCAGATAAACCTTTGTTCTATAAGAGGTGTCTATGGGCGACAGATAATAATAATAATAATAATAATATACTTTATTGTACCCAACAAGGAAAATAATACAATGAAATCTTAATATTAGAATACAAAAGGCGGCCTTATCGCTCAACAGCGATTTCTTCCAGGCAACCTAAGGTTAAGGAGTTAAGACTAAGGTGAAAATAAAGAATAGGTAGGGTGCAAAAATCAGGTTAATGAATTTAAAGCAACGTACAGATTAATAAAAAAAAAAGTAAAAGCGAAACTAGTTTTTTAAATAACAACAATTGTGAAAATAATACAGTTTAAGGATAGCAAAAAGCGTAAGGAGAGGATTGGAAAATTAGAGCTTAAGGTAATGGGACTTCACAAGATTTTTAAACGAGTATAGGGATTGGGCAAAACGGATTGAAACAGGAAGGGAGTTCCATAAATGTATAGCTGAAACAGTAAAAGAGTTTTTGTAAAATGAAGTTGAGTGGGAAGGAGTGTAAAGAGTAAGGTTATGAGTGGAGCGAAGGGATCTATCATGTGATAGGTGGAGAAAGGGGAAACGTTCCTTGAGGTATGGTGGAGAGGTCGGATTAAATAATATACAGTACAGAAGAGATAGAATGTGAGCATTTCGGCGAAGACGAATTGGGAGCCACTTGAGTTTAGCGCGATACTCTGACACATGGTCATATTTCCGTAAGCCGAATATGAACCGTATACAAATGTTTTGAAGACGCTCAAGCTTATTTAATTGCTCCTCGGTAATATCAGGATAACACACATCAGCATAGTCAAGTATTGGTAGAAGTAGAGATTGCGCAAGCGTAATTTTTGTGGGTATAGGTAAAACATTTTTCAGTTTGCGAAGGGAACCCATAGCAGCAAAGAGCTTTTTACTGACTTCCGTGATCTGTGGTATCCACGAAAAATGTTGGTCCATGTAGATACCCAAATTCTTAACCTTATTACTATAGGGAATTGCAACATCATCCAGTGTTATAGGCGGTAACAGGTGCCAATCAATTCTGGCAATCAAACGCGAACTCCCTATAATAATTGCCTGGGATTTAGTGGCATTTAATTTTAATCCGAAGTCTTTGGTCCAAGTCGAAATACAAGTCAGATCCGTGTTAGTAATCTTGATGGCGCTGTGCAAGTTGTTAAGGCTAGCGTGATTGTAAATTTGCAAGTCATCCGCATATAGATGGTAGTGAGAAGTTAAGTGAAGACTAATAGAGTTAATGAAGATAGTAAAGAGGAGAGGAGACAACACGCCACCTTGCGGCACGCCAGCAGTTGTACTCGACCAAATGGAAAATTTGTCATCGATTTGAATACGCTGCCGGCGCCCGTACAAGTAACTACGAAACCAATCAATTGCCGTCGGAGATATGTAGAGAGAACGCAAAACCCCCAAGAGGACGTCAAAATCAACAGTGTTGAAAGCATTGCTAAAATCCAACAGAGTTAACACCGTTAGCTGTTGATTATCCATCCCCATGCGAATGTCATCTGTTATTTTCAGCAGGGCAGTAGCCGTACTATGACCAGGGCGGAAACCAGACTGAAGAGGATTTAGTAGGGCTTGAGAGGTAAGAAAGGAGCTAAGCTGAAGGTGGATAAGGCGCTCAAGGACTTTGGATAGGAAAGGTAATATGGATATTGGTCTGAAATCAACAAATTCGGTTGGATTGGATTTTTTGGGTAGGGGAATTATGTTGGCATCTTTCCAGGAGGAGGGGAAGGAATTACTTTGGATAGAACTATTAACCATGAAAGTAATAGTAGGAAGGAGTAAGTCAAGGAGAGGGATGATCATTTTACGGCTAATGCAATCGCTACCTACGGCATTAGAGGGGATGGAGAGTATTGCTCTCTCTACATCACGATCTGAAAATTGATTAAACGAAAATAAAGTAGAATTTGAATTGGGAATATTAGAAAGGTTATTCAGAGTTCTTTCTTTCGTTTTGCTATCAATGCAAGAAGTAACAGAAAAATGACGATTTAAATCGTTTAAGTTGAGATTATGTGGAAGAGAGTTTTTCGGCGATTTCCCAATTCCTAAAGTTTTAAGAAATTTCCAGACCCTACTAGGGTCTTCATTATGAACAGAATTATAAATATGGCGTCGTTGTAAATCTCTACACATCATATTGCAACGATTTCTTGCAGATTTGTACCGCTCAAGATTAACCTCACTGGCGTCTAACTTATATTTGGACTTGGCTGAGTTTTTCTTATTGATTAGGGTCCTCACGTCGTCAGTAAGCCATGGAGCTGGCGGATATCGAATACGAACTGGGCGAACAGGGGCATGCACGTCATACAGTTGTACTATCAAGGAATTAAACAATGCCACCTGCTCGTCAACAGTGCTCATACTCTTCACGATACCCCAATCGATATTCGCAGCATCGCGGCGGAGTTCTACAATGTCCATCCCACTGAAATTACGCTGAAGAAGAATTCTTGACTTAGCTTTTGGAGGTCGGATTTTATAAGACAAGTAGAGAAGGTCATGGTATGAAAATCCCTCAGCAGCGCACTGGCCATACTTTGCGACATGATCCAATGAAGATACTATCATTAGATCGAGCAAAGAAGGGTCACAGTTTGGGAAGAAGTGTGTTGCACTTATAGGTAAAATATGTAGATTGGCAGCGTTGACCAAGGACTGTAATTTATGGGATCTGACATCCTGCTTGAGTAGACATGTATTGAAATCACCCATAATGATTGAGTGGTCGAAGAGTGGACAAAGGTCTTCAAGCAGTTTGTCTAAGCAGGGGAAGTAGTCAACGCTGAGAGAGGGGCTATAAAAAGCGCCCAGAAGAAGTTTGGCGTTAGAAAGGTGGACTTCTAAAAATAAATGTTCGGATTCGTTCCCAGAAGTTCCCTGCGGTGACTTACTTATTATTGAAAAAGGGATATGGGAGCGAAGGTAGATTGCAACTCCTCCACCGCCCCGACCGGTGCGATCATTGCGGATTAAATGAAATCCAGGGAGAGAATAAGCCGTAGATGGAAGACATGGCTTAAGCCACGACTCCGAAACTAGAATAGCATGGATATGTGTGCTATCAAATGATGACAATAAGTCGGGGTAATGTGCCGGAATACTCTGTGCATTTATATGGATAACATTAAAATTTTTCAGTACATCTGAGAAATAAGAATCTAACGTTTTGTTTAAAGGAGGAATACTTTCAAAGCTGTCATTACTACTTAATCCCTCGGAAGCAGAAGAAAACATGAAAGGATGCTCGTTGCTATCATTAAGTGACATGATAATAAACAAAAATTAAAACTAAGTTTAAATAAACAGTAAAACAAGTAAATCTAAAATAAAATAAATAACTAACTTTCTCCTACCTGCCAGCAATACAAAAGAAACAAATATACAATAATTACTTTAAGTAATATGCATTATTTAAAACAACAACACAAAAAAAAAAAAAAATAAAATAAAATAAAAAAAAAAACAGCATAATAATATCAAAAACTACCAATCACTAGTTTCGCCAAGAAAGCATACAAGGAAGTTTGTAGATAGGAGAAATCGTTTTATTTTAATATTGCATTAAATATTTAATCATGCAACTTTACCAAGTTACGACTTTACCAAGTTGCAACGTTACCAAGGCAGTCCGCTTATAGTAACTTATGACATTGACAGTCTATGGCCAAATATTGAGAGTCTAGGGCAATATTAAAATAATTAAACTTCAAATTGACGTTGTCATTTAGTAAAGTGTACTACTATGATTGATACTAAATTTATACAATAACAATATTTGCTGATAATCAGGGTAAACAATAAATAGCAGACTACCTTGGTTTGATATAAGTAAACAAATATAAACTTAAGTAGCTAAATAACACAAGTGTCTAAAAACTGAAAACACTACGCAACTAACAGTCTGCAACAAAGTTTCATGGACAACAAAGAGAAGCGAGGAATAAAGATAAAAATATTAATTAAGGACAAGAATACACACTAAGACACATACCAGTCAGGACTACTTATTCTTGTTAACTCGTTTGGTACGAGTTACTTCTCTTCCGTCCTGGGGTTTCGTTGCATTTGAAGCATACAGCACAGATGAGGAAGGTGCCGGCGCTACAGGGATTGCTTCGAGCTCCGCCAATGTTTCAAGCCGATGATGCGAGCCGTCTGGAGCCAGCACATGGATAACACCATCGCGAGTCCAGCATTTGGAGACACCAAAAAGTTGCCTAGCCCGCATAAAAACATTGTGGCGGCTCTTCGTTAGAAATTCCGACTGAGTGATGCCGCTTCCTTTTAATGCCTTTTTAGCGTACCATACTTTATTCCGGATAGAGACCTCTCTAAACTTGACCAACAAAGGTCTGGGTTTGTTCTCCAGAGGACGTCCCAATCGTTGACATCTGATTATACTGCTCTGGGACATGTCAATGAGCTTCAGTTTGCTAGAGGCAAGTTTCATAAAGGTGTCAGTGTCAGCTTCTCCTTTCTCTTCGGGGACACCATGAAAGAGAACTATCTTGCGTCTGCTCCTCATATCAAGGCGTTCAACCTGGCATGCCACAAATTCAATCTGCTTCTGTATGGTGTCTAAGGCAGAGAGAACAAAAAGTCTGAATGCAGCAAAATCCGTAGCTAAGGCTGAAGTAGATGGAGTTGTGGAACTTTGCTGAAGCTGCCTTTGGAATTCATCCATCTTGTTTGCAAATAACTGAGACATGGCTGTAAGTGAACCTTGGAGGGAGTCCATATTGCAGTGATTGGTTTTTGTGTTGTTGCGAAATTAAATGTAATGTGGAATCAGTGCTGGGAGGTAGGTGTACTATCACAGACTTATAAACAGCATAAAATTGTAAGTTAATCAATTTATATCAAATTAAAATGTTAAGAGCAATTTCTGTTAGTGTTAACTTATTCACACCTACCCTCGGGTCGGGTCGGACAGATACTACTTGCTAGTGGTGTAACGAATGTATTGTTAATATTATTATCACCCGTCGCAACGGTCGAAATTCGACCGTAGTTTAAATTAAAAAACTAAATTTCATATTGTCATTGTCAAAGTAGCATAATATTTCTCAAATATAGAATATTCCTCAAATTCAAGTAAATTGTAATAATTTTCAAGTTATTTTGAACGCACCCGTTAAAGGTTTAATTAGCTAAGCTGCATTTAAAAGCAATAGCGGGTATTTTAATAAAGACATCTGACATTTTGACGTTATGTGTTTTCATAGTAAGACATTCAATCTTCTATTTCGTTTATTGTGTATGTGTTTGTGTAAAATGCAAGGTAGTGTGTGTTATGTGTTTTAGTTGATTTTATGTATGTTTTATGCATTATTTGGAAAAAATATTAGCATTGCGAAATCCTTCTCTACATCAACTATAACCGTGCGTAATTTCATACTCCTCCGTCTGTGGCATGTATCTTAAAAACAAATCATCAGTTTTTGCTTCACATATTAATATTATATTTATTATTAATATCTGAACATTCGCGAATGCGAATATCCTTTACCGACATTCGCAACTGCGAATCTTTTAACAGTTTTTGGTTGTGGGGGACTGGAGGATCTAGTTTGGCAACTACTTTTTTGGTCGTTGGTTTTCTGGTTCGATTTCAATTTGAATAGATTCGGCCACCTTTTTTGTAAAGCATGCAATACCGTATTCGCAAAAACATTTGCACTATTTTTGCGAATGCGAATATGAAAAGTCAATTAATTTAATTTAATTATCAATATTTTAATTGTTTTGTTTTCACTACACTAACGTATTACGCTTGCCTGTACAGTTAGATGTAAGTTGGAGTAATTAAATAAATAAATAAAAAAAACCATAAACATGCGAATATTCGTTACATCACTACCACTTACCATCATGTGGACGACGCTTTAAGACAAATTTATGTGTCTGTACCTTTACATCAAGTTCATTATGTTTTCTCAATACGGTCAATGTTTTTTCGCGCATCACTGCAAAGGTCATTGTCAGTGATGACCACAAAAGGAGCTTATAAGTATAAACATGGCCAAAAACGAAAAGTAAACGTGCAACCGAAAACGTAAACAAAGACTTTTTGAAGAAACAGTAATCTTGTCCTAAGGGTAGTGCTATCGCCCTGTAGATCCGGGATCAAAATAGGGCTACGGCATCCTCTGCCTGTCGTACGAGGCCGACTTATTGGGGTTTCCGGGGTTGCAGGCGGTTATAGTCGGAGCTCGAACCATTCGGTCAGGCGATCCCGGGAAGGACGGCGGTATGTGTGGTCGTATACCGCCGTTAAGACTAGACGGGCGGTGGTCCAACTCGCCCATCTGGGAGGAGCCCGATTCGGCAACGCGCTGAGAGGATTCCGGCTGCAGTCCTTTGGATGTCCCGGAGTCCTCTTATAGCGCCGAGGACGGCCACCGGGAGGGTTTTAGTGCGGTAAAAATCACACATAACTCTGCGTCGCTCCCACGGCGTCGGGTACCTTTAGAAGGTTTCCCCCTCGTGAACAAAAAAAGGGTACCGGGATAGAGGTTTCTTTTTTACTTGATTAAAGTACCACGAGCACGCATTTCACCTGATGGTAAGTGGCTAGTGTTGGCCATGGACATCTGTAAGCAACTTCATGTAGAACATAGGTTCTATCTGAAGTCGATTGCAGATGCGTTCTTGCTCCCGGGGTCTAAGATGGTCTCTTCATGTAAGTGTGCCGCCAATCACATCTTTCCATTGAAACGCAAATGCTTCACGCCGAAAATAGGTGTGGCGGTGGTACCTCCCCGGTCGAAATTCACTGATTCTACCACCTGGTATACGAAATTTGAGAAAATTCGCTAAACCATGACGCTTTCAGGGTTAAGCGAAGGTTTCAACAATTTCTTTTGTTTACTCTTCTATTGTGTCATTTTATTGTGGCACATCTGTGATATTAATCACGCACGTTAATTTTTTTTATCTGATTGAAGTCGCAAACGAGCATGAACATCTGTAATCAACTACATACAGAACATGGGTTCCATCTGAAGTGAATCGCAGATGCGTTGCTACTCCCGAGGACTATGATGGTCGCCGCATGTGAAAGTGTGCCGGCAACCACACCCTTCTGTCGAAATAGGTTTGGTAGTTATACTTCCCCGGTCAAACTACTCTGGTTCTACCACCTTAAATCAATGGTAAAAGTAACTAATTTGTCATTAATAGCTAATTGAATTGTGTAATGGCGGAGTAAGTCGGCTCCCCTACAGAGCTCGAGTATATACTCGTAGGAAAAATGAAAGTATTAAGGAAATAATTACATAGAGCTTTATATGATATCATCAGTTCGATAAAAACCCATCATACTACTTATTTGTCATAAAGAAACAATTTTCCTTATCATAATTTGCGATAAAAATTAAATTGTTTGGGTTGCTTTTAAAAACGGTTTGTTTAACGTTCCTTGTTCAAGATAACCAAGTAGTTTTAATATATTTTTGTTTTATATTACTTTAGCTTAGCATAAAATATAAGATAACTTTTCGCTGTAGGTAAGACTTGACTGGTCATACATATAATTAAAATTATACAATCATTTGACAGATAGAACATTAAATACGCAGCAGAAAATGATATTGGTTAACTTGTTAAATTCTAAATAGAGGTTACTTTTTAACCGACTTCCAAAAAAGAGAAGGTTCTCAATTCGTCTGAATTTTTTTTTATGTACCTGGGTGAACCGATTTGGATGTTTTTTTTTTATTTGAATGGTAGTGCGTGGTGAGTAGTGTTGCCCAAATTCAGTCTTGGTCTTGCAGTCTTGGTCTTGTTCTTGCGTTTTTGCAAGACCAAGACCAAGAACAAGACCGCGTATTTTTAGCAAGACCAAGACCAAGACTGACCGTGCAAGACTTGAGCAAGAACAAGACATAGCCTGCAAGACTCTTGCGTCTTGCAGCTAGGACTTAGCGCTATTTCACTGAGTAGTTAGGTGTAACAGTTCGGTGTATAGGTAGGTACGCTTAGGAATTCTATGAGACGCAAAAAACTGTATCAAAGAATATGAAAAACTGGACCTATGCGCATTACGACTAATACCATAAACATAGCGAATAAAAAAATATCTATTAAAATCAATGCATGCACTCAGATGCATAGTTATGTTTTAACCATCGGCACTTTAATAATGCGGCATCAAAGGTTTTGTACTTACTTCTCAAAGAAATTTGCCGCTTTTCGGAAGTACATGGTTATGATACACGCGCCGGCGGCTTCTTTTGAAATCTAAAACAATCGTTGCCGCCAAGCCGAAATCATAACATTTGACACTATTTGATTTCCGCCATAGGGCGTAGGTATACTCATGCAAAATAATTTCGAATTTTAAGAGTACCTACAGGTGTTCCAAAGAATAAATAAGTTTCAGAGTACTTAGAATGAAAATGAATACATTATACTGATCACGCAAGTAGTATTATGATTGGGATAAAATGGTAAGGATAGGTAGTAGATGTCATATTAATTCATTCTAGTAAGTATACATTATATTATTGATTACTTATATGGTTTTAAACGAATTACTTAGGTACTATTATTGTACATTTAGTCATTATATTTCTTAAGTTTTTACAAGAAAAAATAGCAAAAAAGTGTTTAAATATCACCCCGCACCCGTTTAATAAATATTGTAGCCACTTTTAAATATACTTGAAACGTGTAAAAAAATTCTACAAAACTAATATAATAATATAAAAAGCGTAGGTACTTACCTACTAATAAAATAAAAATTGCAAGACTTGCAAGACTCTTGCTGCAAGACCAAGACCAAGACCAAGACTGGGAGCGCAAGACCAAGACCAAGACCAAGACCAGGTGTATTGGCGCAAGACCAAGACCAAGACTGGCTAAGTCTCGTCTTGTTCTTGCATTTGGGCAACACTAGTGGTGAGCGGTCTCGTTTTTTTTAAGTTTACTTCTGACAATGGCATCAATAAAAAAAGGGTAGAAGTCCTAAATTTGTATTAAGTATGTGCCCGATAAATGGACGAGTAATTCAATATCACGCCAACCGATTGCGATGATGCGGAGATTTCAATTGTTTCAATAAAATTCTTAAAAAATATTAAATTTTAAACAAAATTAACGTATACAATTTGCTATTCAGTTTTATTCGTTTATATGTATAACTAGCTGTACCCGCGGCTACGCCCGCGAGCAAATCAATGTATCGCAAAGTTTTTCCCGCGCATATCTCCACTCAGTGGGAATTCTACGATAAAAGTAGTCTACATGTTGTTCCATAACATTTTCTATAGTAAAAAAACCCGTAAAAATCAGTTTAGCCGGTCAAGGATTACCCGGACAAACACAGAGTGAAAAAACGAATTTTAAGTGTGTATTTGTGGGTAGGTGCATATTGTTATATAAAATGTTATGAAAATAAGACGAATCAGAATATCGTGAACCCCTTTTTTGAACCAATTTACAGTCTTAGTGGTCACATTAACAATATCGGAATACATCTTTTCAAACAACGCCTCCACATTTAAACCAAAGCGATTATAAAGATGGATTTTAACTTTTATGAATTGAAAAATACTATTTTAAGTAATTTGGTTAAATTTCTGAGTAAGATTACATATAGGTGAACCTACTTTTAACATTAATTTGACAACCTTGACGACCCGCGTTGCGGAGCAGCTACCACACTCGGTTCGATTCCCGGCCAGACAGGAATCTGAATAGATTCATGTTCTGGGTGTTTCTATATACGTCTTGTGTGTCCATGGTACCCACGACACAGGAAAAAGTCCTAATGTGGGGCCTATTGTAGAAATTGAAATTGTTGAAATTTTCTATTTTATTGAGTGTAGAAATCGTATTTTTATTAAAAAAAAAGTTTGTGTGGAGGAGTACCGGGAGGCGGGTTGAAGGAATCTAAAAATTTTGTTGGATAATGTCTTCGATCTCGATGGCTGTATCTACAGAATCTTCATCCCAAATAGTCAAATAACAATCCCGCATTGAATTTCCAGTATTCCTTTGATTTGAAATATTAAATGTTAGAGAAATCGTTGCTACAAATCTTGAGCGGACGCTCAAAGGCGAATAGGCAGGCATTATGACCGTTTTTTAAAAGTGTAGCCGCAACGCTGGACGACGCCACGGCAATAGCTATTTTTCTATCAGATCTTATATTTTTCGCTAATAGTAAATTTATTAAAAACGTTTTACCCGTGCCCCCTATTGCATCTAACTAAAACTAAAAATCTAATGACAGTATCAATGATACGTAAACTAATTTTGGTTCTACTAACATTTAAGCGGCGCTCAGGTATGTTTATAGTTTATCTTTATTAAGCCTTGTTTGTGGTTCATTACATTAAAATTTGAATTTGTCGGCAAGGTAAATCCAAATTATTTTGTAATTTTACCTGACAGAGGTTAAACCTCTATTAATTTCATATAAACTTTGTGACACATTGATTCCCAGGCGGGCGAAAGCTTTGCATTTCCGATACTAAATAATATTTAAAAATGAGCTGGTTATTAAAAAAATAATACTAAAATTAGTATTTATGAAAACTACAGATAAAATTAATAATATAATAATGTACATAAGACAACTGGATTCGAACCCCAGACCTCGCGTTTCTAATCCGCCCGACTTGGCACCACACGGCTATCACGATTTTAATAACAGATGCGAAATTCATATACTTATGAGTTAAGAACATCATCTATTTTGGCTTATTTTGACACACTTTGTTATTCTAAAATTAATTTAAAATATGTTGTTATTTAAATGCATGTTTTCTATAACATTATTTATTACTGAACATATCATAAATATAAAAAGAACAATAATATTGACCTTGCTCGTTTGTTATTAGAGCAAAGTGTTCATCAACCATGCTTCAATATTCATAAATGCAATTATTTATCACAAAAGTTGCAAAAGCTTCTTTATAATAATAATTCATGATATAATTGTTATATCTGATTTAGATACTGATCGACTTATTAATGTTAGTATTTTGCTTAAAAGACTATCAGTTGTATTTTGTCCTTAATATTTATTTTCGCAAAAAATGTACGGGTGTGGTCAATAACATAACTTTATTTATGCAATAATAGTTAAGAAACTATTTATGTAACATGAACATGGAGTGACAAATGGAGTCGATAATCTTATTTTGAAACAATGTTAAAACATTTTATCGCCTTTGAATTATTGGATTCGAATAACTATTTTACTTTAATAGTATGACGCGCTATCTGTTATCAATTGGGAATCCCTGTACTCTAAGAGCGATTTTACATTAGATCGCAAGCTGCGCGGCCGCAGCGCGTCAACGGATGCTTTTTTATTAATGAAATATTTCATAAATTCATAAATTAAATTAAAATCAATTTGAATTACATCTATTTTTATGATAATTGATAGTTACAAATTTATACGTATTATTTTTGAATTAATTTAGAATGACATCAGGGCGGCCATTATGGCTACTGTCATGTCACACTACTGTCATGTCACACATATTTACATTTGAATTTAAGAAAATACGCGACAATCCAAATTTTACGGATATATGTTGTCGACTCGAAATCAATGTTTTTTTATGTTTTATTATTTAGATAAGGTTTCAAGTAAGTCTATCGTACCCCTTGACGGACTTGTCAATATGGGACTTTGTCAAAAACGAACTTCCATACAAACATTTATGCTCGATTTTAACGCTTTCAACCCATTTTTTTCGATAAAAAGCAGCCTATGTCCTTTCTCGAGGTCAACACTATCTGTGTGCCCAATTTCATAAAGATCGGTTCAGTTGTTTAGGCGTGAATAAGTAGCAGACAGACAGACAGACAGACAGACAGACAGACAGAGTTACTTTCACATTTATAATATTAGTAGGGATTGACTAAGGAAACATTGTAACGAATAACACAGCATAACACAATAATCACTAAAGATTATTTTTTTTATTTGAATCATACATATCAGACAGGTATTCTCTTCGAACAAGTTAATTTTCGATTGCAGGCTTTTTCTATTAATTCATTAAAATCATTATTGTTACTTTGTGCAGTATAAGACGCAAATTCTTGCTGGATTTTGGACGGTAACTTTTCCTGTATTATCAAATCTTAACAAAATATGCAATAACCGGATCCGATCTCCGGGTCCGGTGGTCCGGATCCGGTATGTAAAAAATGACGCCGGATCCGCCATATTACCGGATCTGGTTTTCCGGATTGCAATCCTTGATACAGAAACTGTCAATTCACGAGATCATCCACATATTAGGTATTTATAAACGCTAGTGAAACCGCGGGAACTGTTAGTTAATCTGCTATTAAAGCTATTATTAAAAAAAGATATACAAAGAACAAATACAAACCCGCTGAGTTTTTTGCCGGATCTTCTCAGTTGAGGTGGTGTTCCGATCCGGTGGTAGTGTAAAAAAATATATATGTAACTGACAATTTGTAAGTGCCTCCGTAGGCCTATGCAAAAGAAATAAAGACAAAGTTTAGTATATACGGATGTATAAGAGCTCTTCCACATTAGGTCGCAAGTAGCGCGACTGCAGCGGATGTTTTCTTATTATTGAAATAATTATTTAGTATTTCTTATTTTTTATTATTATTTCTATTATAAAAGTACAGCTCGCCAGCTTAATCAAAAAAATTCCCACGGATATAGTCGTAAAAAGAAAGTTGGAAAAGGAAGTCGTGGAAGTCGGTGGACATTTTTAGTTATTTTTTTTATTTATTATTTACTTTAAAGTTTGGAGTTTAGGTTTATTGCAATTTCAAACAAAACCAGACAGACGAAACATCTTAAAATTGTAGAAACTATATTGTTACTTTAATTATATTTTAAGTATATTGTTATTTAATCTCAGTCTTTTTTTCAAATGCATGCGGAGCTTTAATTTTTTATATGAATGGATGAGCCGATTGACATAGTTAACAAAGTACCTATTCATTTTCGCTGATAAAAATTGGCGTGGAATTCACGTAAAAATTGACGAATTGATTTTATTTATATATACACTTAAATACGATATACGATAAAACAGTTTGGGGTTGAGCAATTATATATTTCAATAGTTTATTAATCTATCAAAGTTTCTTGTCTAAAAGGTTTCTTGTTTAGTTAAACAGTAAATTCCTCATGCTTAAAACAAGATGATTACAATAAACCCGTAGTGTTCCTTGCCAGATCTTCTCAGTTGAAGTCATGTTTCAATCCGGTGTGTATGAAAATCATTGTAACTGTCTATTTGTAAGTGCCACCGTAGGCCTTCACCTTTCATGTATAAATAGGAGGAAATTGTTATAACACATCTATTTTTATGAACTTCTTCTTCTTTCTCTAGTTTTTTTCTTTTTTGTTAGTTCTCCTCTTCTTCTTCTTCTGTAAGTTCTTGCTTTTTGGTGTAATTCTTGTACCACATCACACGGTAGTTGTTGTTTGTTCGTTGATGCTTGTCCGTTTCAGGTATTTTTTTATTCTTTGCATCCCTGTCATTGGTGGTCTCCCGCTGCTTCTTCTGTTCTCCTATTTTTATTAACTACGTATATTGTTTAGAATCCACGGCATAAACGGAGAGACAGCGGTATATACTGAGGGGGTTTCTGCCCCGCAATCTCGACGTCCTTGGGATACAATCCCGTACTGGATATTCCTAAATATATTGTTCATCCTTTCTTCTAATATGAGTGGCGCTCCTGAGTCACCGTTGCAGGAGTCCTTCCTGTAGGTCCCAGCGCAGAACTGTGTGGAACCCGTTATTCCGTCACTTGGCTCCAGAATCCTGGAAATAACCAAATAAAGATACCAATTAAAAAGAAACTGTTTAGTTCACATACAAAATTCAAGTTACAAGTGGGGGTTTAAGTTATTTTTTTTCTCATCTTTGTACAGGTTATTTTTTACGGATACAGAAAAAATAACTCCTATTCGGCATTGAGACTATTCGAGTATTGAGACTGAGCCTCTATACTCCCACATCAGAAATCAGGAACGATAGAGCACAGTTTTTCACCTACTTCCAGCTGAAAAACGGCGCTCTATCGAATTTAAAGGTGTAAAACAGTTATCAGAAGTAGAAGCCATAGATAATGCGTGGGTTGGCGGGCGAGGAAACCAGGACACACAAATGAACAAAACGCTTTACAAATTATTACACACAGTTCTTTTTATTCAGTCACTAATCACATTAATTTAACAAAACGGACAAGTTATTTAATTGCACGTTCCACCGGAACACGTGAGGCGCGAGCGCTAGCTCCCAAAATAAAATAATATTACTCGTAGTTCAAACCAAAACGTTATGGCCGCCTCCTCAGCGTTCAGTGTTACGTCACTTGTCAATGATAATCAATATAGTTCATATAACTGCCAGCTATTAATCTTTGGGAAAATCACAATGCGCCGTCAAATTAATATCCTATGACAGCAAAAGCTGAGCTTTTCGCTTTTGCCCCTTTGCTTGTTAAGGTTTTATTATTATATATTAATGCTAACACACATTCAATTTCTTTCTTTCAATTTACTTTTGCATTAACAAAAGAATATGAGATCCACATGATGGTATGTGGTCAACAACAAGCGGTAACAAAGAGTCGTTAGATTCACTACGTCTCCTTTTAAGCATTAAGGCCGCCTTTAGTCCATTTTTTATGGTTAGTAAAAAAATCCCCCCAAATCCCCCCCAAATCGAGCAAAAAAGCGGTACTTTTCTCGACGCAATTTAAGCCATTTTCGACCCCCGACTTCGCCGTAAATAAAGCTAGAAGCCTGAATTTTCAGTTTACAAGCAGGCATTGCATGAACACGGTTTATAATAATTACTTGATACATTTTGAACATTAAAGAACTCTTTGTGATTCGACTCCGGTGTTACCACCGCCACGCCTTTGGTCTGAATAGTGGTACAGGAGACATATTTATCCAAAGCTTTCCAATTTAGTCTCTAGGGGTAGCTACATGTCTGTGACCAGACTTTTCAAGGTGGTAGAACCAGTGTAGTTCGACCGGGAAAGTACCACCGCCACACCTATTTCTAGCGTGAAGTATTTCTTGCGTTTCGATATGATGTGGTTGCCAGCACACTTTCACATGAGGCGACCACAATAGTCCTCGGGAGTAGCAACGCATCTGTGATTGATTTCAGATGGAACCCGTGTTCTATTTGTAGTTGATAACAGATGTCCATGGGCGTCAGTGACCACTTACCATCACGTGGATTGCATGCTCGTTTGCTACTTCAGTCAGATAAAAAAAACTTAGGTAAGAGCTTGATCTTATTTGGGGTTTATTACAGATGTTTATGAGTGGCAGAGGCCACTTACCAGGAATACGTGGGGTTTGCTATAATTATTATAGAAAAAATACCTGCTGTAGAAATGAATGCACTCATCATCAGAATGAACAGGAACAACGACTTTCAAGAGAACCGATGATTCTTTAAGTTTTTCCGTGAGTCCCCACCCAGCGATCGTCGCCATTTTTTTCTCTATGGGTAATTTGCGGAGTTCTTTTGTTACCGGCAAGCAAATTGGACGAGCATTTCCTGAACAGAAATAGAATGTTGAGGTGGTAGAACCAGTGTAGTTCGATCGGAGAAGTACACCGCCACACTTATTTCTAGCGTGAACCATTTCTTGCGTTTCGATGGAATGGTGTGGTTTGGCACACTTTCACATGAGGCGACTATCATAGTCATCGGAAGTAGCAACGCATAAGAGATTGACTTCAGATGTTACTAATGTTCTATATGAAGTTGAGTACTACTCGTTTGCTACTTCAGTCATATATATAAAAAAAGAAAGAATAGGTATAAACCTTTGAACATAAATCGAATACGATAAATTTGTCTTTTATAGAACGGTTTAAATAGGAGGTATGTAGAGCATTTACAAAAAAATATATATTTTCCTTTATTAGTATGTATATTATGGGAATGAAACGCTCATATTAAGCACATTAGATTTTTAATGTAATATAAAAACAGGAATATAAAAACACCCAGACCCAGACCAAGAATCTAAATTCATCATTTAGATATCTGTCTGGCCGCGAACAGAACCCGGATCCCACTCCAGACCATTAAAGTAATCGTTCCGCGTTGCAGGTCGTTAATCTACATACATTCCAAGTCATCAAGTTGTATTGGAAGGATAGCATGGGAACATAGATTATTATGGATTTACTCAAAGTAGAGCAGTGATAGTGACTTGGCCTCTCAATCGGGAGGTCCGAGGTCGAAACCCAGGCGCGCACCACTGATTTATGTGTGTGTATTAGAAATTAATTATCACTGCTTTTCAGTGAAGGATAACATCGTGAGAAAGCCTACACACCCGAGAGTTCTTTAAAAAAGTTCTCGATGTGTGAAGTCCACCACTTCGCATTTGGCCAGCGCGGTGGACTATGCCCTAAAACTCTCTCAATCTGAGAGAATACCCGTGCCCAGCAGTGGGACAATAATGGGTTGTACCTCACTCTAAGTACTAGTTTGGTTCAAGTTTTAAAAGCCGAGTTTAAAAGTTTGCGTGAGGGATTGCGTGTCCTGTATTTTGACTCTCATCTCTATTTGACTATGGTGTTTCACTCAACCTTTTCAAGTTTCAGTACCTTATTTATTAATATTTTCTATGATTTAAAAGTAGCAAACATGTGAACGCTCTCACTGGTACTATGTAGGTACTGCTACGTTGAACATCTATAATCAATCACACAAAAAGGTCAGTGTTATCTGAGATCGGACATAGATGCGTTGCTACCCCTGAGGACTAAGTTTTGTTCCTTATAAGAATGTTTTTCTTGGCGCACCCGTCAGCCACAGCAGCGCTTAACACTTTGTAGTGCTCTTTGTAGGCAGAATAGGTGTTGCGACAATGAGGTGGTAACAGAGGGTTCTACCATATTCGATTACCAATAATTTTTTTATCTGATCGAAGTAGCAAACAAGCATACCGGGTAAACTTCCCGATGGCAAGTGGTCTTTGCCGTCCATGGACATATACAAGCAACTAATAGAACATGTGTTTTATTTGAAGTCAATCACAGGGGTGTAGCTACTCCCGAGGACTAGGATGGTCGTCATATAAAAGTTTTGACGACCCGCGTGGCGAGCGGTTACCATACCGGTCTGACGCGTAATGGGTCCGATTCCCGGCCAGACAGGTATCGGAATGATGAGTTTAGATTCCTGTTCTGGGTCTGGGTGTTTGTATATTCGTCTTTTGTATGTCCATGGTACCCATGACACAGGAGAAAATCCAATTGTGGGGCTATGAGTGTAGAAAGCATATAAAAGTGTGTTGGCTACCAAAGCCTTCCATCGAAACGCAAGAAATGCTCACGCTGGAAATAATACCAAGAGCCTTACTGTGTGAGAAGTCAATAGGTGATGCAAGTCGCAATAACCCGATGTCGTAAGCGTATCTAGGATATCCTTCATATTTTTGGTGACTAATTGCTGCTTCGACTGGGATATCCTGTAAAAAATAAATACACTGTTATATTATCCAAGAGTTACAATTCATATGAGTTTATAATTGACTAGGTGAACCCCGCAGCCTCGCTCGTCGTATCGATTGTCCCGTGAGAATAAGATATTTTCCCACACTAAAAAGTAGCCTATATGTTAATCTTAAGTGTCAGCCAACTCCCTACTAAATTTTATGAAAATCGCTCTAGCCGTTTACACGTGAAGAAGTAACAAACATACACACTCACGAACTTTCGCCTTTTTAAAATAGACGCTGGCGGTGATGCCTCCAAAGACGAACTATTAAGAGTTCTACCAGTTATCATAAAAGAAAGGGGAACTTTTTCTGAGCAATCTAATTCGGCTGGGACTCTAATCGAATATATTGTCCACCGCGCTAGCCAAATGCGAATTGGTGGACGATCGAATACATATTATGCAGCAAATCAAAAAGCAAAAAAAAAAGACGTTTGATGTTAGTGGTAACAAAATAGCTGAATAAGCCGAAAGGAATTTTCTATTTTCGCAATTCTCAATAAGTGATGTCATTACACTAAACTATTACATGGAACTAGTATAGTTTGGCCGGGGAGGTACCGTAGCCACACCTACGTATTTCTAGCGTGAAGCAGTCCTAGCATTTCGGTGGAAACGTGTGGTTGCCGGATCACTTTTATATGAATCGACAATTAGTCCTCGGAAGTAATTATGCATCTGAGATTACAGACAGAACTCTTGTGCTATATTTACGAAGTTGATTACACTACGGCCGTCAGTAACCATTTATAATCACATGGACTGTATGCTTGTAGCAAACAAGCAAACAACAAACTTCAATCTGATAAAAAAATAAGGATAAGAATTTCTTTCCAATTATTACGTTACTATTTCGCAGATATCGTTGTGGTTTCAGTCCATGACTGATGTGACCATACAAAATTAGGACTGTATAATCTTTGGCTTAATTTTGATCGGAAGTAACTTAAATTTACCCCTAAGACATTTTCTCTTTCTACCACTGTGACTATTTTAAGCCGTCTCTACGACTATTTTAAACTGTGGTTATCAAAAGCAATTTAAGGCCGCTTCTTTTTTTATCTGACTGAAATAGCAAACGAGCATGCAGTAGTCACTGCCGCCCATGGATATCTGTAATCAACTTCATACAGAACATGGGTTCTATCTGAAGTCAATCACAGATGAGCTGCTACTTCCGAGGACTATGATGGTCGCCTCATATAAAAGTGTACCGGTAACCACACCTTTTCACCGAAACGCAAGAAATGCTTCACGCTAGAAATAGGTGCGGCGGTGGCACTTCCCCGGTACTACACTGATTCTACCTTCAGCGGTTGTAGATGAACCTGTTTTTGACATCAGCAATGAATGACTAGCGAATACACGACTATGACACATGATAAACGTGATGCACCTACTTGGATGTGTGATTCACAAACCGGATCCCCGGTGCTTGATGCCTGGCAGTCGAATTCATACCGCAGGTCAAATTCACCGATGCGGACGCCGGCGATTTCCTTGTCCTTAATGCAATGTGCCGCTGTCAAAACGTAGCGAGAATTGATGATGCTTCCCGCGCATGCAAATGCAATGTTAACACCTGGAAACACGTTTAATGTATTTAGAACTAGCTTAAAACACCGCCGATGACCCGCGTGGCGCAGTGGTTACAGTCTGACACGCAGTGGGCCGGGACCCACGATTCCAGACAGGTATCTGAATGATGAGTCTAGATTCCTGGGTCTGGGTGTTTATGTATTCGTCTTTGTGTGTGTCCATGGCACATGGTACCCACAAAGACGAATCGGAAAACACAGGAGAAAATTATACGGTGGGGCTATGATTGTAGAAAGCGTTTTTTTTAACATACCGTCAGATGTTGACAATTGGACTCTCAACAATACAACGGTCCGAGTTCCGATTTAGAGCCAATCACTATCATAGTGTGAAAGGAGTGGACGCTCCAAACGCCAAGTCCCAGAGGGCGCCTGAGTGTTTAATAAAATCGGGAAATTCGAAATAAAATTAAGATAATGTCGAGATCGTTTCAAATTCATGCTTGCTCGTGTATGTCCAATTGGGACTACAAAAATAAGCAAGCTTGAATTTGGAACGATCTCGACATTATCTTATTTTTATGTCTACTTAATCGATTTTATTTAACACTCAGTCGCTCTCTGCCCCGTCCAATTGGGATTACAAAAATAAGCAAAAGGGCGCCATGATTGATACTTTTTTCTTAAACTTGCTTCAGGCCGATTAACTCGTTGTTATGATAAAGCTCAATCGATCTTTAACTCCTTTTTTTTTATCGCAGACGCCATATTTAAAAAATATACCGTATCTCCACCGTAAAAATATACCGTATCGTATGTCCACCAATTCGCACTTGGTCAGCGCGGTGGACTATGGCCTATAACTCTCTCATGCCGAGAGAATACACGTGCCCAGCAGTGGTACAATAATGGGTTGATAAGACCGTATCTGACTTTGGCAACTGAGTCTCTTCTTAAGATATGGTAATTTATCAAGCCATTTGGACTATAGCGCGTGCCAAAAAAGGACATAGATACATAGAAACATACACACATACATACATACTTACGATTGATAATCACAGAAAAGCTATACTTATACAATTTATTAATTACTTCTTACCTATTCGATGAGATATCAAGGCAAGCCAGGGGAATTCATACAGATTTGCTATTTTTCCTCCAACGATACGATTGTCGCTGATATCACCACAGCTTTTTGGTAATAAATTGATGTTCCGATGATTTTGTAGTTCATCTTGAGTGACATTTGGAAAATTCGAGCAGCATACCTGTAATTGAAACGTTTAAAATATAATAGCGTAGTCAAAATTAACGTACGTAGTTACGTAAATACACCAAAAGTTTGTACGGAGCTGTGCAAAATTTTTGCTGTATTTTCTTATTGAAGTGAAACTTCTTTATAGGGGTTGGAAAAAAATTTTGTGTAACATTTTTACGTTACGTTACGCGCCATCTTTTTCTTATCCCTACCACGCGTGATATTAGATAGATTATTATAGATTAGATTATTAGATAAAGTTTAATAAAAGCCTTTTATTAAACTTTATCTAATTTAACTTTACTTAACCAATTTCTGTAAAGTTGCATATAGTAAATTATTTTTTGAAAAATAACGTCATAAAGAAGTTTCACTTCTTACGAGTGTACGCTAGTACACGCACACATTTTCTTTATTTATATATATTTTCTACCCTTAGGAGTAACATTATACGAAGTTTTAGGGTTCCGTACCCAAAGGGTAAAAACGGAACCCTATTACTAAGATTCCGCTGTCCTTCTGTCCGTCTGTCAATCACCAGGCTGTATCTCATGAACCGTGACGAGACACGTGAAGCCACAGTTGAAATTTTCATACATTTATTTATTTACTAGCTGTCCCGACAAACGTTGTTTTGCCATATAAAAAATTTAAAAAAAATGTTAAGGGTGGACAACCCTTAAGGGGTATGAAAAATAGATGTTTGCCGATCCTACCCAATATGCTTACCAAATTTCAGAGGAATCGGTCAAGCCGTTTCGGAGGAGTATGGAGACTAACATTGTGACACGAGAATTTTATATATAAGATTTAGATATACCATTGACTTATCACCATACATTGTAAAAAAAATACAATTCGTTTAGTTCAGTGTAAATCGCCATTACAGGTATTTACAACTCACCTAATGTGTACGAAGTGTAATCTCTAACTAAATCTAAGAACAAAAAAGATAAAGATAAAACAAAATAAAACTAAAAATATTTATGACAATTAAAAAGAGATGTTATTATAAATGCATGCAACAAAAATGTATAAATTTATTTAAGATAACAGTGTGGAAGATGTCTACATCGCTGCTAGAGCTGATATTATTGAATGTTTCCATTAATGTATTTAAACGGGCACGTGAGCCAAAATTAGTTTTACAGGCACTCAGGGAAAAAACGATAACTATACATGATGTATTCCTGTCGCTATAATAATAAATAATAAAAAACAAAAATATTTAAGTGGTATTCCCGTATAACAAACGTATTTTTTATCTTACTTTGTACATGGCACCCTTCGTGCGCAAGTTCAACTCGTAATTAGCTGGTTTTTTATAAATATGTAAATGTGTGATCAAAATTTTTGTTATCTATGAAGATCTATCTAAAGTGTTTATTTATTTATTTAAAAAGGGCAGCCAACAAGACAATACATTACACTTACAATTAAAAACTATATTAGGTTTAAATTAAATGCTGTCTTAATAACAGGCCACCACGGCATGCATCGTGGTCGAGTTTAAGTACTTAAGATTATATTAGAACACTTAATTGTACGTATTACAATAATAATTTCGTATAGTATATGTATATGTAAATGTGGTATGTATATATAGTAAAAAAAATGTGTTAACGATTACAAAAATATTGTAGTTAATTGAATGTAATTAATCCTGTATTAAACATTTTATAGAATTCTTAAATTTACTAATTTTATTATTAAATATGTCCAATGTATGTTCTTTTGATAGGGCGTTGTATTGACGTTGAATTCTGTTCAATATGGAGTATTTACCCAGATTGCTCTTACTCGGGCGTGTGACAAATGGCTGATATTTGGATGCTCTAGGTGCTTTCGGATGCTCTAGGTGCTTTCTGTGTTATCTGTGAAGTTGCTCGCAGATATCCATGGACGGCAGTGACCATTTAACATCAGGTGGACTGCATACTTATTTCCTGCTGCAACCGAAATCAAAAGATTGTGTGTGTGATGGCCAGACATGGCCCATGTCACCACCTCCTTTGATTGTGTGACTTGTGATTTTCAACTCACCCGCGTACCTAGATTGTCGAAGCCACAGAAGGCTTGTCTCAATTTCTGGACATTGCCAACAACTTGAGGCTGCAAGTAGACGGCCGCTGCTGGACACTTGGTAATGCTGATACAATCCGGGCAATTTCCTGGAAGGTTTTCAACTGTTAGTTTCATTTGGATGAATTAGGAGAGCCGACCCAAATTGCAAATGGAGAAAAGGCCGGTTGAATAATTTTCATTTGGATAAATTAAAACACGTGTACGATTGACGTGAGTGGCATATATAAATCATAGGGAAAAGTCAGGCGAATTTAATATAGGTATATATATTGCTTATGAGCGGCATGCATTAATTTTTTATATAAAAATATCTATTATGTATGAAAGTATCGTCCCTGTAGTTCTGGGATCAGAATTGGGCTGCGGTAGGTACCTTCTGCCCGTCGTAAGAAGCGATTAAAAGAGGCTTCCGGGGTTGCGGGCGGGAAGAGCGGGACATGACACTCACAACTGAGTTGTTTTAAATGATATATTATATGTTACAATACAGCCAGCCTTTAGTGTTGTAGCGCGAGCCAAATAAATGGACATACGAGTACATATATATATATATAGTATGCAGCATTGCCAGATTTTTTTATCAAGTCAGGAATTAGAGAAACTTTTTGAGTGAAAAAATCGGTATTGCATAGTCAAAAGCAAGACAGCAGTCCTCGTGGTATAAAGAGCACCGTGCCTCACGGACAAATAGACAAAAAAAAAAAGTTTTCTGCTTGATGTAGGGGGTCGGAGGATATGGCGACCAAATAAATAGTTTTTTGGTCGACGAACTATAGTTCTACTTATATTTGCAATTGGCGGCCTTGTTTTTGAGCAACCCAGAGCAGTGATAGCCTAATGGTTTAAACTTGCCCTCTCAATCGGAAGTTCCGATGTTCACACCCAGGCCCGCACCACTGATTTATGTGCGTGTTAGAAATTAATTATCAGTGCTTTTCGGTGAAGGAAAACATGGTGAGAAAACCTACACACCCGAGAGTACTTTAAAAAAAATCTTGGAGGTGTGTGAAGTCCACCAATTCGCTCTTGGCCAGCGCGGTGGACTATGGCCTAAAACTCTCTCATTCGGAGGATTCAGCGACCAATTTTTTTTCGGTCGACGAAGTATAGTTCCACTTATATTTGCAATTGGCGACCTTTATTGCAAAAGTCCAGTCCTTCCCGAAAAGCGGAACTGAGCTTGTCCCACGCGGGACATCTGATTTTGATTAAAAAATCGGGATGGCCCCAAAGTCGGGACATCTGGCAACGCTGATACATACTCTCGAAAATCTTCACCCTCCATACGCCATCGGCTAAAGGTAAACTGCGCTTCTCAATCGGTAGGTACGAGGTTCGAATTATTGACTATCCGCATATCGAAGCGGACACTATACCGGTTTGACACATGGAGGTTCCGGGTTCAATCCCCGGTAAGGCAGGTATGGCAATCGATCTTAAAACTTGACCTTGACGTGCTGTCATCGAAGATACTAAAGTTTTGAAATGTTGTTAATAAATTAGCTAGAAAAACATTTCAAATACAGACCGCACTAACACGGAAGTGATTGGTGTCGCACTTAGGACAAACCTCATTTTTTTTTTAATTATGATCTAACACATGATGTTACATGGTAGGTAAGGTCTGAACTCGCGAGAGAACCTAATTTTTTACACAAAGTTTTCTGTGTTTTTGCTTTGAATATGTAATGAACATAATTTTATTCGTACGTACTTGATCAACGCGTAGGGCTATGGTCTAAGGCACTCATTCTAAAAGAAGAACCATGCTCAGCAGAGGAAAAATAGTGGATTAACGATAACGATAACTGTCCATATGTATTCTTAGATATTTAAAAGTACGCTACGGATTTTAATCCAGTTTTTTAATAGATAGAGTGATTCAAAATGAAGGTTTTTATGCGTAATTTATGCATAATATAGTGGAGGAACACTGATATTTTTAGATTTTTGAGTTTTAGGCGGAACGAAGTTCGCAGGGTCAACTAGCACATAAATAAAGACGACATGAAAATGCAAGTGACCTATGTGATTTGACTCCGGAACAACTCAAACACCATTACTACAACAACATTTACAAGGTGGTAGAACCAGTGTAGTTCGACCGGGGAAGTACCACCGCCACACCTATTTCTAGCGTGAAGCAGTTCTTGCGTTTCGATAGAAGGGTGTGGTTGCCGGCACACTTTCACATGAGGCGACCATCATAGTCCTCGGGAGTAGCATCTGTGATTGACTTCAGATGGAACCCATGTTCTGTATGTACTTGACTACAGATGCTCATGAGCGGCAGCGGCCACTTACCATCAGGTGGACTGCATGCTCGTTTGGTACTTCAGTCAGATAAAAAAAAGCATATAAGAAAATACAATAACGAAAATAGTCCGTGGGAAGCCAAATAGAATATTTTATTGTTTGTTCGTGGTTTTTGAGGACATTAATTATATATACCTCACTGGGTTAAATTTTGTTACACAAGTCAGTTTTTTTCGTTCACAAGTAATTAAGTAGGAATTTTAGAAATTTTAAGTTTAGTTTTATTTGGCCTGTGATAATGGTAACCGTACAGTACAACATGTTAAACGAAATTTCGTAAAATAAAGTCGGGAAGACGAAGTTCTATGATGCAACATCAACCCGATTTATAAATAAAATATTATCCTCATACATAAACAAAAATAGTTTAAGTATAAACATCGTCAATTCATTGAAGAAAACTGGATTTAATTTGGTCAGATACTAGCGTTCAGTACAAAGTCATAGGTTAGGTGAGTCAGTATAAAAAAGGTAGTTTTGCACGATACTTATATCAAAAAATCCTTGGACCATTCACAGCACACATGCAAATATATGTACTTACTGTAAGCCAACGCCTCAAAATTCACCGACACAAACACACACAAAATATACTTAATGTACCTCATTGTTAATCTGTGTAGCATATATTTATGTTATTCTCAGTCTTCACAAATTGAACGTGTTGTCTTGAATGGTGACTGCTTAAGACTGGCACTTACTACGCTTCTATAAGATTGGCCAGTCATTATAATTAAATAAAATAGGTGTTTACGTCTGTGATCTTATTTCTTATTAATTTATATATTTATACAAGCGTGTTTTACAACCTCTTCAACATTATTCGTTATATTTCAGTCAATTTACATAAAACCGTAATGTAAAAAATAAGTGGACCATCCTCAAGAATTACACTATTTTTTAATAAAAACCGCACAGAAATCCGTTCAGTAGTATATGAGAAAAGGACGAATAGACAGACAGCTTTTGGGTACTTTGTTTTATAATAAGTATAGATATTTAATACGTGGTTGTAAGGAAAGTTTAAAGCCTGGATTAACCCATTGGGTACTCAATACCATGGTTAACGTGATGGAAGCGGGCGGAACCGCGGGAATGAGATAGTCAGGGGTCCTTTACCCATAGGCTAAAACTGATCCCTATTGCTAAGACTTCGCTGACCGTCTCTGTCGCCAGACTATCATAAACCGCGATGGATAGATAGTTTAAAAAATCACAGATGATGTATTTCTGTTTCTTTTATTATCAACAAATAATAACATAGAATAAATATTTAAGAGGGGTTCCCATGCAACGAATGTGATTGCTTCCCGTTTTCATAGATAATGGTACGGAACCAACGACAACACAGCCTATAGACACCGCATCCAAGGCGAACACTTTCGGGCAACACATCAGTTTATTAGCACTGATATAATAAACCGAGCGCGAGCTACACTTCAGTACCGACCACTTATGTGACCTGTGAACATCGTATTACGAGACTATATATAGCGCGAAATAAATTCTTTAAAAAATAAAAAAAGAGAAGCAAAACGACTTCCTGATCATTAAGATGGTGTAAAAATGTAGAAAAACATCTAATTTCAAAAAAGACGGCATAACATTTCACAATTAAACTATTTTCACAATTAAAATTTCAGGAATCAAATTATTGTTATTTGATGACTCTAATGTCTAAATATGTATCTACCAAATTAATTAACCGACTTCAGAAAGGAGAAGGTTCTCAATTCGGCCGGTATATATATATATATATATATATATATATATATATATATATATATATATATATATATATATATATATATATATATATATATATATATATGCTTGTATGTACAAGGATTACTCCGCCGTTAGTGGACCGATTTTAATTATTATTTTTTTATTGTGTAGAGACGAGCTGCGAATTGGTCCCACTTAAATATGGTTAGGATCCATCTATGGGTTCTGGAGAAAATGAGGGGAACTCCTTAACCGATAGGAGTAATTGAATTGTGTGTGAAGATATTTGGTATAGGTTCTAATGATATTGCAAAGCCAGTTCATCTTTAACTATTTGAGGGTCTATGAGACCCTGTTCGTCAGTCTCGGTGACAAAATATGTAACTCCTCAACCGATAGGAATAATTGAGATGTGTTTGAAGACATTTGGTGTAGGTACTAATGAAATTGAATTAATTACTTACAAGCTATGATCAGAAGAACATACGTACATATAGAAATGAAAAAAAAACTTTTGTATAAAAACACATAGGACACATGTGGTTTCGTCATGATCTAGCGAAATATGGTGAGCGCCGACTTCAGGACTACTACTAAGTACCTACTGTGTATGCACTAAACCAACATGTATTTAGATTATTTTTTACTTTTTTGTTGCATGGAAGTCGGTTGTATTTTTTGTTTAATTTTTTTTATTTATTATAAAATCCGTACCTACAATTAGAAGAATTTATACCAAGTTAATTCATTTTAAGAATAATTAATTCATTTTTTGCTTAAATATAGATTTTATACAACAATGTTAATACTGGTTTGAATTGCGTTATGTAGTGTATTAAAGTTTTAGATTGTTAAATGATGTTTTCATTATTTTTCTCAATACTCCAATATGAGTACTACTATACCTTCTATGAGCTATTTATTAATCGTCATAATCAATTATAATCATTTTATTATTTCTAATCAATAACCCATTACAAAAACGTTCCCATCACTAATTGTAATTTATGATCTATTGCGACCTTAAATCGACCAATTGCAATGCTTTCTTTTACCGCTCCCCCGCCCCGCATACCTCAGTGCTTTGACTGAAATGTTTCATAGTAGAAATGCAGACATGAGGTGTCTATTAGGCTATGTTGTCGCTGTACGGAACCCATCGTGCGCGAGTGTAACTCACACTTAGTCGGTTACATAGTAAAATACTATGATTTTTAATAAGTGAAGATGGTTATTTTTACAATAACAATAAATGAAATACATAGTGGTTTAATTTGTCTAATTGAGAACGGTTTAACTAATTCGGACGGTATGTAATCTGAAAAGAGGCTCAGTTAAATGGATCTGAGTTTTGTATACTGTTATTGTTATTCTGTAAATGAATGAAATTGATTTCTTGCATTAAATAAATTAATAATGCAGTCGTTTTTGCACTTTACAAAAACGCTTTAAACGCACAACTCCCCGGCGTTTTAACATGTATGAGGATATATAGTACGTTTAAAAACCTGTTATGCGAAGTCAATAATTAAACAAGATTATATTTTTAAACCAGAAATTGAACTTAATGCGTCTTAATAGCTTGAATCACGAAATAGGATATGTACTAACTTATCTATCATTTTACTGTAGTTTCTCATATCACCAGCGCATCTGGGGCACGGCAGTGTCCCCGCCAAGTCGAGCAAAAAAGCGGCCGTACCATTATTTTCTCGAAGCAAATCAGAATATTTTCGATCCCCTGTAACTTTGCTGTGGATAAAACTAGAAGCCTAAATTTTTAGTAAGCAAACACGCATCCTTTAAACATAGTATATTTTAAATTACATTAAATTTGAACAAGTACTTTAAGAATTATAACGAGTCCAAGTTTCTTAATTTTGTCATTTTCATACATAAATTTGGATACAACAGTAAGAATATTTATTTCGTTGAATATTTCTTTAAGTGGAGATCTTGGACTCAGATTATAAATAGCTGGAACAGCCCTCTTCTGCAATACAAAGATAGTATTAAGGTCTGAAGAACACCCCCACAGCAGTATACCGTAAGATATGATGCTGTGAAAGTAACTAAAATAAACTATTCTAGCTGTTTCAACATGAGTTAAATGTCTAATTTTTTCACAGCATATATACTAGCACAGCACATATACTGAGTCTACCTGACAATTTTTCAATGTGGGGACCCCATTGGCACTATAGTTTGGAATACGAATTAAGCAGAAACTAATCTATTATTTTTTAATTTCCATCCAGTTTTCTAGATAAATCAACCGCATAAAAAAAAAGGATCAAAAGATGATGTTCAGAATTACCGACCAATATCCAAATTGTGTCTGTTTGCAAAAATACTAGAAAAAGTGGTACATACTCAGGTATATTCATGTTTACGCAATACTTTTATTGAAGAACAGCACGGTTTTTTGAAAAACAGATCTACTACGTCTAATCTGATTGTTTGCTCCGATTTTATAACCAGTTTCATGTCAAAACCCATGCAAGTAGACGTGGTCTATACAGACTATAGTAAAGCCTTTGATCGTATAGACCATGTAATCCTCTTACATAAACTTTTGTCCATAGGTATAAGAGGTGACTTGTTTAGGTGGTTTGTATCATATATTAAAAACCGTAGTCAGACTGTCGTCCTCAATGGTTATAGCTCATCGCCTATACAGATACCCTCTGGAGTCCCACAGGGTTCACTGTTGGGACCACTGCTATTTTCTATCTTTATTAACGACATTTCCGCATGTTTTAAATATTCCAAAATAATTTTATACGCAGACGATATGAAAATCCTTTATCCTGTTGCTAATATAAAAGATTGCCAGATTCTTCAGGAGGAACTGCTGAACCTAGAAATCTATTGTACTTCCAATAAGCTTGACCTGAACGTATCGAAATGTGCTATTTGTTCCTTCACTCGTAAAACCACCCCTTTAACATACAATTATACACTGTGCAATAAATCTCTGAATAGGATTGAGTCAGTTAAAGATCTAGGAATAACTTTTGATTCTAAATTATTATTCAACACACATATTGACGAAGTCATCAAGAAAGCTAATAAGGCGCTAGGCTTTATTTTAAGAATTTCGGCAAATTTTAAAAACATAAAAACTTTTAAAATTCTTTATTGTGCTTTTGTCCGTAGCCACCTGGAATACGCTTGCCAAATTTGGAACCCCAATTATGATATATATATCGATAGATTAGAGCGCACTCAAAAACGGTTTTTGCGATTTCTTCAATTTAAATCAAGAACATACATGCCTGATTATCTTGAAAGATGTAAAAAATTTCATATTCTGCCATTGCACATTAGAAGAAATATAGCAGATATATCATTTCTTTCTAAAATTGCAAAAGGTGACGTTGATTGCCCGGAATTATTAAGTAAAATTAACCTTTGTGTACATTCACTGAACCGTCGAAAACGTAACTTATTATCTGTACCCTTAGTCAACAGCAAATACCGACAGAACTCCTTCCTCATACGCTCATGTAGATCTTTTAACATAGTTTCGCAAAAAATAGCCATTGATTTATACCAAACTTCAGACTCTAAACTTAAACGTATGCTATCGGATGATTTCTTTAAGTCCTAATACCTATCTCTATCTTACTATTGTTCTGTGTGTACCGTTTCTACCTTATATTGTTTCTTTATTACCTATCGACTCAAATGTCTTCTCACTGCACTCAACTGACTGTCTTTTTATTTTTATATACACATGTTTCTATATGTGGAAACTTTTTAAATGGCCTTCATGTGTTACTTCCTATGCCTATCACTGTTCTTCAGTTTAGCTGTAAGTTTTCCTAAAAATAAATAAATAAATAAATAAAATACTCTGCAATCCCATATAAATATAGGTGATTACAAAGTTACATTTTCAGTTAATTAATTAGTGTATCTGTAGGTATATAAGTACACATATAATATAATGGGATAATAGGTGTTCATTTTAGAGATGGTAGAAAAATGGTTCAACCGTGGAGGATGGTACCTCACCACCACACCTATTTCTAGCGTGAAGCAGTTCTTGCGTTTCGATGGAAGGGTGTGGTTGCCGGCACAATTTTATATGAGGCGACCATCTTTGTCCTCGGGAGAAGCAACGCATCTGTGGTTGACTTCACACAGATTCCATTTTCTATTTGAAGTTGCTTACAGATGTCTATGGGCGGCAGTGATCACTTACCATCAGGTGGACTGCATGCTCATTTGCTATTTCGATCAGATAAAAAAAAGATTAGTGTAGTGTTGTCGCGGGTTGATTACAGATGGGAAGGGCCAGTACCATTGGGCTGACTGCATAAAGGGTTTCTCTTGAAAGGTTCATTTTAAACGTAGTTTCTAGTAAAGCGCTAGTCTAAAATAGTAAGCTTTATGATAATGTAATACTTCTAGATAGCCTTACTTTGTTTATGTAACTTTATCTGTTGACCCTTCCATGATCCTTATTTCATGATGTATACTTAGGTACCCATATCGCATTATTTATTAACTGTATTCTCGAAGACCTCAATAGTAACAGGAAAACATGTACAAAATATTTAACGTGGGCACAGAACAAACGTGTAAATATTTTTATAATTGCACAAATTGTTGTTACGCAGAGTTACTATCGCCACAAATATTTATGCTTTGATAACGACCTCAGATACACAAGTCCATATGTGCACGAGGTCATACTTATACAATCCGATGGACTGAACGCTTCTCTGCTTCTCCTACATTGCAAAAAATGTATAGGAACTAACACTCGACTATGAAAAGCTCTTAAATGTCTGATATACAAGAAATATTCATGTTCCAATCAATAATTGTAGGATCAGAATAGGACTTCGGTATCCCCTGACTGTCGTAAGTGGCAATTAAAAGGGATGTTCTTGGGTTACGGGCGACCGACTAGGAGTTCGAACCGTCCAACCAGTATTCTCCTGGAAGGACGGCGGTATGTGTTATTCCGTACCGTCGTAAACTGAAGAAACTGAATCTTTGGAGATCCAGGAGACCTCCTTGCAGCGGCGAGGACGGCCATCGGGAAAGTCTAACTCCCTGTGCCGGAAAAATCCCACAAGATTCAGCTTCAGGGAAGAACGGACGATTTTTTATTATGGTAATACTGGAACAGTACGGGTATTAAATGAAAGCTAATGAAATGTTATTGTTCAGTGTTTATTCTTAGATTAAGTTTACTGTCTTAATTTATATGATTTATAAGTAGTTAAAGTTTTTATGCCTGTTGTTTCTATTTCAAGCACAGAAACCTGTAGCCAGTCTAGCAATGTTCATGCACTCCGTCACGGCTTTTCAGAGGATCAAAGGGATTAAACATATGTACATACATATGTAAGATACATAGAGATATGTTTTGCTAAAACATTACTTCAATTCCCCAGTTCCAATCATATTTCCAAAATTCTTATCCCACTTTATTATCTAAATTATTTTCAGAAAAGAATACGATAAGAAGAAGAACATGGTTGCTACAAGTCTTTCTCACAGCATTCGGAATGTAATTTCACAATACATTTGTGTGTCAAATCAAATCAAAATCTTTATACACTTTCAAGTATTCAAAAATTGTGAGATAAACCCCTCTGTAACACATGAATTACTTTTAAATTCTTCAGTCGTTGTTTCAGAGGGGAGATGTCTCTTAGAAATTTCGAAGTCTGAGTCCGGTTTGTTGTTACAGGCACGTTCATCGAGATATAGATAATACCTCATTGTCCCTATGTTTATGTCAGCGGCTTTGGTGTCTGAATGTGCCGATGGGGCTGGTTATCTCGTGCTACACTGTCAACTCAGTGCTAGTCGAACGTTATGCAACGGTAGCATAAACGATGTCATCCGTAGGGCTCTTGTCACCATCATCGCACCGGCTACTTTTAAACCGAAGGGTATTAGTACGTGTTTTTTTATTTGATTGAAGTAGCAAAGCATGCAGTCCACCTGATAGTAAGTGATAACTGCCGTCCGTGGACATCTGTAAGCAACTTCAAATAGAACATGGATGTGATCTGAAGTCAATCACAGATGCGTCGCTACTCTCGAGGACTATGACGGTCGCCTCATATAAAAGTGTGCCGGCAACCACACCCTTCCATCGAAACGCAAGAACTGCTTCACGCTAGAAATAGGTGTGGTACTTCATCGGTCGAACTACACTGGTTCTACCACCTGTAATGGCAAACGTTCACATGATTTGACACTTGTGTTCTGGAAACAGGGGAAGTCCTTGCCATGGATGATACATGTATTGATACCTTGGCACCGTCCCATATACAAGCGATTTCGAGGAAAACTGGTGCGGCGGATGACTTTGCGAAGGCTATGAAGTGGCGCATATATATATACTCATATTTCTCGATAAAATTATAATTCTCTAACATTTTTATTTAACTACTAGCTGTTGCCCGCGACTTCGTCCGCGTTTCCGTTGTTTTTCGTAAAAAAAAAGTAGCCTATGTCCTTCCTCACGGTTCAGTGGTTTTGATGTAACAGACAGATTAACTTTCGTATTTTAGTAGGGAAATATAATATGTCATATCTACAATACTGTTGAAAAATATCGCAATACGGAACCGCACAATATTATTGTTAATAGCTTTGCCCGCGACTCCGCCAGCGAGTAACTCCTTGTGTGTTATTGAGTTAATGTATTGGTAATATTGTTTAGATCACGTTCACATGAGGCTTAAGAATCTTTTTTATTTTTGTTTTCGAGGGGGAAACCTTCAAAAGGTACCCGACGCCGTGGGAGCGACGCAGAGTTATGTGGAATTTTTACCGCACTAAAACCCCCCCGGTGGCCGTCTTCGGTGCTATAAAGAGGACTCGGGCTCCTCCCAGATGGGCGGATGGGCCCACCACCCAATCTAGTCTTTACGGCGGTATGCGACCACACATATCGCCACCTTCCCGGTATCGCCTGGCTGGACGGTTCAAGCTCCCACTCTAGCCGCCCGCAACCCCGGAAGCCCCTTTTAGTCGCCTCTTACGACAGGCAGGGATACCGTAGCCCTATTCTGATCCTGCCGAAGGCTTAAGTACTTATATAACGAAAATACTTCAATGCAAAGCTTCCGGGTAAACTATGTTGAATGTTGATCCATCCGGCACGTGAACGTAAAGATTTTTGGAACTACTGACCCGGGAAAGAGCGACGTACAACTGACCATGCGAGAAACAACTGACACCGAGATCTACTCCAGCAACACGAAAAGTCTGCCCTTGAGCCTTATTAATTGTCATTGCATAACACACCGATACTGGGAATTGCGTTCTTTTAAATTGGAATGGAAAATTATTAGGTACTAAGGGAATTCTGGGAATATAGACGGTTTCTCCTGCACCGCAACCTGTTAAAATTTGAGCCTCGATTATATTTTGTTGCAACCGGGTTACTTTTAGCCGAGTTCCATTGCAAAGTTGTGGTGGTCTTAAATTTCGGAGCAGAATAATCGGAATGCCAATTTTTAAACAAATTTCATGAGAAGGAAGTCCGGGCATATTTAAAGAATTTAAAAATTCTATCGGGTAGTTAGTGGCGTCTTGTTCATCGACCATTCTATTTATTGAACTATAAACTTTGCTTTCCCCTTGTATATTCGACAGTATTTTATTATTAATCTCAAATGCCTGGTCATTGCGAGGAGTTAAGATGGATCTTTCGCATAGCCAAGAATTGTCCCTATTTAATATATTTGTTACGTCACCGTAAACCGACGATATAGGTAAGATGTAGTTGGGATTGCACTATACAACATAACTCAGGCGTCAGAATAACTTTTCCTTGGTGTAGTTGTGGATAGGTACCTTCGCCAATCTTTAACAGTGTATCAGAAAATTGACGATCATCCGGGTTATCTCCAGTTCTCACTCGCATGTTTATAGTTAAATGCACCGATTGCTGTTCACTGTTCACCGTTCACTGTTCACTGTTCACTGTTCACTGTTCACTGTTCACTGTTCACTGTTCACTGTTCACTGTTCACTGTTCACTGTTCACTGTTCACTGTTCACTGTTCACTGTTCACTGTTCACTGTTCACTGTTCACTGTTCACTGTTCACTGTTCACTGTTCACTGTTCACTGTTCACTGTTCACTGTTCGTTTTTCGTTTTTCGTTTTTCGTTTTTCGTTTTTCGTTTTTCGTTTTTCGTTTTTCGTTTTTCATTTTTCATTTTTCATTTTTCATTTTTCATTTTTCATTTATCTTTTTTCATTTTTCATTTTCATTTTTCATTTTTCATTTTTCATTTTTCATTTTTCATTTTTCATTTTTCATTTTTCATTTTTCATTTTTCATTTTTCATTTTTCATTTTTCATTTTTCATTTTTCATTTTTCATTTTTCATTTTTCATTTTTCATTTTTCATTTTTCATTTTTCATTTTTCATTGTTCATTTTTCATTTTTCATTTTTCATTTTTCATTTTTCATTTTTCATTTTTCATTTTCCATTTTTCATTTTTCATTTTTCATTTTTCATTTTCATGTTCATTTTCGTACAGATAGATGACTGAGTTATAAACGTAAGAGTAGACAAATATAATCAGAAAGCTTTGAACTGCTAAGCTATCGGGAGTTACACGTGTTATTGTGAGTCAACCATAAAAGATAGACATATGCTGTCGTAGGATATTTTTTAGATAATTTTAAGGAAAATATTTCCCTCATACATGATTTCTGTGTAGCTTTAACCATTAAGGTTGCACACGCGACAGAAGCTTAAAAAAGTAACTTCTCCCGTTTTCCCAACATTTCCCTTTACTGCTCTGCTCCTATTGATTGTAGCGGGATGAAAAGTATACTATAACCAGCCCAGGAGTATAAAGAATAATCGTACCAAGTTTCGTTAAAATCCACTGAGTAGTTTTTGTTTCTATAACGGTTATACAGACAGACAGACAGACAGACAGACAGACAGACAGACAGACAGACAGACAGACAGACAGACAGACAGACAGACAAAAATTTTACTGATTGCATTTTTGGCATCAGTATCGATCCCTAATCACGCCCTGATAGTTATTTTGGAAAAATATTTCATGTACAGAATTGACCTCTCTACAACTTTATTATAAGTATAGATTTTGACGCTTAATACAAGAAAGCGTTACCTATTAAATAACTCACTACAGAAATTAAAAACTAGTGGATAATTAACCTAATAAATCGTTTTTAACAGTCGGGTTTTTGGTTTTAATAATTTAACAATGATACATGTTGGAACAAAGAGGCTTATTAATGAACTATTCGTTGATATGGTCTAAAATCCATGGAATGTACGGAGGGATGGCAGTATACATTGTACGGACCTTTGCTCTACAATTTGGATGACCATGGGACATAATCCCATACTGGATATACCTGAAGAAATTATTAATTAACTCATATATTACGAGAGGTGATCCTGAGTCCGAGTTGCATGAGTCCTTGGAGGTGCTGACACAGTACTGGTTGTGTCCGAAGATGATCGGACGTGCTTCCGGAGTACTGAAACACGCAAATAAAAGTTAAACAAAAACGCTTTGAGTATATCATAGCCCTACAGGAGGATTTTCTCCTGTGTAGTGGGTGCCATGGACACACACAAAGACGAACACACAAACATACAAACCCAGAAAAAGTCTAAACTCATTATTCAGATACATGTCTGAACGGGAATCGAACCCGGAACCCATTGCGTGTCAAACCGGTATGGCACGGCCACCACGCGGGTCATCAAAAATTAAATGACTCTCGACTGTATACTTTATGTAATTTTGTTTGCGATCTTATATATCTGGAGACATAATTATGAGAGTAAAGGCAAAATTTTTTTATTCCTCAAAAAACACTTTTTAACCAGAGGTTTTACTTTAAATAAAAATCTGTTAAATTTCGTAAACATGAGAGTAGTTCTACTTGGGGCAACGCGCTCAGATTCCGTTTGAGGTCGTTTCGAGATTCCAGAGTCCTCTTTATAGCGCCGAGTACGGCAACCGGGCGGTTTTAGTGCAGTAAAAATCTCACATAACCCTGCGTCGCTCCCACGGTGGGTACCTTTTGAAGGTTTCCCCCTCGAAAACAAAAAAAATGTTCTACTTGGGACCTAGGTTAAATGTCTTTTGGAAGTGTCGATTGTTTAAACAAGCATATCCTGTTCATACCCTTAAGACTTTTGATTTAGTGACATACATACCTCCTATTCAATTGATTGCATTCGTCGTCAGTATGAATGAAAACGAATCCTTTCATGAGAACCGTGGGTGTATTAACTGTATCCGAGAGTCCCCATCCAGTGACCGTCGCTGTTCTCTTGGCTAGGATATTGTTGTAGAGTTTCGCTGTTGTCGGCAAACAAATTGGAGCAGCATTTTCTGAACAGAAACATAATCGAAAACTCTTCTTTGGCAAATTTGGTAAAGTCTTGCTAGGAAATTACATATTTAGCTAGGGTTTGCAGAGTATAAAACTGATTATTTATTTTTCAGAACAAAATAAATTGAGCGCAGATGCATACATCTGTGATACTCACGCATCTGAGCTTTTTTTTATCTGATTGAAGTAGCAAACGAGCATGCAGTCCACCTGATGGTAAGTGGTCACTGCCGCTCATGGACATCTGTAATCAAGTTCATAGAGAAATTAGATTCTATCTGAAGTCAATCACAGATGCGTTGCTACTCCCGAGGAATATGATGTTCGCCTCATATAAAAGTGTGCCGGCAACCACACCCTTCCATCGAAACGCAAGAATTTCTTCACGCTAGAAATAGGTGTGGCGGTGGTACTTCCCCGGTCAAACTACACTGGTTCTACCACCTTCAAAAGCTTCGCACAAGTGTGGGCAGGCGTACAAGCATTTGGTCTTTTATCCCTTTGATGCGTTAAAAAACTGACATAACATGGTAAAACGCACTTCAGTAATAATATATGGGACAATAGTATCAAATATCCATGCCATATATGTCATCACTTATTTGATTACACATGACTGTGACTACATTTCTGGCGCCGGCATAAAAACAAGGAAAAGTCATGTTGATAGCGGGAGGAAGTCTTTAAGTTTTAATCTTTTGTTTTTTTTTTTATTAATATTTGTTATTTATGCACGATAATGATATACCAATGAAATTTAAATAGAAATAGTTTATTAAAATGTCATTATTATGAGATTATAAATGTTTTTTTTTTATTTGACTGAAGCAGCCAATGAGCATGCAGTCCACCTGATGGTAAGTGGTCACTGCCGCTCATGGACATCTGTAATCAACTTCATATCACAGATACGTTGCTACCCCCGAGGTCTATGATGGTCATCTCATGTGAAAGTGTGCCGGCAACCACACCCTTCTATCGAAACGCAAGAAATGCTTCAAGCTAGGAATAGGTGTGGCGGTGGTACTTCTCCGGTCAAATTACACTGGTTCTACCAACTTGAAAATGTATAGAAGTTTAGAAGTTTTAAATGTATAGAAGTTTCGTCGTAGAACAGCCGGCATAGGATTAGTATGAGAGCTATCTTTTTTTTTCTTTTTTTTTTTTGACTAAAGTAGCACCTGATGATAAGTGGTCACTGCTGCCCATGAACATCTGTAATCAACTTCATACGGAACATGAGTTCCATCTGAAGTCAATCACAGATGCGTTGCCACTCACGAGGACTATGCTGGTCGCCTCATGTGAAAGTGTGCCGGCAACCACACCCTTCTATCGAAGCGCAAGAAATGCTTCACGCTAGAAATAGGTGTGGCGGTGGTACTTCCACGGTCGAACTACACTGGTTCTACCAACTTGAAAATCTTTCTGTATGGCATCTTAATATGTTGTCTTGTTGTGGTATAAGTAATGTAAAGTACATTAATAATATTGCCTTACTAAATGAGAAGTCAATCGGTGATGCAAGACGCAGTAAACCGATGTCATTATTGTATGCAGGATATCCTTCATACTTTTCGTGATACATTTTTTCTTCTACTGGTATATCCTGTAATGCGATATAAATTCAAGTAAGAATTTTGCAAACCACTATTGTGCTGTTTGATTATTTTTTTTTGTTTTCGAGGGGGAAACCTTCCAAAGGTACCCGACGCCGTGGGAGCGACGCAGGGTTATGTGGGATTTTTACTGCACTAAAACCCCCCGGTGGCCGTCCTCGGCGCTGAAAAGGAGGACTCCGGGATCTCGAAACAACTTCAACCGGAATCCTCCGAGCGCGCTGCCCCATCGGGCTCCTCCCAGATGGGCGGCTGGACCCACCACTCCGTCTAGTCTTTACGACGGTATGCGACCACACATACCACCGTCCTTCCCGGGATTGCCTGACCGAACGGTTCGAGCTCCCACTCTAGCCGTCTGCAACCCCGGAAGCCCCTTTTAGTCGCCTCTTACGACAGGCGGGGGATACCGTATCCCTATTCTGACCCCGAGGCTACAGGGACTGTGCTGTTTGATAGAGTACATTTACTTTATAAGTTGTTCCTACTCTACATTCATAACGCTTTTTTGTACGTGTTATCCCTTTAATGTTTGTTTCAGAGCGTAATGTAAATATCGATAAACAATACAAAACAAAATGAATAATTGAAGAGACCAAGAAATAAAGTCAAGAAAGGGTCAGATAAAGTTACATAAATAGCAAAGTTAATTATTATTGCGGTACTAAACACATGCTTTTAATCTGCAGCTACTCTCTATTGTGCAGGAACTGTATTCTATGACTTAATAATAACTGGCTGACCTATCGACTTACGGCCTAAACTACTGTGATTAGAAATTTGAAGTTTTCTACCATGCTTCCTTTTATAGTGAAAGGGAGCACTAAGATTTAATATTCCTTATTAGCAGCTGTGCCCTTAAGGAAGTAATGTTAAGTAAGTCTGTATGAATGCATGTGTAATGTAATTACATTATACATACAAACTTAAGAGGGTGAAATAAGAGTTAAGTTTGTTTGGAAGTCCATTACTTTTGATGCAAGTGGAAGAAAATTTTGTAATTGAATTTCTGGTTTGAAGTGATAGAACATTTATATCGCAGTTTCTGTGAATGATAAACCCCTAAGGGGTTGAAATAGCAATACAGTGTTTTCTTGAAAGTCCGTTTGTTTTAAAGAAATCTTATGAATTCGAAACAATGGAACACTTAATTTCATAAAGTCGCGTTTCATAAAGTTTCATAAAGTCAATCTCCTGAAGGAGAATAAGAAATTTAATAATTGTTTCAAAGTCCGTAACTTTAAAGAAAACTGGCCAAATGCGATTCAATTCACGCACGAGGGGTTCTGATTTTTTTTATTCCATTTTTAGTGATAGCAGCGACAGAAATACATCATCTGTGAAAATTTCAGCTGTCTAGCTATCGTGGTTCAAGAGATACAGCCTGATCATAGAAAGATGGACAAAAGAACAGACGAAGAGACGGACAGAAAGCCAGACTAACAGACGAAAACACGAAAAGATAGACAGTGAAGTCTTAGTAATAGGGTTCCGTTTTAACCTTTTGAGTACAGAACCTTAAAACATATATAATTTAACTGTTAATCTAAATTTGTATGAGAGACAAAATCCAAATTTTAATGTGTTTGAAAGACCTATTGATACCATTATGTGTACTATTATTATCTTTTCTGAGTGGGGCACATCCTAAATGTTAAATTTTCCACGACTCTGGCGGTATGTGTTGGCTTTTAGGATTGCTGTGGTTCATGGTTTATCGGCACTAACCTACCTGAAAGTGTGATTCACAAACACGCTTGCCGGTGATAACTTCCTCACAGTCTACCTCTGATGTTAGGTTAAATTCACCGATACGGACGCCGATAATATTTTTATCGACAATACAACTTGCTGTCGTCAATATATACCGTGAGGTAATTATGGTTCCCGCACAATGAAATGAAGTAACAGTGTCTGAAAAAAAAAACGATTTCATTCTTGCGTATTTACACATGACAGAATAGTTATAAAATAACACCATTTTCTCTGACCGCTGGCTCTATATTTAAAAATTATATAGCTTATGTCTGCAATCTATTCGTATGATCTTTTATTTGTAGAAAAATAATACAACAACAACTGACAACTACCGACATATCTTTGCACAGCCCTAACTACTGTAAATAGAGACCCGAGGTTTAGCACGATGCTTCCTTTTATAGTGAAGTTGAATCATAAGAAACGATTTTTGGTAATTCGCCCCTTAAGGGGATAAAATGGGAAGAAAGTTTGTATGAAAGTCCGCCAATTATTGTACTAACTTATTAAAACTTAATGGGTTGTTTTCTGGTTGGATATAATGGAATATCTGTTACATTATTTTCGAAAAATTAATACCAAAGAGGGTAAATTGAGGGTTGCAAGTGTTATAAAAGTCTGGTAATTTTGATTCGAATTCGCTAAAAAATATAGTTAAAGTCTCTTTACATCGCTGTTGAAATATCCGCTCAGACAGTGTAATATGGGATATGAAAAATTGTTTGGTAGTCCTCCAATTTTGTAAGAAGACTGGAACTTAGTAATTGTCTTTACCGTTTAATATGATGAAAGATTTATTTAACCATTTTCGAAAATAAACACCTCAGATCTACTGTTGGAGGATCTCAAGTCCTCTGGATGGATTGATGTTCTTATAGTCGACGCAAACAAAGTCGCGGGTTCTGCTAGTATGTCATTTGTTACAATCCGTCAAGGTGTTTTGGCTGTAGTGTGTGCATTATCCAGCTTCTGACGCAGTCGAATAAATACTTTTTTTTTTATTTCAAGCTAAGAAAGCTACCCACCCACTAACTTTCATAAAGATCGAAATGGCACATTTTCAAACAAATTTTTTCATGACCCCTTTAAGGGTGGAATCTCAGAAAATCCCTCCTTAGTACCTACGTCGTTAAAGGAACGTAGTATCCAGATTTCAGGTTTGTAACATAAAAAAAATAGAAATTATAAAGTTTTTGTTACGTGATCGGGATGCAATCAAACCCATCCAGGGGAATTCATAAAGGGATACTGTTTGTCCAACTGTACTAAAGACATCCATTTTGCCACAGTTATTTGGAAGTAAGTTGATGTTTGGGTGCTTTTTTATCTCTTCTTCATTGATATTTATAAAATAGGAGCAGCATACCTGTAATTAAAGAAAATAAAATTACAAAATAAATCTTACAATTAACACTTTAGTTTGGGCTTTAACAGTAACGTTATACGGCATATAGGGCCCTTAGTTTTAGTCTTATGAGTAGGGTTGTGGTTCCTGACTAGGAAACCAGATTATCAACGCAATATAAGCGGCATGACATAACATATGTCTCTAATTATAAAAATATTAATCAATATATCTTCAGAATTTATAATTTGTGAAATTAGTGTATAGTGGACAAAAAAGATAGAAGTTGGGATGATTAGATGAACATTCTAACGAACGAGACATTTTAATGTATGAAAATTGCACCGATCGCTTGTGCTTTTTAAGTTTTATGATGTTATAGCCAAACAACTATACCTTTTTTAGTTTTGCGCGTCTGAACTTTAATTATATTACTTATAGTGTTCTATTTAGTACCCTTACTATTATGTTTGGACACAAAAATGTCTTTTCATATTTTTGATATCAGAAGTCAGTTATGGTATGAAGGTAGTACAAGCCCATCCGAATCTTGAAGTGATTTACTTAATAACGATGTACATTATATTATTAAGATTTGATTTTTAATTTTTGTCACTTACCATCGTGCCATGGTCGTTGTAACCACAGAAAGCTTGTCTAATTTTCTGTATGTTATTATTATGCACTGCTGCTTTTGCAGAATCACAATTTATAATGTTCATGCAGTCTGGGCATTTTTCTGAAAGGTTTTCTTTTGTTAGTCTCAGTTGGACTACATAGTTCTTTTGCATAAAATAATATTTAAACAACCACCACTTACAAGTGGAGCTGTTTAGCTCTACAGGCAACAAAGTTATAACTTCTTTCAGATTATTTACTACTTATAGAGGAAATAATGATAAATAATTACAACGCCTCTCTGGATGACGTCAGGTAGAACTTTCAGTCTTATCTGTAGTTAAATAAAGGTGGCAATGGGATAATGTTACCATCAAGGGAACTGCACATTTGCTTGCTTGTAGAAATAAATACTTATAAGTAATTAGATGGGATAACATTTTAATAGTAAGTATAGACGTAAATTATAATCATCTTAGAAATGAGCATTAGAAGTGAACAGTGATAGCCTAATGGTTGTCCTCTCAATCGGGAGGTCCGAGGTTCAAACCCAGGCACGCACCACTGATTTATGTGCGTATGAGAAATTAATTATCACTGCTTTTCGGTGAAGGAAATCGTCGTGAGGAAATCTACACATACACACCCAAGACTTTAAAAAAAAAAGTTCTCCGAGCCTAAAATTCTCTCATTCTGAGAGAAGACCCGTGCCCAGCAGTGGGACAATAATGGGTTGACGACAATCTTAGAAATTATTTTTTTAGTGATGTCATATAACTTGGATTTACTGGATTTATTACTTGATTTCTTGTAAAACTATATCAAAGCCAAAGGTTAAATGATTGGCGGTTACTGATTAGATTTGATTTAATTTAACAAGGTCAAGAGTAAAGAGTCACTATTTGTCCATAATAACATGAGTATTAGTTTAAATTGTATCTAATTATATCTTTGTATTAAATGTTTATGTAGACCTACTAGTGTTTAGGTACCCTTATGTATTTTATGCAAACATACCTTTATACCTTCTATATACTAAAAATACTATATAAAAGGAAAAACTGAGTTAACTACTGACATATCAACGCACAGCCTTAACCATTGTGATTATAAACTTTGCACTGTGTTTTGTTTTATAATGGATGTAAGCACTTTTGGAAATTCGTCCCCTAAGGGGGTGAAAAACGGAGGCAAAGTTTTTAATTGAAGAACGTGATTTCTAGGTCCTATGAACTTCAAATTTTGGATACACATTCTTTGTTTCGCAGAATTGTTGGGAAACCTTTTAATATAACTCATCGCCGAACCATAGTTTGGGGTTTTCTGCACCGAAGTGTATATAGATACTCCTTAGCGCCATTGAGTTACATTACATTTCTTTTCTTGACACATTTCGAAACAGGACGCAGACACAGGACTGCATGAAGAAGTTTCATTTGAAATACGTACTTTTTTATACGTTGTAATATATGCGTTTTATGTGTGTTTGTTTATTCTGTTTCCATAAATAAATAAACGTTTGTCACTTACTGTCAGCTGACACCTTAACATCCAACGATATAAGAACACACAAAACATACGTTAAATACCTCATTATTTTTTAAATATATTAGTATCTTATAACTCTAAGAGCTATCACTAGATATGCGTACGTTCTTTAAGAACAGCGATTTAAGACTGGTTTCCTTATTGTTTTTTCTTATACTGTTGAGTAATAGGTATATATAAGTATCTAAATCAACAAGTATATATATTTTATACAACATAAATGAATTTAGAGTAATTTTATCGCGGAACTGTTACATTTTAATATGTTATTTTTTCTATAATATTGAAGTTTACATTTTGGTAAGCAACTGCTGCCGCCCATGGACAATCCAAATAAAATCAAATTTACCGACTGGTCACAGAAGCATTTCTACTGCTTGCTACACCTCCTGAGGGTTATGTCACCGCTTCGGATAGCTATGACACCCTTACATCAGCGCTTAACACTGGTGTTATTAGGCAGAAACAGTTGTCGGGGTAGTTCCTCCGTAGTCTAACCAAAAAGTGTTATACCAGCTTTAAGCGTCATTTTTGCGCAGGGGCCAAGCTAATCTTCCCGTATCGTTCCAATTTTAGTTTATGTACTGCCGAAGCAAGTACCAATTCCACCAATTCGCACTTGGCCAGCGCGTTGGACTATGGCTTAAAACTTCATTCCGAGAGAAGACCCATTAACAGCAGTGGTAATGGGTTTTTTACGTACAGTTACGACAGCTTCAAACGTAAAGAGTACTCATGATTGTTTAAATTTTAACTTTATATAAGCCCACGTTATATGTCACTGAGCTTGGTATACGTGTTGGTAATTGGATGTTAATGTTACACTAGAAGATGCTGGTCATCTCCTGACATCCACGGGAAGAGGAAGTAAGGATTTAAGAACGACACCAGACGTCACGTAGCACTGCTCGTAGAAACTTTTATCTACAAGGTCTTACTTTTGACATAATAAACGTCAGATCTATTATTGTCGTCAACCCATTATTGTCCCACTGCTGGGCACGGGTATTTTCTCAGTATGAGAGAGTTTAGGCCATAGTCCACCGCGCTGGCCAAGTGCGAATTGGTGGACGTGGAGATCTATTATTAGCTAGCTAGTTCTAGTTGCCGGCAGACTTTCATATCAAGTGACAGATCTGTGATTGACTTCAGATAGAAACCCTATTATAAATGATGTTGCTGCTATCAGGTGGACTGTATGCCAGTTCCTACTGCAATAGGACACGATTTTGCGTCCTACCATTGCCTGGCTGGCGTTGGATCACTTTTGCACTTTCTTTGTGATAGACCTGGAGGGCCTCTACCAGTTCATTTTATGAAATGCATGCGTTCTCGAAGTATAGTTATATGAAAACGCTACAGTGAGGAACCCTGTACCCACCGCTGAGATTTTGTTCATGAGAGCAAAAACCTGGACTAGCATAGAGAAAGAGCATCAATTTTCCTCCGATGACCTACTCTTCAGCTGCGGATCGGGAGATTAGTTGCTATCACCCTCTCCCGCCCCGAAAAAACAATCTGCAATTTGATCCCTTGAAGGTCTGCTGACGGAATTTTAACCCTTATTATATGCTTAGATTATGTTTTAAAAAAGCCTTTCTTAGTCCTTGCATTGTCTATAAGAAACTTCCATACAAACTTAAAACCGAATGTAATGTCATGTTTATAAAATTATATACTTCTTCGTAATAGTTGGTTTAAAAACAAAGACAAATACTAATTTTCATTGTGCTTACTGTATAATTGGCGGAGTATGAACATTCTTTTAGTTTATCCCTTAATCGTTTTCACTATTTTTTATTTTTATCTTTTGGATTATATTTTTCTTAGAATGGTGACATGTTTCATCAAGTTTCAAGTGTCTTGCAGTGGCTGAACATAACATAAAAATGCCAATCTTTATCAAAAGTTTTGTCATATAGGATTTACAAAAGAAGAATAAAGCTCATACCACGGCATGTACTCGCAGAATGCCGAAATTGAAACTATTTTTTTTTGATACGAAATACAACGACACAGACAAAGAGCACAAAGATATAACGTGGTAGGTACACCAAAAATAGTAATCTATTATATCCATAAATAGTAATAGTACCTCTTTATTCTTGACCTTGTTAAATCAAGTCCAATCAGTAACCGCCAATCATTTAACCTTTGGCCTTGATATAGTTTTACAAGAAATCAAGTAATAAATCCAAGTTATATGACAGCACTAAAAAAATAATGTCTAAGATTACTCTGAGCTATTATAATTTACATCTATACTTACTATTAAAATGTTATCCTATTTAATAATTTATAAGTATTTATTTCTAGATAATACTGAAAGTTCTACCTGAAGTCGTCCAGAAAGGCATTATAATTATTTATTATTATTTCCTTTAAAAAACAAATAAAGAAAATTGCTCCTATTTTAGTTTTTATTAGGTGACCGATCAAAAAACTACCAAACGCATTAATTTTTGTTTCTAAAATGTAAAAGTTCTTGTGTCTAAAAATCAAATTGCCGGACTTCCATGTAAACGTTCTAAGATTTTTATGCTCAAGGGGTTGATTTTCTATAAACAGTTAAAAAATTATATAACTATTAACAAACTAGCTACTAACAATTATATACAAAGGTTAAGTATTAGAATTATTAGACCATCGGGTTATTATTCCTCTAAGAGACTGAATTTCTAAAAGCGTCTTATCAATTGTTCCATTATTTCTAATTTTAAAGTAAGCAGACTTCCAAACAAACCCTGGACCCTATTTCTAACCCCTTAGGAGTTTATTTATTTGCATTAAATTGATGGATCTCGAAACAAATCCCATTTTAAGCCTAGTTTAACCTCTTAGGGGTTAATTTTTCAAAAACAGTTAACCCTATACTTGGCAGAGAATTTTTACTTAAAAATATATACTTTTGCTACTTTCTTAAGTTATGATTATTAGGATATCAGGAAAAATAAAATAAAAGAAACATGTGTCTTTAAATGCACACTGCCATGTATGTAATACATTAAAAAACAAACAAAACATTTGATAAACTTAAATCTTCAAAATATGTGCTATTCTCTGATATGGTTTAAAATCCATGTCATGTACGGAGGGATAGCAGTATACATCATTTCGTCTTTTGTTCTACAGTTTCGGGGACCGTAGGACACAATCCCATACTGGATATATTTGAAGTGATTGTTATTTAACTCATATATTAGGAGAGGGGATCCTGCGTCGGAGTTGCATGAGTCCATGAGGGTTCTCCCGCAATACTGGTTGTGTCCGAAGTTAGGAGGATCTTCCGGAGAACTGAAATAGGCAAATAAACATTAAATATAAAACTTTGTTTCAGTTGTATACAAACAATGAAAAAATAATCACAATAATAATATATTTTCAAGGTGGTAGAATCAGTGTAGTTCAACCGGGGAAGTACCACCGCCACACCTATTTCTGGCGTGAAGCATTTTTTGCGTTTCGATAGAAGGATGTGGTGGACACTTTCACATGAGGCGGCCATCATAGTTCTCGGGAGTAGCAACGCATGTGTGATTGACTTCAGATGGAACCCATGTTCTGTATGAAGTTGATTACAGATGTCCATGGGCGGCAGTGGCCACTTACCATCAGGTGGACTGCATGTTCGTTTGCTACTTCAGTCAGATAAAAAAGCGAGTTATTTATTTACACGCTGATATTTGTTTTGTTGTGTGGATTTCGTTGTGATGTGCATATCACGGGATATGTAGGTTCGAAAGCAAAATTTCGATATTCCTGATATACCAATTTTGGACAATATAGAATAGAAGACTGTGTAGCTGAAAGTTTTTTAAATGGACCTAAGCAAACAACATTGGTTGCCTAGTTGTAAGTGGTTATTACTGTTTATGAAAATTTGTTAACTTCCTAATCATGACTGTAGTTCATTTTGGTACCTAAATTAAATTCCTTTTGCAAGAGTCGTTGTTGAACAAGCTTCATACTTGAAAAATGTCACCCTTAAGACTATTGAAATGAAATGAAATGAAATGAAATGAAATGTCTTTATTTTGTATAGGCCTACGGGGGCACTTACAAATTGTCAGTTACATTTTTTTTTCTTACACTACCACCGGATCGGAATACGACCTCAACTGAGAAGATCAATAAACTCAGCGGGTTTGTCTTTTTTCTTATTTATATCCATTTTTTTATTTTTTTTATATTGGTGTGTCGTCAACCCATTATTGTCCCACTGCTGGGCACGGGTCTTCTCTCAGAATGAGAGAGTTTAGGCCATAGTCCACCGTGCTGGCCAAGTGCGAATTGGTGGACTTCACACACCTCCGAGAACTTTTTTTTTTTTAAAGAACTCTCGGGTGTGTAGGTTTCCTCACGATGTTTTCCTTCACCGAAAAGCAGTGATAATTAATGTATAATACGCACATAAATTAGTGGTGCGTGCCTGGGTTTGAACCTCGGACCTCCCGATTGAGAGGGCAAGTTTCAACCATTAGGCTATCACTGCTCTATATTGGTGTAGTGACCAACAAATACATACCTTGTATGCACTTGCCTACACACGTCGTCAGAATAAACGTAAACTAAGCGTTTTGTGAGAACTGAAGTTGAGCTTATTGTGTCCGCGAGTCCCCATCCAGTCACTATCGCTGTTTTGTTGGCTATGTTATTGTTGGGTTCTGTTTTTCTTGGCAAACAAATTGGAGCAGCGTTTCCTGAACAAAAACATGTATACGATTCGAGGTATCGAAAACCTTCCTTCTTTGGCAAGTTTTTCAAAGATATTAAGATATAAGGTATTTCGAAATTATTTGCAGAGTATATAGGAGATCCTTTATCGCCCAGATTAAAATCTGTTAAGGATATGTGGAAGATAATGGCAAGTAGTGCAATAGTATGAATTTAAGTCTATAATAAAAAATAGTTGGAATCAAGGACGGATATCGCTTATAAGCTAATCGATGCTTGGTTTGAATAACACCGATCCAGACTGCAAATGGTTACAGGGGAGCCAGATAAATATTAGGCAACGTTTTTTGTTTTTATCTTTCAAATGAATTGAGTAAATATTATAAAAAAAAATTAAGTGCAACCACAGTGTAGTTAGAGCCCTGTGTATGTATAAAACTGTATCTCTAACTTAAAATTGATGAATTTTGAATTGTGCATTACTTCATACCAGTCAATTTTTTGAGATCCTGTACTTCATGACAGCTTAAAGCAATTATCTCAATGGTAAGTATTTGGCTCTTGTCTTATCTTTAATATATTAATGCGAAAGTTTGTGAGGAATTACAAAAATTTGCGAACTATAATAATATACTTCATTGTACCCAAAGAGGAAAATAATACAGTAAAATCACAATATTAAAATACAAAAAGCGGCCCCTATCGCTTAACAGCAATTTCATCCAGGCAACCTTAGGTTGCGACATTAAGATTTAGGTGAAAATAATGAATAGGTAGGGTGCAAAAGTCAGGGTAATGAAATTAGTGCTACGAAAAAATTAAGAAAATAAGTTACAGATAAACTAGTTTTTTTTAATAACATAACAACTATTGTAAACAATATGGACTTTAAAGATAACAAAAGCGTAAAGGGAGGATTGTAAAAAATAGAGCTTTAAGTAATGGGACTTTACAAGATTTTTAAACGAGTATAGGGATTGGGCATAACGAATAGGTACAGGATGGGAGTTCCACAAATGAGTTCCATTTGTTAATTCAGTCTTGAAATTGCACTAAGTGCAACATGTATTTCACATTGTATTAGTGTTTATTTTTTACAATGCAGTAAAATCTAAAAACGAGGTAAAATAGTGTTGATAGTGGAAATTAAAGTCTTCCGCCTTTAATTTTTGGCCCGAAACAGACAGGTTTAGTATTAGAGCTATCTTTTGTACGATACCTTAATATGTTGTCTCGCTGTGGAATAAGTCTCGTCTCTCGTTAACCCATTAGTGTCCCACTGCTGGGCACGGGTCTTCTCTCAGAATGAGAGAGTTTAGGCCATAGTCCACCGCGCTGGCCAAGTGGTGGACTTCACACACCTCCGAGAACCCTTTTTCTTTAAAGAACTCTCGGGTGTGTAGGTTTCCTCACGATGTTTTCCTTCACCGAAAAGCAGTGATAATTAATTTCTAATACGCACATGAATCATGTGCGTGCCTGGGTTTGAACCTCGGACCTCCCGATCGAGAGGGCAAGTTAAACCATTAGGCTATCACTGCTCTATAAGTATGTTACATTAAAGGAGTTGCCTTACGATATGAGAAATCGATAGGTGACGCAAGACGTATTAATCCGATGTCGTAATTGAATGGAGGTTTTTTTTCAAACTTTTCGTGATAAATTGCTTGTTCCACTCGTATATCCTATAATATAAAATACAATATAATTAGCAACAATTTGGCAAACACAAAAAAATAAGTTTATTCAATTCATTATTTTATTTCTTCTCTGCATACATAATGCGTCTTTAGTACGTGTTATCCCTTTAATATTGTTTTTTTCACAACGATAATTGGTGACATAAACAAAATGAACAATTGAAGAGATCAAAAATAGGACAAACGATAAAGTTGCTTAAACGGCGTAGTAAAACATCATTGCGGACGCAAAATATTTTGCTTTTTACGTTACTACAAACTAAAAATATTACAGCTAGTCTTTATTATGCAGGAATTGTATTTTGAATAATACATAAAACGGAATATTACTTAACTATTGGCGTATCAACGCGCAGCCCCATACCACTGTGATTTGACTTGTAGTTTTTCATAATTTTTGAAGTGAAACTTCTTTAGGCGCATGAGGGTAAAAATTTTACAGATGAAACGTCACGCCGGTATGCAACGGAAGTGTCGGAAAAGAGAGAGAGAGTGATCGAGACCGATTGAGAGAGAGTAAGACAGGGCGAACGTAGCACGAGCAACTAGCCGTGGAGTGAGAGTAGGGAGCAAGCGAGTGAGAAAGATTGAGAGAAAAAGTGAGACAGAGCGAACGTCGTATCACGCCTTTTTCCCTTCCTCTTAATCTTGGAAATTTAAAGTTTTAGATTTGTATAAATATAAACAAGATTTATAAATTAGTTCGCCAAAGAAGTTTCACTTCTGACATGTGTACTTTGTACGCACGCATGTTTTTTTCTTTTTATAGGGAACTAAGCACCTGAAGCACTAAGAGAGGTAAGTTATGCTGAGATTAATGCTCTGATCCTACCTGAATGTGTGATTCACAAATGGTCTCGCCGGTTATATCTTCCGCGCAGTCTTCCGTTGATGTTAGATTAAATTCACCGATACGGACGCCGAAAATATTTCTATCTATAATACATTTTGCTGTCGTCAAAATGTAGCGTGAGTTAATAATCGTTCCCGTACAATGGAAAAAAGTAGCAGTGCCTGGAAAAAATAACGATTACATTTTATTGATTTAATTTTATATTTAAAAATATGTATATATGTGACGTATGAGACACTTGAAACAATTAATATCATAATTAAATATAACTGATGTTAACAACCAACAAGTAACTCTGTCCAACAAGACACTACTGTTAAACTCATGGCTACTTATGTAATAAACATCTATAAGAATAAATATAATAATGGTATTTAAATTGGTCATACAAATGCATATACTTAATTTTTATGAATTAAGAACTACAGCACGATATTTATAAAAAATATGTTTAATCTTGTTTACAATGCGCCTCTAGCAAAATATATATATGTCGCATCGTCGACATGTAGCGCCTTCTGTTGCTAATTAATGCAAACGTCAGGTTGACTTTGTCTCCTGAGCGAAGTCGATTTCACGTGGTCAGAAAAAAGACAAACCCACTGAGTTTCTTGCCAGATCTTCTCAGTTGAGGTCGTGTTCCGATCCGGTGGTAGTGTAAAAAAATATATATAAATATAACTGACAATTTGTAAGCGCCCCCGAAGGCCTATGCAAAATAAAGACATTTCATTTCATTTCAGATTTGACAAGTGTCACTGTAAAGAGAAAAAGAGATGGACGATAGCCATCATGGCGTTTTGATACGAATTTGGGAAATGGAGACGGATTCACTGATTAGTGGTGGCCACGTGGAGTCGAAATCGCTGCGTTTGCTCACGAGCCTCATCTACTATCTTCGTTATATATATATATTATGTAATATATAATTGAAATATATTTAAATATAATGTTGTAAGACTTTTTTTTATTTTCAAGGAGGAGACCTTCAAAAGGTACTCAACGCCTAGAGAGCGACGCAGGGTTATGTGGAATTTTAACCGCACTAAAACCCCCCCGGTGGCCGTCCTCGGCGCTATAAAGAGGACTCCGGGACCTCCAAAGGACTGCAGCCGGAATCCTCTGACCGCGTTGCCCCATCGGGCTCCTCTCAGATGGGCGACTGGGCCCACCGCTCCGTCTAGTGTTTACAACGATATGCGACCACACATACCGCCGTTCTTCCCGGGATCGCCTGGCTGGACGGTTCGAGCTCCCACTCTAGCCGCCCGCAATCCCGGAAGCGCCTTTTAGTCGCCTCTTACGACAGGCAGGGGATACCGTAGCCCTATTCTGATCCCGGAACTACAGAGACGAATGTTGTAAGACTAACGAAAACATGTATATATAGACAGGGAGGCCTATCCTGTATCAGCCATGGTAGCGTTCAATTGTTTGCGTAAGAATTACGGGCAAGGAGATAATTACGACACTGATTTAGTCACTATCACATTTTACGGAATGAACATTTGGAATAACGTATAACTGGTATTAATAAGAATAACACTCCGTTAAGCGGTGTAGGCGGCAGCACGTTCAACAAAAGTAATCTCTCAACTAAATCAGCTAATCCACTTTTATGCATTCCGATCGCACGACATAATCTACGCCTACCCGCACAGCGTTGCGTTAAGAGAAGGTAGGTAGGTAGGTGCTAATCTCACTTGCCCAAGTTAATTAATACTTTACGAACTATAGAACTAAATGGCGTTAATCATGATATGTACTTATATCATCAACCGACATATAAAAGACCAAAGTGGAATAAACTGGTAATTACATAAAAAAAAAACTGTCTCATAAAGAGCCTATTTCCCCGATAATCTTAAACTTGCCAAGGTAGTTGGGTAGTTCTCTCATTTCGTGCAAAACACGTGTCAGTGACAATAAAAGCTGAACTAAATAAGTCTAAGAAACTAAATTTTTATTATAGGTAGGTATGTTAAATATCATTACCATCAGTGGTCATAAATCGATTTTTGGTAGTTGTAGGAAAATAGCATGAAGGTTTGGTGCATTATTGTGTATTATTGCTTCGGTATGTATAAAATAATTATCAAACAATACAAATCTGGGAACAAAAAATCCTTTAAGATTGTTTTTTACATTTTATGTAGGTAAATATTTTTGCCCAAAAAAAATATGAGTATTTTTTTTGGGCAAAAATATTTACCGTCAGCTTAACTTGATGTAAAAAAAACATCTTGTACGGACGCGCTAGAGATGTTCACTGTCTCACTACCCTTTGCACGATCCTTGCTCATTCTACTGGTGCATAGATAAGATAGCAGACGTTTCGGGTTTCTTGGCAAATCGACAACGAAGACGAGATTATTAGAAGTGATAAGTTTTTTTTTCAATACCATTTGGGTGTAATTTATGTAAACAATAATTGTTTTATTCTTATCCTGGTTGTTAATCAAATAATTTTATAAGTTTAGGTAGTTAAACGATCCTCTTGGATAACATTTAAAGTTATCTAAAGATCAATTCTAAAAAATGTGCTAGATTGTCACTACCATTCCTTTCATTACCATAATTTACCATCAACTTTCTGGAAAATGGTAATGATCACAAAATTATGGCAATGATAATTACTTTAAAAACTCATTTTAATCATGTATAGTATAGTTGTAGATAATGAATGATTATGACTTTTGCTGATGGGGTAGAAGAGTCCTCAAATGGAGATCGCGTCTGGGCAAAAAGAGTGTAGGCCGCCCTCCGACCAAGTGGACTGATAACCTGAGAAGACAGCGGGTAACCGCTGGATTCAGATGGCCCAGGACCGGCTGAAGTGGCACAGATTAGGGGAGCCTATGTCCAGCAGTGGACTTTAAAAGGCTGATGGATGGATGGATAGTTGTAATTTTTCTCTCACAACAAACCTTTTAGATAATCCGTTTCAAATATCTACATTATTGGTAGTGGCTATAATATACAAGGTTTATTTATATCAATAACAATATTTTTATTTATAGACAAGAATATGACTAGAACAAGATCGAAAAAAACACGTGAAGATAGTTGAAGCTTAATAACGTAGAAGAAAGAAGTATGCAGAAATAAAAATGATCCCAAAAAATAAGCCCTGCAAAAAGAAAAAGAAGATTTAGATGTTTGGCTCCAGAGAAAGAAATGGAAGGAAAATAGCAAATGATACACAGAATAAAAGAAAGCAAATAGAAGAATATATCAATTGTTAATAGATGGCACCCCTCTTCCAAGTGAATATAAAGATAATAGTATTGATATAGATGTTCAACAAGATCCATTAGAAGGAACATATTGCTGTTGGCTAAAATGATAAAGAAAAACCAAATACGTCAAGCCCAGTGCAGACAAGTAACTACAGAAGAGAAAATAGATAGACTAGTTGAAACTATAGATAGTAACAAGCATGAAGAAGTAAAAAAAAGTTATTATTTGATGAGGTAGTAAGTAGAAATTTATCCGAAGGGTTAAGTGCCTTTAAGAAAAAAAAAACGTCTATTCAGCGTCTTTGTAATAAGAAAAGGAGACAATTTCAAGAAACATAAAAATATTGGGAAGGCCTAGCAACTTCACAGTACGAGCCAAGCCTCAAAGTCAACATTCAAAAGATGTTAAGTTGAATATATATTGAACAGTAATTTGAAGACTTTTTGAAAATGACAGCAACACAAAATTATCCCCTCAGAAAAACTAATTTACTACCCGAAATGGAGTTAGAAAGCACAAAAGATATTTAAATGATACCCTAACTAACCTGTATAAAAATCTTAAGAATTCAGAACAGTAATATAGGATAAACCATTTTTTGCAAGCATTTTGGGTACTGCATCTGCAAAAATGTAATGTAAATTAATTACTATTTATAAAAATAAATAAGAAGTAATTTAAAGTACATTTTTTATATACATTCTGATTATCAATAGTATTTTTTCGTTATCATTGTCCATAATCTCATTACCAAACGTTTGTTCTCATTACCATGCCTACGGTGTAAATGATAAAGCCCAAAACTTTCCCAGTTTTGCGTATAATTTAATGATACTTACACAACTAGTGTAGTTTTCTAGTAGTTATACATTGGCACTTAAAAAAATAAATTCTATTTTTTTCTCGCAAATTACCTCAATTTGCACGAAACCGTAGAACTACCCAGTTACCGACTTACGTGTATTTCTGTGTTTGCTGTAATGTCAAAAATAAATAAGAGTATCTAAGCAAACTTAGCTTTCTGTATAAAATGAAATGAAATAATGCGACACTAATACAGTACGGTTTTAGGCCTAAATCTAGTAGGTAGTTAGGTACTTTGTCTACTACTTATCTTATTGTTATACTTATTTGCTGCGATCGATTTAGTTACAAAAATTAAAGAAACTATTAATAATACAAGTAGCAGTTGATATATTTATCGATTTATATAAATACCTTTGCACTAGCAATGCCTCGGAACAAACTAATTCTAAGCAAAGTAAAACGGATATTTTCTGATACAGCATACAACATGTTAGTCTTATCTTCAAAATCGTACTTAAATAGTTAAAATAGTTAATTTAACAAAACAAGCCATTTGCGTACAACAAGGATCCATTGTTATTCTTAATCTATATTAATCACACATGCCTATTTTACTTCGATAACGGTAGTCATAAAATTATCATCAACGCCCGGATTAAAAAGGGATCACAAGTTTTTGCTTCACGTTTTAATGTATAGAAGATAAATATAGTACTTCTGAGAAAATACCTATATACTTATATAATTGTAAATTTATAGTTTCATTATTTCTTGTAAAAAAAGTAAAAGTTTGTCGCACGAAAAGGTAGAAGATATAAAAGTTTTTCTTACGCAATCTGGATGAAATCAAGGCCATCCAAGGGAATTCATAAATAAATCCAGTTAGTCCACCAACAGTACGAGAGATATCCATTTCCCCGCAGACATTTGGAAGTAAGTTAACATTTGGGTGATTATTTATCGCACTTTCAGTGACATCCAAGAAATAGGAGCAGCATACCTATAACAAAATATCAAATTACAACATGGGAATTGAACAAGTTATTTGTAAGTAAATCTTAGAATTAACTAACAAACACGTGCTGTGGTTTAGGCTTTTACAGTAACTAACGTACACGATGCAAATAAATTAAGAGTAAGTTTTTGTTTAATTAAGAGATGAAACGGATCTGGTAACCGACAATCTTCCTAATATTCGCGATCTGGCTTAATCAAAGCAATATCCGACCGGACACGGGATTTTCATAAAAATAAACAAAAGAAATATATAATTGACCTTAATTTATCAGATTGACCTTAATTCCGTGGAAAATTTGGAGGTTCTAGAGGGTCTAGTTTGGGATGCTACATGCGTTGACACACTGGCACCCTCCCATCTTCATCTTTTTTCAAGGGAAGCTGGTCTTTTGGCGACTGGTAATGCGCAAGCTGCAGAAATATGCAACTCTCAGTCGAGACTACATATTTCTGCCGTTTGGTGTGGAGACGATGGGATCGTGGGGTTCTGACGCTCGACCTGTCTTCAAGCACCTTTCGCCAAGGCTTATCGAGTGCACCAATGATCAAAGGGCTGGCGCTTATCTCGGGCAAAGGCTTAGTATTGCTATCCAATGATCCAATGTCGCCAGCGTTTTGCGTAAGCTTCCCAAGGTCAACAATTATGATGAAGTTGATGTACAATGTTTTTTGTGTTATTATTTTTTTCTTAATATAGGTATTTATTTTAATAAAGGTTATTATATTTATTTATGTAGTTTAAATATATATTTTTGTTTAAATTAGGTTATATTTTACTTTAATAGAAAATATTTTATGAATGTATTATAAATATAAATAAAGAAAACAATCTTTTAAAAAAATATATATTCCAAAAAAAATCTAATAATATTTAAGAGAAAATAAATGCTATTATACACATTGTCCTTCTTTTAACGCAGTCGGTTAAAAGAGAGGAAATAAACGTAAACGATCAGATTGATATAGAATTTATGATCCGTGTACCGTGTAAATCAATACCTAAAAGAGTTAAGTACCTAGTAGTGTAAAGTCCATCCATCCATCAGCCTTTTGATGTCCACTGCTGAACATAGGCCTCCCCTAAATGGCGCCACTCCAACCGGTCCTGTGCCCTCTGAATCCAACGGTTTCCCGCTGTCTTCTACAGGTCATCGGTCCATCTGTTAGGAGGGCGACCTGTACTCCTTTTGCCTAACGTGGTCGCACTTGAGAACCTTCCTTCCCCATCCGTTATCGGTCCTACGAGCGATGTGGCCGGCCCATTGCCACTTCAGCCTACTATTTTTGAGAGCTATGTCGGTAAGCTTCGTTCATCTACGGATTTCATCGTTGCGAATCATGTCTCGTAGCGAAATTCCGAGCATAACCCTCTCCATAGCCCGCTGAGCGACCCTGAGCCTCCGAATGAGGCCTACAGTGAAGGACCACGTTTCTGCGCCTTCACACATTGCTCGAATAATTTCGACTTCAGGCACTGAGGAATTGTGGACGCGAAGATACTACGTAATTTCCCGAACGCAGCCCAGCCGAGTCGGATTCTAAGAGTGACCTTTTTTTTTTTTTTTTTTGTTTTCGAGGGGGAAACCTTCAAAAGGTACCCGACGCCGTGGGAGCGACGAAGGGTTATGTGGGATTTTTACCGCACTAAAACCCCCCCGGTGGCCATCCTCGGCGCTAAAAAGAGGACTCCGGGATCTCCAACAAACACCACCGGAATCCTCTAAGCGTGTTGCCCCATCGGGCTCCTCCCAGATGGGCGGCTGGGCCCACCGCTCCGTCTAGTCTATACGACGATATGCGACCACACATACCGCCGTCCTTCCCGGGATCGCCTGGCTGGACGGTTCAAGCTCCCACTCTAGCCGCCCGCAACCCCGGAAGCCCCTTTTAGTCGCCTCTTACGACAGGCAGAGGATACCGTAGCCCTATTCTGATCCCGGAACTACACTGACGTCTAAGAGTGACCTAGCAAAAGTCATCGCGCTCAATGTTTATATTCGGTCATGTTTTGTTTAATCTATTATGATTTCATTGAACTGTATTACGGAATACCAGCTCCGTGTAAATTATGCATGTTCGGTCGTTTCATTATTATATCTCTGCTTTATGCGATCGTAACATTTTTAGGTGATGCTGTAGACTTCTTGATCAGATTTCCTTTCGAAATTCTCTTCTCAAAATTCTCTTCGAAACCAAAAACCTAAATGCAACACTTATGTAATATCTCTGCCAAAGACCACACGTTCGTAAATTATGACATTACGTTCATTTGCACCCAGCACATTCGAATCAAGAGAACGAATGTTGAGTGTCGTACTAAAATCCGAATCGACATCCCTGATAAGGAAATTCGATTACCAACGTAACGTAAGCGGCAAGACTTACCATATGTTTTTAATTATGAAGAAGATAATTAATATAACTTCAGAAGTTGTTGGATAAACAAAAAAATAGAAGTTGTGAGGGTTAGATGATCATACTGGTGGAAAATTGTGGGCCTGTTTTTAAGACAGCATTTAATTTAAGCCTAATGTAGTTTTTAGTTTAAGTGTAAATGTATTGTCTTGTTGGGTGCCCTTTTTAAATAAATAAATAAATAAAAAAATGAATAAATAAATAAATAAAATGAATTCGTCGCAAGAAATTTTTTATATTCCATACTCCGGCTTCAACCGATCGCTCGTGCTTTCTCATTTTTACAATCCATCAATCGACAATTTATCCGGCCTGAAAGTTAGCCCAATATCTTTTATCTGTTATCCAGCTAAACAAATATACGTTTCATATCTAGTTTTTGCGTCTGTTCTTTAGTTATAGATACTACTCGTACGTTTAATGCCTAAAGGTACTATTAAGTACTAGGACTATATTTGGACAAAAAAAGGTTTTTTCATGTTTTTGAAATCAGATTCCAAAGACGTCGTCTCTCACTATTATTATGATATGGCGGCGGTACAAGGTCATCTGATTCTTAATGAGATTTAATAAATAGCCATGGATATTTTTTAAAAAGGTGTGATTTATAAGTTCCGTCACTTACCATCGTACCGAGGTCGTTGAAACCACAGAAGGCTTCTCTAATTTTCTGTACGTTATTAAATACTGCTGCTTTTGCCGAATCACAATTCACAATGTTCGTGCAATCTGGGCATTTTTCTGAAAAGTTTTTCTGTTTGTCTAAGGAAAATAATATAATAACTACCACTAACAAGCAAGTGCTTTAGGTACCAAAACAATAACTATATTTTTGCTTGATAACAATAGTGATGCGTTTTAATTATCCACAGTAGTAACGAGTTTGGCAAATACGTTCAGTTCGACCAGGTATCACTCCCATATCTATTTCTCACGGAAAATAGGTCTTGTGTTTTGGAAGGTGTGATTTTCGACTAACTTTCATGTGAGGGGGCACATCATAGCCTTCAGGAATGGCAATGCATCCGTGTAAGACCTCAGATAGAAACCTTGTTCTATTTGAAGTTGTTTTCAGATGTACCTCCACTTAATGGATGCATGCATGGATGGACTGCAGGATTATTTTGCTACATCAACCTTTTAAAGGAAATAATCATACTAATATTATAAAGGCGAAAGTTTGTAATTGTGTACGTTTGTTACTTCTGCACGTCTTCACGGCTGGAGCGATTTTCATTTACTTTGGTAGGGAGTTAGCTGATACTCTGGATTAACACATAGGCTACTTTTTACTGTGAGAAAATATCTTATTCTCACGGCACAATCCATTTTTGTTAACTCGGGCGAAGCTGCGGTATTCAACTAGTGACAAATAATTACGTTTCTTTGACCGACTTCAAAAACGACTTTCTATCTTATCTGTTGCTGAAATAAGATGTCCATGGGCAAAAATTATGACCACCAAGTGAACTGTGTGATCGTTTGCTACTTGAAGAAATAAATGCTTACGTGTAACTAATTAGATGGGATATAACATTTCGGTAGTAAGTATAGAAGTAAATTAGCATAACGCAAATTGTAACCTTGGGAATTCTTTGTATTGGTGAAATACAATGCGGATTTGCTGGATTTATTACTTGATTCCTTATATAAAAATATTTCAATGTCAAAGGTTAAATGTTTCGCAGTTACTGATTAGAATTGTGCGAGTGTATACATAAAAAATGACTTTCATATTTTTTAACAAAGACTTGTCACTTACTGTTAGTTAACGCTTCCAAATTCATCGACATAAGAACACACAAAATATACTTTATATACCCCATTACTTTAACAGATTTTTATTTTATAATTCTTAGTGATATATTAGGAGACTACATAGGCGTATATTCTTGAAGAACAACGATTGAAGAGTGGTTTCGTTATCGTCTCTTCTTGTACTGGCAAGTAATATGTATAAATACTTATTTATACATACTAGTCGCCCGTCGCATCGGCCGAAATTCGACCGTAATTTAAATTAAAAATCAAATGTCATCTGACATTCTTGACGTTGTGTCTTTTCATAGTAAGACATTGAATGTTCTATTTCATTTACTAAGTACATATGTGTTTGTGACAAATGCAAGGCAGAGTGTGTAATGTGTTTTTAGTTGATTTTATGTATGAAAAATGCATTATTTGAAAAAAATATTAACATTCTGCACTCCTTCTCTACGTCCACTATAACCGTGCAAAATTTCATACTAATCCGTCTGCGGCATATTACTTAAAAATCCGTCACAAATTTTTGCTTCACGTATTAATATAATAATTACTTTAGGTATTTCCCTAAAACTACAAGTTGAACATACGTCATATACGTACTCGTATATAGCGTAATGGTATCGCGGAACTGATACATTTTAATGTTTTTTCTATAATGTTGAAGTATCAAACAAGTGTGCAGGAGCTTTACCTGGTGGTAACTAGACACTGCCGGACCTGGACATCCCAGATAAGATCAGTCTTACCTGAGGTTGGCCATAGATGCGTTGCTACGTCCTGAAGATCAAGTTAAAACGCTTTATATACCTACGTATGTCACCTTACATCAGCGCTCTACACTGGTGTTATTAGGCAGAAATCGGTAGGGTGTGACTCCGTTATCTAACCAATAAGGGTTGTACTAGCTTCGAATACAAGGATACTTGCAAATATTTAAATTTTAACCTATATACAAGTCCACGTTATATGTCGCTGAGCCTGATATGCGTGTTGGTGATCACGTTGGATAACACTCATACCACGTTGCTGAATGATTTGGAATATATTGGAATTGGAGGGACGCCACTGATATTATTAAAAACTATCTTAAGAATAGAAAACAGACGGTCAAAATTGGGGATTTATTAGTAATGAGAGCGATATTGCCTTTGGAGTTCCCCAAGGTAGTGTATTAGATCCTATTCTATTTCTTATTTACATTAATGAACTGACGATATTAGATGTTCATAGAGGTACAGTGCTTTACTGTGCGGATGACACGGTTATAGTTTTTGAGGGATCTAACTAGAAATCTGTATTTGAATAAGGAAATCTTGGAATGAATAAGATATAAATGTGGCTTCAATATAATCTTCTCACGCTAAATATATCAAAAACTAATCATATGTATTTCTCTCATAATAATAGAACTGAACCAAGTAACGATTCACATCTAAGAATTCATCAATCCAATACGCCTCGCAATACAAACTGTAGCTGTAATATATTAGACAAGATTATATCCACTAAATATTTGGAAGTAGTTATTGATTACCATTTATCTTGGCCAATATGTTTCGTATATAAGTAATCGAATAAGAAAGCTAATTTGGATTTTTAAAATAATTCGGCATGTAACTAGCAAGAAATTACTTAACCAAGGTTTATATTGTAAAGAAAACGTTATAGAGATAAATAAATATTTTTATGAACTTTTTGAATTTTGATTATATGTTGATGTTACACAGAAAGTTGCTGCCCATCTCCATAACATTTCCTAACATCTACGGGAAGAGGAAGGAGTAATGTTATTCAAGACCGACCAGATCACGTAGCACTGCACATGAATCTTTCCTAAAGACATTTAAAATGAAAGTTCTTCGCAACGGGACCTTACTTTTGACGTAATATACGTAGATCTATTTGACGACCCGCGTGGCGCAGCAAATACCATGCCGGTCTGACGCGCAGTGGGTCCCGGGTTCGATTCCCGGCCAGACAGGTATCTGAATGATGAGTTTAGATTCATGTTCTGGGTCTGGGTGTTCGTGTATTCGTCTCTGTGTGTCCATGGCGCCCACAACACAGGAGAAAATCCTACTGTGGGGCTACGAGTGTAGAAAGGCTACGAGTGTAGAATCTATCATTAGCGAGCTAGTTCTAGTTCATATCAAGTGACACATCTGATATTGACAGATAGAAGCTCTATTTTATATGATGTTGCTGCCATTAAGAGCACTGTATGCCAGTTTGCTGCTGCAATCTTTTAAAACACCTTAAACGATTTCACAAATAAATAATACCTATTGTTTTTTTTAATTGTTATAGTTGATGTATGGAAGGCTAGCGCAATGCCAATATTTTTTTCAGAGAATGCATAAGTCACACATAAAATCAATTGAAAACACATTACACATTACGCATTTGAAACAAACACATACATAATAAACGTCAAACATTTTTTTTCCCTATAGTGGCATTCACAACATCTCCTGAGTGTGAGACGTATTTACGTCAAACATTCAATGTCTTACTATGAAAACACATAACGTCAAAAATGACAGATGTATTTGTCAAAATATCCGCTATTGCTTTTAAATGCAGCTTAGTTAGTAAACCTCTTTTTACCTTTAACGAGTGCGTTCAAAATAACTTTTAAAATATTTAAATTTATTTAAATTAGAGAAATATTGGTGCTGCTTTGGACAATATGAAGGTTAGTTTTCAATTCAAATTACGGTCGAATTTCGACCGTTGCGACGGGTGACTAGTCAAAATAAATGTTCATAAAATAAACAGACATGTTTTTTTCATAAAAATATAATTTCGTAATGATATTTATTAAGCTTAAACTATCATATGCATATAACCTATACAAAATAACTTCCATGTTTCATGACATTGAGCGCGTTCCACTTAGCGCCCACGACGATCATATGCTTTTTAAGTAGTTTTTAAGTGGTCGTTGTGATCGCGGCGAAAACATCACTCATGACGTCATGACTTACGTTCACGCGAAGCTTACGACGGCCCATCTAAAAAGGTGGTTCGGAGTGATCGCTGATAATCCATTCCACTTCGTGAGCTTATCGTTGTGAACGCTTAGTGGAACGCACGCGCAATATAACGAAACCGAACGGCATTATTTGTCTAGTTTCTACGCAATATTCACATCATAAGTAAAGTATGACAAGTATATGCATTTCACTTCTTATTTTAACATGGGTGTTAGGTTTTATTTTCGTTACAGATCAAGGAATTTCTTGATTCGGTCGTCGCGCTCAAAACCCGCGCTAAACGCTATGTAATAGCTTAATAACATTCATTACATCACTAATACGTATGTACTTATGTATGTCTGGATGCACGTCAATCGATTCGTCTTAACCTTCCCAGTGTCGACCCTAAATTAACTATTTTCATTAATTAAGAGGTTTAAGAGGTGTCTAGCATAAGACACTCGTTCTTTCTTTTCTGTTTAATTTGCATAAAGTTGATTTGTGCGCAGTTGGGGTTCTTTAATTTTTAATTATGACATTTTATTATAATACGTTAGAAATAGAAGCATGAACTATTCTTTGATATGGTCTAAAATCCATAGCATGTACGGAGGAATAGCAGTAAACATAGTACGGAAATTTTCTCTACAGTCTGAATGACCATGGAACATAATTCCATACTGGATAGTCTTGAGACCATTATCAATGAATACATTTATTAGGAGGGGTGATCCTGAGTCAGCATTGCATGAGTCCCAGAGGACTCTACCACAATACTGGTTGTGTCCAAAGTTGATAACACGTCGTTCCGGAAAACTGCAAACAGGCAAAATTTCCTTTCTATATTAATACATCAAATTGTATTTATTTTATACAGTATACTATTATACATACAGTTTAAACTACTTATTTAAGTCAATGTAACAATGTCTATCAGGAGACGTGTTATTTTTTATTTACATTGATTTTTGTTTCTCTGTGGAGATAATATATATTTTGTGTAATTTTTTGCATATCTCGGGATATTAGTTTACTCTTATTACGTTTGATTCGATATTCATGTGCCAATTTTAGACAATGAAGAATACAAGCCTGTGTTGCCAAGACCAGGATAGTTTTTTTTAAGGAAAAGCTAAGCAACAGGTACGTTTCCTAAATGAAAGTAGTTATTACTGTTCATGGAAAACGGTTAACATTCAAACACGAGTGCAGTCTAACTTGGAACCTAAGATAAACACTTTCGACAATCTCCACAGTAGGATCTTCTCCCGTGACATGGCTGTTTCGGTCAGTACCTGAACAGGATAGGGAGACAGGTGACGGCCCTCTGTCATTGTGGGCACGACGAGGATTCCGCACAGCACACGCTCGAGTACTGCCCAGCTTGGGAGACTCAGCGGCGGATCCTCGTCCAAAAGGTTGGAGCGGACCTTTCTCCGGCGGCTGTCGTTGCGGCGATGGTTCAGCGGCGAGAGGCTTGGAACGGCATGATCACCTTCTGCAAGGACGTGATGTCAGCGAAGGAAGACGCCGAAAGGGCCAGAGAGCGCGCTGAACCCTGTCGGAGAAGGATCCGCCGCGGCCGCCGGCAACGGCGCCTCGTCTCTGTAGTTCCGGGATCAGAATAGGGCTACGGCATCCCTTACCTGTCGTAAGAGGCGACTAAAAGGGGCTTCCGGGGTTGCAGGCGGTTAGAGTGGGAGCTCGAACCGTTCGGTCAGGCGATCCCGAGAAGGACGGCGGTATATGTGGTCGCATACCGTCGTAAAGACTAGACGAGGCGGTGGGCCCAGCCGCCCATCTGGGAGGAGCCCGATGGGGCAACGCGCTCAGAGGATTCCGGTTGCGGTCGGACCGAGTTCCCGGAGTCCTCTTTATAGCGCCGAGGACGGCCACCGGGGGGGTTTTAGTGCGGTAAAAACCCCACATAACCCTGCGTCGCTCTCACGGCGTCGGGTACCTTTTCAAGGTTTCCCCCTCGTGAACAAAAAAAAAAAGGATTTTCTCCCGTGGGTACGGTAGATATACAAAGACGGATATACAAACAACCAAATCCATAACAGAAATCTAAATTCATTATTCAGACACCTGTCTGGCCGGGAATCGGACCCAGAACTCACTGCGTGTGAGCAGTACTGTGACCGCTCCATCATGGGAATCGTCAAATAAGTAGTTTTTTTTTATACTTACACCTAACGATAAGGCAGACGGGCTACCTGATGGAAAGTAGTCACCGTCACCTATGGACACTTGCAACACCAGAGGAGTCGCCAATGCATCGCCGGCTTTGAAGGAGAGCTCTTTTCGCACCTTTTTTTAAGAGCCCCATGTCATAACGCCCCGGAATACCTCAGTAGGAAGCTCGATGTCTTTTGCTAGTGTCGACTATTTAAACACATTTTATACTAGAATAATGTTGCGCTCAAGACTATTGCTATATGTACATACCTTCTGTCTAAATTCATGCATACGTGGTCAGTGTATACGATAACAGAGAGTTTCATGAGAACTGAAGGTGCATTCAGTCTGTCTGCGAGTCCCCATCCAGTCACTACAGCTCTTTCGTTGCCCATCTTCTTGTTGTAGAATTCCGTTGTTGTCGGCAAACAAATTGGAGCAGCATTCACTGAACAGTAACATGTATGCAATTTGAATATAATAATGTATTGAAAATCTTTCATCTTTACTGTGTACCTACTTGGTGATGCCATAAATATTGTTATAAAGAATCTTAATTATAATACTTAACGGGTACTCACGATTTGCGGTTTATGAATTCTTATAGAATTCTTTTTGCCGATATTTCGACCCAGTTGCATGGATCGTGGTCACGGCCAAACTGCGGTAGCGGGGAGAAACCGTTGACAAGCACTAGTGGTAAATTAACCTATCTACCCTACGTCTAGTTAGTTTTTCTTTTTTAGGTTCCATATCACGACAGACAACACTAACTGTATCCTTACGCACCACACTTTGCACTATTTGCGATTTACATAAATCCCCGTACCCGTTAAGTATTATAATGTATCAATTCCGCGATAATCTAATATATAAAATACTCGTGACACAGTTTTTGTTGCCATACTTCTCCGAAACAGCTTGACCGATTTTTACCAAATTTTATATGCTTATTCAGTAGGTCTGAGAATCGGCCAACATCTATTTTTCATACCCCTTAAGGGTTGTCCACCCTTAACATTTTTTTTTAATTTTTATATGGCAAAACAACGCTTGTTGGGACAGCTAGTACTAGTCTAAAATTAAGAATCTTAATGTTACGTACATTAAAAAAGTTTTGTTTTTCTTTATACATTTATTACTATACAGTGTGTTATTTAAAAGCTTATTCGATGAAGTTGCCACGATGCCAAGATGGTTGCAATGCGGACTGCTTTTAAACGTTGACGCCAGTTATCAATAGCAGCACGCACTATTTCTACATAAAATTCTTAACTGCCAATCTTATGGATTGTTGCGACTACAAATTATAATGGCGTTTAGAGCAAACCCTACTCTCTAAGTCTTTTTTTATCTGACTGAAGTAGCATACTAGCATGCAGTCCACCTGATGGTAAGTGGTCACCGCCGCTCATGGATATCTGTAATCAACCTAACACAGAACATGGGCTATGTGAAGTCAATCACAGATGCGTTGCTACTCCCGCGGACTATGAGGGTCGCCTCATGTGAAAGTGTGCCGGCAACCACACCCTTCCATCGAAACGCAAGAAATGCTTCACGCTAGAAATAGGTGTGGCGATGGTATCTCCGGTCGAACTACACTGGTTCTACCACCTTTAATTCTGAACATAAATCATGATGCAGTGGATTAAGATCAGTACGGTACCGCAATACCATAAAAAAAACGCTTTCTACACTCATAGCCCCACCGTAGGATTTTCTCCTGTGTCGTGGGTGCCATGGATACACACAAAGACGAATACACAAACACCCTGACCCAGAACAAGAATCTAAACTCATCATTCAGATACCTGTCTGGCCGGGAATCGAGCCATGCGGGTCGTCAAAATATATATAATATGTTTCCTTGGTCATATATAATCATAGCATGTCAATTTACATTAAATATGATACGATTAAGCCTTACGATATGCGAACTCGATCGGTAACGCCAGACGTATTAATCCGATGTCGTAATTGTATGCAGGAAATCCTTCGTAATTTTCGTGATAAATTGTTTCTTCTACTGGTATATCCTGAAATATAAACTTAGGTAAGAACACGCTAACTACCGGGCCATTCGATGAAGTATGTATTTAATTATTTTGTTTACGCTATACATAGGTACCTACATAGCGTCATTTTACGGGTTACACCTTCAATATTGGGTTTTTTCAGAGCGCAAGCAAAATAGTGCTAAATACAACGAATAGCTGGATTTATTATTATTTTTGTTAATCACTATTTAATAAAGTCAAGAAAAGGTCAACATATAAAGTAACACCATCTATGCGGACGCTAAATATTTTGCTTTTGACATAACTAAAAACAGATCAAGTGTGACTCGCGTCTCGCGCTCGAAGGGTTCACGATAATACCTATAAATAAAAACGGCAAAATATCACGTTTGTATGGAAGCCACTTTCAAATATTTATTTTACTCTGTTCGTTCTTGTTATTGCGGATACAGAAATACGTTAAAAGTTTTACAGATGGAAACTTTCAACTGTCTATTTAAGTATCACGATTCATAATGACCTGGTGACAGACAGATGGACAGACGGACAACGACGTCTTAAAAATGGAACCCCGTTTTTACCCCTTGGGTACGGAAGTCTAGAAACTAAGAAGAACCTACCGTTGGACCATCTTATGCAGAAACAGTATTAAAATATTCTTAGTCTGGCCATAAATACTGTAACATTAAAAAAAAAAATGCTTTTGAATTTGGAATCTGCCATATTTACATGATGGTTCGTTGTGTTTTGTTATTTTAGCGCTAAATTAATTGGGGTCATAAAAGGACAATACATGTACTTAACGTACAATAAAAAAATGATTTTCTTTGTAACAATATTTATGGCAACAATATATTTAAGTTAAACATACCATAATTATACTCGAGTGTTATTTATAAGAAACTTAAGCAGGAATACATTTAGCGGCGTAATAAACACAATACGAGGCAATCAAACATATAAAAAATAATATATAACGAATTGGTCGTGAAGAAGGAAATCGTCGTCAGGAAGGCCAGGAGTCTTCATTACTGTCCAATCTTGAAGATTTCAAGTAAATCACAGGAGTTATTCTTTTCCGATTTATTCACAGTTTAGGAGGTGCGATCGCTTCGACGTTTAAACAAAAATCTTTTTCGCCTTTTTATAATAAAGTTTAGTGAGGTGACAGTAACAAATTTATGGAGGTTAAACTAAATTAACATTTTTAGAACTCGCTAAATATTGCTAATTTAATAAACAGACAATTTTCGATCTTTAAACTAAAATAAATATTTTCAGCAGCGTGTTTTTCATAAATACGTGTTCCGCCGACATATATTATAACGAGCTAGTAATAATTGACGGTTTTTTCGACCTGTTCAGAGACAAGCTTTCAACATTTAAAGCCAAAATCATAAACATTAAATACAAACTGGACATCTTTCAAAACTCGTATAAATTTTCAAGCAGTACTAATCTTATTTTTAATATTATGTAGTTTATTTTTAGTCTTTCTTAGATGTCTACATCCGTCCCTGTAGCCTCGGGGTCAGAATAGAGCTACGGTATCCCCTGCCTGTCGTAAGAGGCGACTAAAAGGGGCTTCCGGGGTTGCAGACGGCTAGAGTGGGAGCTCGAACCGTTCGGTCAGGCAATCCCGGGAAGGACGGCGGTATGTGTGGTCGCATACCGTCGTAAAGACTAGACGGAGCGGTGGGCCCAGCCGCCCATCTGGGAGGAGCCCGATGGGGCAGCGCGCTCGGAGGATTCCGGTTGAAGTCGTTTCGAGATCCCGGAGTCCTCCTTTTCAGCGCCGAGGACGGCCACCGGGGGGGTTTTAGTGCGGTAAAAATCCCACATAACCCTGCGCCGCTCCCACGGCGTCGGGTACCTTTGGAAGGTTTCCCCCTCGAAAACAAAAAAAAAAAAAAGATGTCTACATCCAAAATTGTATAGATATTAAGTTATAGTATTGTTTTTTATCCATCATTTTATGTTATCTTACAACAATCTTGCATGCTGTAACTACCTTTAATTTGATTTACGTGTAAATAGCAATTTAGGCCTTAATTTTTACTGTGCAATTCTCTCACATGTATTCCTGTTGGTGGTTCTATAAATAAATAAATAGGGCAGTATCTGTCAATACCAGCTGGATAGAATTGTCCGACTATCTGAAGTCGCCGAAGGTTTAATCTTAGAGATTTTTAGTTTTTGCTTAATAATTTGTACTGCAGTAGTACCATACTCGTTCCTGTAGGGCGGTGAGCCCAGCCGCCCATCTGAAAGGAGCCCGATGGGGCAACGCGCTCAGAGGATTCCGGCTGCAGTCTTTTGGAGGTCCCGGAGTCCTCTTTATAGCGCCGAGAACGGCCACCGGGGGGGTTTTAGTGCGGTAAAAATCCCACATAACCACATGACAAAAAAAAGTAGTACTAACACTAATAAGGGCAGTTCTAAAGAAAGTTTAAGATTTAAAGATTTTAAGATTTAAAGATTTATTTATTACCAAAAACAGTTATACATTTATATTATCGTAAACAGCGGCAATAGTATAGACTGTGTCGCCACTATTTACGCCCTCCTCGGAGTACAGAATTAAATCAAAGACTATGTAGAAACTACAGAACAATTAAAGTATTATAGCTATAGAATTGTGTGTGTGTGTGTGAGAGAGTGAGTGTGTGTGTGTGACATATCTAGTATTTAGGAAATAAGTGACTCAGTCTCATTATATGTCAAATTTTGCAAAAAATTCGATAATTTAGATTTGCATTCCCCATACCTAAGTAGATATAATTGTAGGATTTTATTTAATTTATTGTATACAACGGTTGCGACATAGTCAAAATGTCGCCTTGCCAGTGCACTTCTACAACTGCTAGGATCGAATATGCGAACAGACCGTCGTGAACTACTTATTATTTGGACATTAGGAGCACTCAAATGCTTACGTAGTGTAATCTGCCGAATGAACAGCTGGCGAACAGACAGAACCTTAGAGATGGAATATAACTCAGTCGTAGGGAACCGAATTGGTTTGATAGTAAGTTTGGTTTGATAGTGGATAGGAAAGTGATATCATTAGCTATATGGTGGAACATATGTTAGACACGTTACACGCATTTTAGCGAACCTACCTGAATGTGTGATTCACATATGCGCTCGCCGGTGATATCTTCCGCGCAGTCTTCCTTTGATGTTAGGTTAAATTCACCGATACGGACGCCGATAATATTTTTATCTACAATACAACTTGCTGTCGTCAATATGTAGCGAGAGTTAATTATGGTTCCCGCACAATGGAATGAAGTAACATTGCCTGAAAAAAACGATAACATAAAATTTTCATTATTTTCGCGGGTTGCGATTTTTCGCGTGGCTTAAATTTTTTTTTATCTCTTATCGTCATTACTTTTCTGCTCTGCCTAAATTCTTACTTCAAGATCTGTGCTCATAATAAATTTGAATAATCATGATGGAGTATGATCAATTTCATACTAATGTCTACTGATTTCTTTAGGTTTAAATGTAGCGGCGAAGCTGGCAGTACCTTATTCTATTAATTCATCAGCCTTTTAAAGTCACCTGCTGGACACGTTTCTTCCCTAATGGACATTTTTGTCAAGTATCTGACATGCGAGTTGTTGACCGCAGTGTTGCTGTTTTATGGGAAATCGCTGCTTCCCATTTTCTGGATATTATAGTTATGTCGCTTCTTATGATATTCTTTTTGTCTTTCCAGATATGGCATCAGTCTGTGAAAAACACCTGCTACGTAAGAATCCGGAGGACAAGATTCTCAAAATGCTTGTCAAAACTCTAATAGATGTTTAACACTCTGAGATACGTCAGGTATCTGCCCACGTTAATGGTTCCACGGTCGGTTTAATCCTATGCGAACATAGCCCTCGGTTTAATTAGGCCCCAACCGAAGACGAAAGCGCGCATCTTCACGACAATTCGTAACAACAACAGGGTATCATCTGAATAGCAAATGATTTTAAATCCTACACCACATTACACCCTCTAAATCACAGATACTGAAAATTTATTTGTGTTATGTTTAATTTATAATTTAAGTTGAGGTTTAGTTAATGTACGCACGATGCAAACTTAGTGGTTTTATTTCAATACAAATATAATTACATCGTCACTCAAAAGTCATAAAATAAAACTTTGAACAAAAAAAATATCCATGCCACAAAAAAGTAAAAAAATTGGCGTATTAAATGAAAATGCTGCATCCAAATGTCCCTAGGATGAGTTCCCAGTCCCTGTAGCCTCGGGGTCAGAATAGAGCTACGGTATCCCCTGCCTGTCGTAAGAGGCGACTAAAAGGGGCTTCCGGGGTTGCAGACGGCTAGGGTGGGAGCTCGAACCGTTCGGTCAGGCAATCCCGGGAAGGACGGCGGTATGTGTGGTCGCATACCGTCGTAAAGACTAGACGGAGCGGTGGGCCCAGCCGCCCATCTGGGAGGAGCCTGATGGGGCAGCGCGCTCGGAGGATTCCGGTTGAAGTCGTTTCGAGATCCCGGAGTCCTCCTTTTCAGCGCCGAGGACGGCCACCGGGGGGTTTTAGTGCGGTAAAAATCCCACATAACCCTGCGTCGCTCCCACGGCGTCGGGTACCTTTGGAAGGTTTCCCCCTCGAAAACAAAAAAAAAAAAGGATGAGTTCCCAGAATGCTGGCATCATTATCTCGTTGAATAGCAAATCTAATTCGTTGACCAGCATACCTTTTTGTGGCATGTAAGTCGGGGGATATTTTTTGTTAAAAGTTTTTTATTCTTTTTTTATAGAGCAGTATTAATATCATAGGTACATGTGAGACTTCAAAGAATAAATATACTTATTGTTACAGCTTTATTATAACTTGTTCTCATAAAGTTTTTCTTACGTGATCGTGATGAAATCAAGGCCATCCAGGGGAAGTCATAAATGGCTACAGCTTGTCCAACAGGAATATAAATGTTTTCGGCCATGCCGCATTCATTTGGAAGTAAGTTGATGTTCGGGTGATTTTCTATCTCACCTTCAGTGATATCTGAGAAATAGGAGCAGCATACCTGTAATTGGAAAATTCATTTTTGAAGTGAAACTTCTTTATCGGGGTTGGAAAAAAATTTAGTGTAACCTTTTACTCGTTACGCGCCATCTTTTTCTGTTACGCGCCATCTTTTTCTTATCCCTACCACGCGATATTAGATAGATTATTATAGATTAGATTATTAGATAAAGTTTAATAAAAGCCTTTTATTAAACTTTATCTAATTTAACTTTATTTAACCAATTTCTGTAAAGTTGCATATAGTAAATAATTTTTTGAAAAATAACGTCATAAAGAAGTTTCACTTCTTACGAGTGTACGCTAGTACACGCACATATTTTTTTTACATGAGCATGGTAGCGATGTAATTAATGTTATTATTTGACATTCGCGAATGCGAATGCGAACGTTGTTTTTTTTCTGTATTTGGTGTAGGGTACCGGTGGATGTAAATTTTGGCGATCTTTTTTTTCCGTCGACAAACTTTAGTCGAAATACATTTGTAAGAAGGAGAATGCCCAAGTGACTATGGAACTCAATATCGCTTTCTGATTCTCGGCATTCAGTAGCAATATGGTAATGAAGGACCACAAAAATTCGAATTGGCGAAATTGTTAACAAGTTACTCATGTGCTAATTTACGTTTTTTTCTGTAAAAGCATAGATGTTCAGTAAATACATTTTTTTATCGTGTAGAAACAAATAAAAAACACTTTCTACACTCGTAATTTTTTCTACTTCGACATTTTTTTCAAAACACTGCAATTATATTCGTAAAACATTTGCACAAATTTTGCGAATGCGAATATCTAAACATATGTGAGTATTCGTGAATGCAAATATTCGTTACATTACTATAGCACAGATAAAGAATATTAATAAGTTATGTAGCGTCTCATGTTTATAGACAAATCTTAGACGTTACCGAAGTTCGAACTATTTCAGTACCTCCATGCCGTGGTAGCGAGAACAGGTTATGTGAGATTTTTATCGAACTAAAAGCTCTCCCGGTGATCCTTAGCGATGCGTAGAGGAATCCGGGGTCTCAATCGAAACACAACCTGAGTCCTCCGAGCCCGAGCCCGAGCTCTCCCGGTGATCCTTAGCGATGCGTAGAGGAATCCGGAGTCTCAATCGAAACATAACCTGAGTTCTCCGAGCCCGAGCCCGAGCTCTCTCGGTGATCCTTAGCGATGCGTAGAGGAATCCGGAGTCTCAATCGAAACACAACCTGAGTCCTCCGAGCCCGATGCCCGTTTTGGTGAGCTAATACACTCACCGCTTTTTCTTCTTACTACTACACTACTAGTAGACTACGGAGCCGACCTTGCTTCGACTCCTTTCCTTTTTATCAGGTGTTGAAGATGATTACTGACGGAAAATTTGTCGCATGACCTTTTTATATTTCAAGTACCGTAACCGAAAACTCTCTCATTTTGAGAGAAGACCCGTGCCCAGTGGGATAATAATGGGTTGACGAGACGAGAAACCAAATGCTTTCATTTTTTAAGATAAACCAATTGAAAACCCGTATATTCGTTAGTCGGTATCCAGCTTATGCATTTCATTTTTTAGTTTGTGTTTGTGATTTAGCTATAGATAATACTCGTATTTAGCTATTAATAATTTTGGGATTCTATTTAGTACCCTTAGGATTATATATGGACAGAAAAAAAAACATGTGTTTGAAATCAAAATCTAAAGGCGTCTTTTACATGGCGGCGCTACAAGGGTATCCAAATCATGAAGAGACTTACTAAATTATGATGGACAATATGTTAATAACAAGTGATTCTTGAGCATTGACAGAAAGAAAGAAAGAAAGAAAAACGTTTATTTTTTTTCGTACAGTGACTGATAAGAAAAAAACACATACATGCAAAAAAGGTTAACAATAAACAAAGAGAAACAAAGTACAAAATTACAAAAAGAAAAAAATAAATTAAAAAAAAAACAAACATTACAATAAACCAGAATAAAACAAGGAAATTTGCACAGCCACAAGACGAAAAAAAAATTGTTACTTACCATTGTACCCAGGTCGTTGAAACCACAGAAAGCTTCTCTTATTTTCTGTACGTTGTCAGATACTGCTATTTTTGCTAAATCACAACTATTAATGTTCATGCAGTCTGGACATTTTTCTGAAAAGTTTAGCTCTGTTAGTTTCGGAACAAGGAAAATATATATTCAAACACTTACTACGGCAAATGGTGGTTGTTTGGCTGAAGCGGCATCAAAGCGATACAGGGGATAGAACCAGTATAGTTCGACCGGGTAAGTACCACCGCCACACCTATCTGTAGCGTGAAGCTTTATCTAGGCAAGCGTGTAACATCCTAGGCTGCATCTAACTTAACATCAGGTAAGATCGCGGCCAAACGTTAGCCTATAATAAGATAAAAAAAAAGCATTGCTTGCGTTTCAATGGAAGTCTGTGGTTTCCGGCACACTTGTATATGAGGCGACCATCATAGTTCTTGGGAGTAGCAGCACATCTGTGATTGACTTCTGATAGGACTTATGTACTGTTTGAAGTTGCTTACAGATGTACATGGACGGCAATGACCACTTACAATCAGGTGGACTGCATGCTAGTTTGCTACTTCAATCATATAAAACAATATTTTGCTTAATACTAATAGTGACTGGTAAAATGGAAGTAGAATGAGTTTGGTCGGCCGCGGAGATACAACTTTCATAACTATTTCTACCGTAAAATATGTACATAGGTCTTGTGCTTTTGTTCCTGTAATTCTGGGACCAGAATAGGACTACGGTACCCTCTGCCTGTCGTAAGAGGCGACTAAAAGAGGCTTCCGGGGTTGCGGGCGGGAAGAGTGGGAGCTCGAACCGTCCGGCCAAGCGACCCCGGGAAGGCCGGTGGCATGTGTGGTTGCATGCTGCCGTAAAAACCAGTAGGTGCGGTGAGCAGTTCACGCCCACTAGGGAAGAGCCCGATGGGGCACACGCTGAGGACACCGGCGGCGGTCAATCGGAGTTCCCGGAGTCCTCTTCGCAGCGTTGAGGTCGGCCACCGGGGGGGTTTTAGTGCGGTAAGAATCCCACATAACCCGCGTCGCTCCCACGACGTCGGGTACTTTTTGAAAGTTTCCCCCTCGAAAACAAAAAAAAAAAAGGTCTTGTGCTTTGGAAGGATAACATTGCCTATCTTCATGTGAGCAAGCCAGTCTTAGTCTTTGGGAATGGGAACGCAGCTGTCTTTGACTTTAGATAGAAACTCTGTTTTATATGTAGTTGCCTACAATCTATACTTTCGGATGGACTACATAATGAGCTAAATAATGATTTCCCCGGGCGACAGCATCAACTGAACTGTACAATTATTTGCTATTTGTTTATAAATACTTATAAGTGATAAGATGGGATACAACATTTTCATAGTAAGTGTAGGTTAACTACGTTGTCGCAAATTATTATCTTGGTGAATTGTTTTTGATATACCGGGTGTAATCGTTAAACTATGTCTATAAACGTTTATTTCGTAACTATTAAAGTACTTTACCTAATGAGTAAAATGACAATAACAACTTTTTAAAAATAAAGCCAGATATCCGAAAAAAAATATTAAACACTTCCATTCATTTAATATGAGATAGTGAAAAGTACAGTTGCCGAATTTTTTCAAAGATTCAATAAAAACTGTCTCAGGTATGAATACTACTTAAAACCATTATACATTATTGTTTAATACTTTTAATCCAATTAACTTTTGCACAATTTACACAAACTGACGAGAATGCAAACCATGATATCGAATTGAGTAACATTGACGAAGAAAATGTTAACATTGATAATAATAAAGTAATGTAGTGGCTAATCTAATATAGTCTTTCATAAACTATAATAATAATTTGTAATGAAATTATTGTAATAAAAGAAAAATAAGGTCTAATATCTTTTTTAACATGGTTTTAAAATGTACACACATTATTCGATGTTTATGTCATTGCCAAAAAGTATTTGATCTGTTCTTAATTATTGCTTGTCTGGCAAGAGGTTGGAACTATCAAAAAGTGTCTGGCTATCGAGTATCGACAAAACATCATCTAATCATCACCCAAGAAATATATATAAAAATCAGCGTTTATACTATATCGTAAGTAGAAGTATTTTCGCCACCTTTAGTACCGTTTACCTGCCAAAGCAACTACAACCTAGATTTCATAAATGGCCATCGTTCTGAGATGTGTTAGGAGCGTGCGATGACAAAAATTCAGCCTTTATAAAATGACTTATGTCTGGGATTCATCTGTTATCTGGGGTTCTATTATGATTTTCCGTAAATATATATCAAAGCCAAAGGTTAAATGTTTCGCGGTTACTGATTATAGTTATAAAAACGTCTAAACTAAAAATGAAATCAGATATTCAACCTATAAATAAATGAAGATGAAGATTTTCTCTCTTACTTTTAGCCAACGCCTTCAAATTCACCGACATAAGCACACATAAAACATACGTTATATACCTCATTATTTTTTCAACAGTTAATTATTTTATAATTCTTAGAGATATCACTAGATAGGCGTACGTTCTTGAAGAACAACGATCGATGTCTGGATTCATTACCGTTTCTTCTTGCACTGGTTAGTAATTATTATATTAATACGTGAAGCAAAAATTTGTGACGGATTTTTAAGTAATATGCCGCGGACGGATTAGTATGAAATTTTGCACGGTTATAGTGGACGTAGAGAAGGAGTGCAGAATGTTAATATTTTTTTCAAATAATGCATTTTTCATACATAAAATCAACTAAAAACACATTACACACACTGCCTTGCATTTGTCACAAACACATATGTACTTAGTAAATGAAATAGAACATTCAATGTCTTACTATGAAAGTATGAAAAGACACAACGTCAAGAATGTCAGATGACATTTGATTTGAATTAGAGAAATATTCGTACTAATTTGGACAATATGAAGTTTAGTTTTTTAATTTAAATTACGGTCGAATTTCGGCCGATGCTACGGGTGACTAGTCTATATTAATACGTGAAGCAAAAAATTGTGGTGCATTTTAAGTAATATAATATGAAATTTTGCACGGTTATAGTGGACGTAGAGACTCCTTCTCTATAGAATGTTAATATTTTTTCAAATAATGCATATAGCATACATAAAATCAACTAAAAACACATTACACACACTACTGTGCATTTGTCACAAACACAAATAATAATCGAAATTATACATTCAACATATGTCAGATGTTTTGTCAAAATACCCGTATTGATTTTAAATGCAGCTTTCTCACTTAAACCTCTATTTACCTTTCGGGGGTATTAAGATAACTCGAAAACGGTGACTACTGCCACCCATGGAAATGTGTAATCACAGATTACACATTTCCATGGGTGTTTAGTGCGGTACACGGGGGGGGTTTAGTGCGGTAAAAATCCCACATAACCCTGCGTCGCTCCCACGGCGTCGGGTACCTTTTGAAGGTTTCCTCCTCGAAAAAAAAAGGTGTTGCTGAGCTTCATGTGTCTTTGTAACTCACTACGAACTATGTCTATAGACAAGGCGTTTTTGAAAAAGATAATATCGAACAGCTGTCGGCGATTATGAGTCTTTGGTCAAAAGGGACCACTTGAAAAGGGACCGCGGTCCTTTTTTGCCCGAACATTTAATTTAATATTTTTCTTTGGGCAAAAGGGACCACTTATAAGTATATACAGTAATTCTATTGTTCGCTGCAAAATTTTGTACAGTTAGCAAGAAAACAACGAAATAGTTTAGGTAAAATAAAACAAAATATTCTTGAAACCAAAAAATATTTATTATTAATTAAATACATATATATATTTATTTATAGTATAGCTTAACATTTGTTTTTAAATAATATTAAGAATTGACGTTTGTCTCTAAGCCACATCTTTAGATCCTTAAATAGTCAATGATGAACGGGCTTTGCAATTTCATTAGAACCTACACCAAATATCTTCAAACACAACTCAATTATTCCTTTTGGTGAAAAAAGAATAATTATAATCGGTCCACTAACGGCGGGGTAATCGTTGTACATACATAAAAAATATATATACCGGACGAATTGAGAACCTTCTCCTTTTTGAAGTCGGTTAATAACAGTCCACAAGTATAAGAATATTAGATTTTTTATGAAATTAGATTATTTAACGGAAGGTACCTACATTTAATTGAATCTGTGTAGGATAACTTTTCATATGATAGGGAAGCGTATGTATCAAATCATTTATTTAAGAAACTTTATTTAAGAATCATCACTTAAGAATTTCGTAGAATATAGTTTAATTTGCATTCACTTAAAGCTTTCGCACAATCGGGTTTTTTTATTTATTTGTATTCATTTTTATATATTACTAGCTGAAGCCCGCAGCTTCGCCCGCGTTAAAAAACGATATATAAATTGTCCCATGGGAATAAGATATTCTTCCACAGTAAAAAGTAGCTAACTCGCAACCAAATTTTATTAAAATCGCTCTAGCCGTTTGCACGTGAAGAAGTAACAAACATACACACTCCCGAACGTTGGCCTTTAAAATATTAATATGAAGTAAGATTAGTATGATGATATGATAATATTTTTATTTTTATAGGAGCATTTATACAAATAGAAGTATGAATATTCTTTGATGTGATTCAAAATCCATGGCATATACAAAGGTATAGCACATATTGTATATAGATTGTGCGGACCTTTTGTCTAGTCTGAGGGATCATGAGTTATAATTCCATACTTACGCCCTTACCCGCGGCTTCGCCCGCACGGTTAAAGGGAATTAACATTAGCATTTGATAGCGTGATTCAGAACTTGCAAATAAATTTTACTAACGCCATCTATTAACAACATCTGGAACTACTAAATATGTATCAACTAACAAAACATCGATATTCTCATAGGAATGAGAGAGCGCGGTAAAAAGTAACCTACGTCACTCTCCGCTCTCCTATCTCTCAGCATATAAACCATATCATATAATAGCTATGTGGTGACGGGAAAGAGAAACAAACACACTTTCACATTTATAATATTAGTATGGATTTATACAAATAGAAGTATGAACTATTCTTTGATATGGTCCAAAATCCACGGTATGTACGGAGGTATAGCAGTATACATTGTGCGGACCTTTTTTCTACAGTCTGGGGGACTATGAGTCATAATCCCATACTGGGTGTACTTGTAGTCATCATTAATGTACGTATCTATTAGAAGAGGTGATCCTGAGTCAGAAAAGCACGAGTCATCGAGGGATCTACTACAATACTGGTTGTGCCCGAAGTTGACAACACGTCGTACCGGCAAACTGGAAATAGTCAAGTAAATATTAAATAAAAATATGTGTATATATAGAATTAAAATGGCAAGATAAGGGTAAACTAGGTGGCAGAACCAGTGAAGTTCAACCGGGTACGTACCACCGCCACACTTATTTCTAGCGTGAAGCATGATAGAAGGGTGTGGTTGCCGGCACATTTTCACATGAGGCGACTATCGTAGTCCTCGGGAGTAGCAACGCATCTGTGATTGACTTCAGATGGAACCCATGTTCTGTATGAAGTTGATTACAGATGTCCATGTGCGGCAGTGGCCACTTACCATCAGGTGGACTGCATATTCGTGTGCTACTTCAGTCAGATAAAAAAAAACTAGCTTCTACCTGCCGCTTCGCTTGCGTTGAAGCTCAGGTTTTCAAATATTTGGCAAAAATTTAAAAAGCGAAGCTTGATAGACAACAGCAGACTAAGCAGACATTAGTCTGGAAAATATATTTTTCACTATATAAAAAGTATTCTGTTTTCATAAAACCTCTTAGCATATGTGGAAAAAAGTTTTATGATAATCGGTTAAATGGTTTTGACGTGAAAACGTTATAAACCAATTTACATTCACATTTATAATATTAGTAGGGGTTGATAAACATGTTATTTTATTTGTACTTTGATTTTTGTTTCTCTGTGGTGTTCTCGATTATACAGGATAGTGCAACATAACTTCCTTATTTTGAAACGCAATAAAATAAAAAAAATACTGAAGATACATGCTTTTTCTTTTGCAAATGTTGAAAAAATTTTAATTATAAGGTTTTATTTTTGAAAATTTCGGGCCAGTGACGCCTTTCAACGTCAATACACTGACCAATTTCGCGTGTCTTACATTAACCACTTCAATATGTTGATCGGTATATTGGCTAATTCCTCGCGAATGTGGACTTTGATGACCTGCATGAGCCGTGGTCGGTTGTATAAAGACCCGGCAATTAAGATAGCCCTACAAAATTAAGTTGCACGGGGTCGAAATCTGGTAATTGAGGCGGCCACTCCATATCGCATCTGAGAGAGATGAAGCATCCCGCCCGCTTGTCTTTATCAAAACACCACGATGCTCTTTTTTAAATAAGGAAGTTATGTTGCCCCACCCTGTATAGTTTATGTAACTTGGTTTGCGGTCTTGCTTGTCACGGGATATACATACGAGTATAAGAGTATAATCAAAATGTTCATACTCCTGATAAATCGCCTTCGGACAATGAAGATTACAAGTGTGGCGGTTCTATTGAACCGTCACTCTATAATTTATAATTTTGAAATTTACCTATTATTTAAATAAATGTTATTTTACGATTATGTTGGTCTTATATTATTAGGATATTGATCATTGTACTAATATAATATACTTTATACAAATTGATATTCAACTTTGTGATTGTCGATAGCAAGCCATCGACAAGACTGTGTTTTTATGGCGCGAGGGGAAGCCCTTATTCGTTACATTTAAGTAAAGGACTTACAACTGCAAGCGTTTCTTCATTTTACGATAACTTTTGTACACCATGCGTTAGCCGTAATTAATTAACGCAGCTGCGATCTGTGCACTAAACAAGCACGTGTAGGGGGAAGAGCAGGTTAGTGTTTTTATAGGGACTAGCTAAAAAGAGTTAGGTTATCAAATTGTAAGTGGTTATAACTTTTATGAAAATCAGTGAACTTCCAGAACAAGAGAGAAATCCAACTTGGAACCTAAGTAAAATGCCTTTTGCTAGTGTCTTCCTAACAGAACCACTTGTACTTGAGAGTATTGTTTTTTTTTGAGGGGGAAACCTTCAAATTGTACCCGACGCCGTGGGAGCGACGCAGGGTTATATGGGATATTTACCGCACCAAAACCCCCCCGGTGGCCGTCCTCGGCGCTATAAAGAGGACTCCAAAGGACTGCAGCCGGAATCCTCCGAGCGTGTTGCCCCATCGGGCTCCTCTCAGATGGGCGGCTGGGCCTACCGCTCCGTCTAGTCTTTACGACGATATGCGACCACACATACTGCCGTCCTTCCCGGGATCGCCTGGCTGGACGGTTCAAGCTCCCACTCTAGCCCGCAACCCCGGAAGCCCCTTTTAGTCGCCTTTTACGACAGGCAGGGGATACCGTAGCTACCGTACCTATTCTGATCCCGAATCTATAGGGACGAAGAGTATTGGTATAGTGATAACATTCATACCTTCTGTTTAAGTGAATACATTCGCTTTCAGTATAAACGCTGATATAGCGTTTCTTGAGTACCGAAGGCATAATAAATTTGTCCGAGAGTCCCCATCCAGTGACTGTTGCTCTCTCCTTGGTTATGGAAATGTTGTAAAGTTTCCTTGTTGTTGGCAAACAAACTGGAGCAGCATTTTCTGAACAGATAAATATAATCGAATTAAAAATTTAAATACAGTATACAGGGTGTAATCGTTAAGTGTGCAGTGAAATGAAATGTCTTTATTTTGCATAGGCCTTCGGGGGCGCTTACAAATTGTCAGTTACATTTATATATATTTTTTTACACTACCACCGGATCGGAACACGACCTCAACTGAGAAGATCCGGCAAGAAACTCAGCGGGTTTGTCTTTTTTTTAGAAGTAGAAGTTGTACATTGTTAACATGTCCATCTTTTCTGTATTAGAATATGCCATTTTTCAGTCAATAATGCAACAATCACGATTATATATATCGTCAACCCATTATTGTCCCACTGCTGGGCATGGGTCTTCTCTCGGAATGAGAGAGTTTAGGCCATAGTCCACCGCGCTGGCCAAGTGGGAATAGGTGGATTATTGATATGAACAATAATGATTATTAACGCAAATTGAAAAAAAAACACATTTTTAATTTTTTCGATTTGCTACTTCTATTACTCTACTTTCTACTATCTCATACTAAATGTATTAGGGAGTATTTAATATAAAGTTTTTGGATATTTCTAGTTTTATTTTTAAAAATGTCATTTTTATTATTGTCAATTTGCTAATTAGGTAAAGTAGTTTCGATATCAGTTTAAAGTTTTTTGATATCTGTAGTAGTTACGGAATGATTATTCCGTAACTACTACCTTCCTGTGCACTTAACGATTACACCCTGTATACTCATAGTATGCCCAATTTTAGTAATTTGTTAATTTTGTAAAGAAATTGCACTGTAAGGTGAAATTTGATATATTACTGTGTCGGATATCATGTGTTATATATGTACTTATTACAATTTTTACGATAACGTAAAATCTAAAATAAGGAAAAGTCGTATTGATAGTGGAAAAATAAAGTCTTTCGTCTTTAATCGCTGGTACAATTTTCAGGTAGGTACGCATAGCAGTTTTATTATAGAACGGCCGGTATAAGATTAGTATGAGACCTATCTCTTGCACTGCATAAAATGTTGCGATAAGCAATGTACATTTACATTAAATATATTGCCTTACGATATGAGAAATCTATAGGTGATGCAAGACGAATTAACCCGATGTCGTAATTGTATGCCGGAAATCCTTCATACTTTTCGTGATAAATTGTTTCCTCTGCTGGTATATCCTGTAATATAAATAACACACGCTTTCTACACTCATAGCCCCACACTAGGATTTTCTCCTGTGTCGTGGGTACCATGGACACACACAAGACGAATACACAAACACCCAGACCCAAAACATGAATCTAAACTCATCATTCAGATACCTGTCTGGCCGGGAATCGAACCCGGGACCCATTGCGCGTCAGATCGGTATGATAACCGTTCTGCCACGCGGGTCGTCAATTAAATATAAAGAAGGATGTCAAACTTTCACCTTATCAGGAAGGTATAGACATGAAAAAAATCTTAAATTTCAGGAACATATTTGCATACTAGGTTCCGCCCGCGACTCCGTCCGCGCGGATGTCGGTCTTCGCGGTTCTACAGAATAACGTCTATGGATAAAACTGAAAAAAAATATTTTTTTTCTACGTATTTTTCCAGGATAAAAAGTATCCCATTTTATGCCCAGGATAATAAAGTTTAATTATACTAAGTTTCATCGAAATCGAACCGTTCGTTTTCACGTGATGCCTGAACATACAGACAGACAGACAGACATTTGGTATCGATCCAGTAACACCCCCTGCTATTTATTTTTTCAATATTTTCAATGTACAGAATTGACCCTTCTACAGATTGATTATATGTATAGATATAGATTAAAAACGCTTATTACTAAATTAAAAGAAACGCAGGAAATAAAATTATTTGAATATATCTACATACAGCAAAGTAAAAGATAAACAAATTACATGATTTGAACGCAACTCAACTATCATTTTACTTCACTACATTCTATTTAACGCATTGCTACTTGAATCAATATGTTTTTAAATTCTCTGTATTCTTTGTATTTTTAAACATTTTTTAAAGATTTTCTTGAATAAATAAAAATAATGACATTCTTAAATTAATTCAAATGTCTAATCAATAACTGAATTCATGCAGTATGAGTTAAGTACACAACTGAAACATTTTTCATTTGATATTTGTCACTGACAGTTCCGCGGAGTAAATCGGTATTGAGTATGTACGTCATGAGAGTTATTCTAAACTAATTCATATTTTTTTCAACTTCACTGCGTTCAAATCTTAAAAATGACGTTAAGACAATATTTATTACTCCATTAGGTAGTCTTTATACTATTCATTATATCTATACATTAAGTTAGGTAATTAAGGTCACAAACCACCAAATTTTGTGTGGTTGCACACTTTCACATGAGGCGACCATCATAGTCCTCGGGAGTAGCAATGCATCTGTCATTGACTGTGATTAGATGGAACCCATGCTCTGTGTGTAGTTGATTACAGACGTCCATGGGCGGCAGTGACCACTTACCATCAGGTGGACTGCATGCTCGTTTGCTCCTTCAATTAGATAAAAAAAGAAAAAAAAGTAAATTGAAAATAAAAATGCGTCGATATGCATGTTATCCCCATAATATTGTTTTTTCAGAGCGCAATAAAAAATAATTAACAAAACAAAATGAATAATTGAAGACATCAAGAAATAAAGTCAAACAAGGTCAACCGAACAGATGTAAACAAAACTTACTGCAGTATATAATATACTTGAATGTTATTTCATACTAAAAGTAAGCTAGAATAAAAGCAGACGTAATAAACAAAATACAAAGCATTTAAACATGTATTTTCTCCATATCCTCTTGGGGCTTTATGTTGTGGCCCACAATGTAAAATTGCCTAAGCAGCCCTCTTATCCACTAGGCACCGGGCCCCGTGACCGATGGGGGCCCCACAATCGGTGTGATGAGCAAAAAAAAAAGTGTGTGTGTGTCAGCTCTGACGCACGACTGGAGTTTACACGCATTTAAAATAGATGGCGCCATACTCCCACACTAAAGATATAAATAATACCAATACATAGTTCATTTTGAAATATTATATGTAATTTATAAGTACGTATTAAAATATTAATATTGTACGTATTTACACTTTACTTTTTCGTTACGAAATTTCTTGATTCGGTCGATGCAATAGCTTAAAAATAGAAAACATTTGAATGAACCTACCTGTATGTGTGATTCACAACTCATGTGGTCAGGGAAACCTTCCTCGCAGTCTATCTTTGTTTCTAGGTTAAAGTCACCGATACGCGCGCCTATAATATTTTTATTTACAATACAACTTGCTGTCGGCAATATGTAGCGTGAGTTGATTATGGTTCCCGCACAATGGAATGAAGTTACATTGCCTGAAAAAAAAAACATTTTATTCTCGCGTATTACACAGATTTTTATGTGCTAATACGTACGTACACGCCTAAATATATAAATGAACTTAACAAAATTTACTCTCACATTATTCAATTCGTATGCAGTAGGTACACGTTAGTGAAGATGATAGCGACTGCTCAAGCGAATTGAAAGATTAAATTGTTTGACATAGTCTTCATTGTATAAGGCTTAAAACTATGTATTTCATAATAAACATTTTCCAATAAATAAAGCATTTCAATTTTTTTCCTGTCATGCAACATAGGAGTTAGTGGTCCGAAGGTAAAAATTCAGGACTAATTGCATTTTTAATTCCACATCGTAAAAATAACCTCAATACTTAGAGGTGTAAATATTAGTTATAAACCTATTCTCATATCTATTGAATATACATTTTAAATTTCATCAAAATAGAACAAGCCGTTTCGGAAGAGTTTAAACACTAAAACTATGACATAATAATTTCCAATATTAGATAATGTATCTACCAAAAAGCCAAATACTAAGTTTCATAGAGCTTGCTTCAAATTTGCGGATTTTTACACAAATTTTCATCATTCTATTTGATCCTAAGGAATTATTTTTTGATATTTCACCCGAAAATCAAAAAATCCTTCCTGACTGGGTGCCGACGACAAAAGTCGTTCTTATAGTCAAAACCATGTCAGGTTATAGACTCTTGTGAATCTTGGTGGTCTATAGTCCTTTTCCTTTTTTCCATGGACCTATTCTATTGTTTTAAATACACATGAGTCTTCTAAGAAAAATATACTGACATACAAATATTTTTTAAATTCTAGCTTCATCGCTTATCACTATTTCTTGTACAGAAATAGTAAAAAACATGACATAAAAAGCAAGAAATTATGAAGATTTTCTTACTTGATTGGGATGAAATCAAGGTCATCCAGGGGAATTCATCACGGGCTACATTTTCTCCACCAATAATACGATTGCCTAGGACTTTACCGCAGACATTTGGAAGTAATTTGATATTCCGATGATTTTCTATTTCAGCTTCATTGACATCGGCGAAATAGGAGCAGCATACCTGTATTTAGAAATACAATTACGACATGGGCACAGATAAATAATTTAAATTAATTGTACATGTACAAGCTCATGTTTTTGACCAAATTTTGGAAGTGACTTTCGTTGTTCAGGATTTTACAGTAACTTACATATTTCTATAGGACATGTTATCATGTAGTATCCCTGGTTTATGACCTTTTTTATTTTGAATCATGACGGGAAACGTTTAAAATGTGCCCGATGTTGAGCCATTCTGGGTTTTGTAGGATTTAAAACCCACCGGTGGCCGACTCCGTAGAGGTCTCTGGGAGCTCCTTCCCAGTGAGCATTTACGCTCACCATACCTTGTGATGTTTACAGCGGCATGGACCACACATGCGGTCACCTTCCTTTGACTGGACGGTTTTAAGTCCCACTTTTACCACTTGCAACCCCTTAAAGTCTCCTTTTAGTGCCTCTTACGACAGGCCGGGGATGCTGTAGACCCATTCTGGTCTCGGAACTATAGGGACAATCTGTTATCCAGCTTACAAACTATAACTTTCATCTCTAGATTGTTTGTGCTTTACTTATGGGTAGCTACTCGTCGTCAACCCATTACTGTCCCACTGCTGGGCACGCGTCTTCTCTCGGAATGAGAGAGCTTAGGCCATAGTCCACCGCGCTGGCCAAGTGCGAATTGGTGGACTACTTAAATGTAATTATTATACTCAGCGATACTATTAAGTATTTTTAGTGTTATATTTTGGCAGACAAATGTCTTTTCTCGTTTTTAGATCAGAATCCAAAGGCGTCTCTCACTATTATTATGATTTGATAACGGTGCAAGGTCATCCAAATATAACATAGATTCTCATTGCATAGGCATTGCATTAATAAGATGTGGTTTTTGAGCCATGGCACTTACCATTGTACCTAGGTCGTTGAAACCACAGAAGGCTTCTTTAATTTTTTGGACGTTGTCAAATATTGTTGCTCTTGCTGAATCACAGTTTAAAATGTTCATGCAGTCTGGACATTTTTCTGAAATGTTTCCCTCTATAAGTCTTAGTTGGACAAAGAAAAAGATACATTTAAATGATACCACTGACAGGCAAGTAGCGGTTGTTTAGCTTTAGCCACACCAAAACTATGACTACCACGCACGCCACGCTACCACGCTTTCTACACTCACAGCCCCACACTAGGATTTTCTCCTGTGTCGTGGGTACCATGGATACACACAAGGCAAATACACAAACACCCAGACCCAGAATAAGAATCTAAACTCATCATTCAGACACCTGTCTGGCCAGGAATCGAACCCGGTTCTCATTGCGCGCACTGGTATGGTAACCGCTCCGCCAGCCAAGCGAATCGTCAACTATCTTTATATTGCTTCATACTAATAGTAAAATGTTCCTACCGTCCTCATTAGTAACAAGGTGGTAGGTAGAAGGAGTATGAACGAAAAGGTACCGAATTCAACGTAAAATAGGTTTAGTGTAAAATAGGCTGTGATTGCTGATTAACTTTCATGTCTGGGTCATCTTAATTTTCGTGAATGCAGTGATTTGGCTTAAGGGAGGGATGGTGCAAATATTTAGATGTGGCAACCTTGAGATAGGTGTCAAAGAGTAAGTAGGGTTCACGACCTTTTTTCATTTGCATTTGACGATTTCTACGTCCGTCCCGTATGAACCCACGATGCGCCAATGCGTGAACGGCAACGCATCTGCGTTTGGCCTTGGATATAAACCCTGTTATATATGTATAACGTTGACTACAGATTACTTTACTGATAATTACATAGATTTACTGCCACTTACTATCAGAGTGCATGACCGTTTGCCACGTTAATTATATTAAGGAAATAACAATGAATAATTGCAACGCTTCTCTTAACGACTTCGGGAGGACATTCGATCTTATCTGGTTTGAAGGTGGTAGAACCAGTGTAGTTCGACCGGGGAAGTACCGAAGGGTGTGGTTGCCAGCACACTTTTATATGAGGCGACCATCCTAGTCCTCGGGAGTAGCAACTCTGGGAGGGAGGAGGGAGGAGGGAGGAGTAACAACAATACTTCATTATTATAAAAAAAATATTGAATAAAGATATCCGTGGGCGATAATTACCATCAAGTGAACTTCATGATCGTTTACTATTTGTGAAACAAATTAATTATTATTAATTTGACGGGATGCAACACTTCTACAGTAAGTATTGATGTAAATTACGAGAGCGTAACTTATAATCTTCGGAATTTATTGTTTTGGCTATGCATTACTTGGTTTAGTGCAATTGTTACTTGATTTTCTGGAAAACTATATCAAAGCCAAGGGTTAAAAGATTAACGGTTAATGATTAGAGTTGTATGAACGCCTACATTAAAACCGAAGGTAAAAATTCTAAAAGTTGTTTATCACTTACTGATAGCTAACGCCTTCAAGTCCAACGGCATAAGAAGATACAAGACGTATGTTATGTACTTCATTATTGGTTTCACTGATAATTATTTTATAATTTTATGATAAATCACTAAACAGGCGTGGTTAATTAAAGAACAACAATCTAAGACTGGATTTGTTACCGCCTTGTGTTAGTTAGGAATAGATACAAATATGTAAAATAACAACATACGACATATCATATATTTAATTAATCATTTATAAGATAATAATTATTGCGGAATTAATACATTAATGGTTAAGTAATTAAGTATCAAAACTATCAAATGACTGTATAGTCCTGACGGTAAGTAGCCACTCCCCATGGACATTTGTAATTAACCTTACATATAATCAGTCATACCTGAGGTATGCCACAGATGCCTTGCTACTATTGAGGACCGTTTTAGACAATTCTTACTAAACCTTATGAACGTCCACCAATTCGCACTTGGCCAGCGCGGTGGACTATGGCCTAAACTCTCTCATTCTGGGAGAAGACCCGTGCCCAGCAGTGGGCCAATATTGGGTTGTGGAAACCTTATGAACTAAAACAGATCAGCATTTAACACCGTTGTTATCTATATATTAATACGTGAAGCAAAACCTTGTGATTCGTTTTCAAGATACTTGCCGCAGGCAGAGAGGTATGAAATTACGCACGGTTATAGTTAATGTAGAGAAAGATTCCGTAATGCTAATGTTTTTTTTCAAAACATACATAAAAACAACTAAAAGCACATTACACTCACTACCTTGCATTTGACACAAACACATACATAATAAACGAAATAGAACATTGAATGTCTTACTATAAAAACACATAACGTCAAAAATGTCAGATGACTTTGTCAAAATACCCGCTATTGCTTTGCATCTCTCATAAATGCAGCTTACCATTACCGGTTGCGTTCAAAATAACTTGAAAATATTACAATTTATTTAAATTAGAGAACTACTGGTGCTACTTGGGACAATATGAAGTTTAGTTTTTAATTTAAATTACGATTGAATTTCGACCTAGTGGTACCTCCTGAGTCAAAACACAAATGGTTCTATTGCTTTCGAATATACCCAGCACACATTTATATCGGACTACCATCTTAGTCCTCGGGAGCAGCAACGCATCTGTGATTGACTTTAGATGGAACCCGTATTCTGTATGAAGTTGCTTATAGATGATTGTAAAATACATAGTTATAATTTTGAAATAATAATAAAAAACGTATGAAAATTAATAAAATGTACTGAAGAAAACTCGATACGAACCCCGGACTTCACGGTAATACTACTAACAGATAATAATATTACTAACAGATGCGAAATTCACTAACTAATCAAAGTAAAACTCCAGATTTTTGTTTTTATGTAAAAAAACACTTTTAATAAAGATTTCTTACATTAGACAACTTAAATTATTTTTGTTTCATTAATACGTAATTAATTATCTGTTTACTTAGATTCATCTTTAAATCCCTACTAATATTATAAATGCGAAAGTAACTCTGTCTGTCTGTCTGTTACTCTTTCACGCCAAAACTACTGAACCGATTTTTATGAAATTGTGTACACAGATAGTGGTGACCTTGGGATCCATTATAGGCTACTTTTTATTTCAAAAAATGGGTTGAAAATGTTAAAATCGAGCATAAATGTTTGTATGGTAGTTCGTTTTTGACAAAGAGCTGTACTAATAATTCCGTCAAGGGGTATCTTAGATTTGATTAAAAACTTATGTGAATAATAAAACATTAAAAAATATTGATTTTGAGTCGACAACATATATCCGTAAAACTCGGTATGTCGCGAATTTTGTTATATTCCAATGCAAATGACAATTTCCGTATTGGCTTTTGACAAAGAGGTGTACTAATAATTCCGTCAAGGGGTATGATAGATTTGATTAAAAACTTATGTGAATAATAAAACATTAAAAAATATTGATTTTGAGTCGACAACGTATATCCGTAAAATTCGGTATGTCGCGAATTTTGTTAAATTCCAATGCAAATGACAATCGCCATATTGGCCATTTCGCCTGGACGTCATTGTGAGTTCGTTCAGAAATAATACATTTAAATTGGTAACAATTAATTATCATTCAAATAGATGTGATATAAATTTGATTTAATTTACCCACAATATGGGTTTATAATATGAAAATGTATTTATAATGCGAAAGATACGAATAAAATTACGAGGAATTCCCGACGAGTTAAATATTAGGTATGCTTGCGCTATCTATCACTGTTCTGTTGAATTACGTTGAATGAACATTTGATAGATGGCGTTATCTACAATACAACTTCGAAGTAATATCGATAAATTAAATGTTGATGTTGAATTACTAATAATTCCGTCAAGGACTACGAAACATTGGTTTGCAAACTTAAATATAAAATAAATCCACGATAGCATATCTATATCTCTTAAGGTTAACTCACAGTAATTATTTTTATGTTCCATATTTTAACTAAAAACAATATGTTATTTTCGAGTCTGTTGTCTTTTGTACAGTATTAATCCTTATGTAAATAAATGCATTCGTTAGCTTCGTAATTATAACAAAGATCAAAATTGTCTTTTACACTGTATGCATTAAATAAATACGTTTAAAGATAATAGAGGTATCAAATTATATAATTTCCTTCAAAGGGTACGATAATAAAATTCCGTCAAGGGGCAAGATAGACTTGATTGAAAACTTATCTCATTAATAAAACATTAAAAAATATTGATTTTGAGTCGACAACATACATATATCTGTAAAACTCGGTATATCGCGACTTTTGTTTAATTCCAAATTCCAACTGTCGCCATATTAGCCATTTTGCCCTGATGTCATCCTGATCCTTAGCTCATTATGAAATAATACATACCTATAAATCGATAACAGTTAATTAACATACAAATAAATGTGATATAAATTTGATTTAATTTACCATTTTACCCACAATATAAAATTACGAGGAATTACCGATGAGTTATATATTAGGTATACTTGCGCCATCTATCCACTACTATGTTGAATTACATTGAATGCGATAGGTGGCGTTATTAACAAAACAACTACGAAGTCTATCGATAAATTAAATGTTGATGTTGAATACTAATAATTCCGTCAAGGGCTACGAAACACTGGATTGCAACCTTAAATATAAAATTAATCCGCGATAGTATATCTCTATAACTTATGGTTAAGTCACAATAATTTTTTTTATGTTCCATATTTCAACTAAAAATATTACGTTAATTTCGAGTGTGTTTTCTTCTGTTCGGTATTAATCCTTATATAAATAAATGCATTCGTTAGCTTTTACACTATATGCATCACATAAATACTTTAAAAATATTAGAGATTTAAAATAATAAAGATCGCGATGTGTCTCTCGGCAGGGGTAGGTAACCGTCTCGCTCGCGCATGCTATAATACAAGCCGGCCGCCGATGCGTGTGCACTATTATAGTAATCTGACCACTTGATAGTGTCCAGTTTTGAGTAGGATACGAATGTAAAATGAGTTTGTAAGAGTAGCGTTTTTTTGTATTAGACCAGTACAAACATTGAACTTCACCCTGCAGCATCACCCTGAGAACTTTTAAACATACTACAGAAAAGTTAAAATCAATCTTTGTAATCGATGCGTTTTGGTTTAAATGTGGAGGAGGATTTGGTTTACAAGGTGCTTCTTGGTATTGTGTGACCACTAAGATTGTTAATTAATTCAAAGAAATGTGGTTTACAATCGTCTAATTTTAAAATTCTAATTTTAATTTGTCTAATTTTTTAAATATTTTTACATAACAATTATGATCCTAACCACAAATACATATTTTAAATTCGTTTCTTCACTCTTTGTATATCCGGGTAATCGCCGGCCGAGCGGCTAAACTCATTTGGATAGGACTTGCACTATAGAAAAGGTTGTGGAATAACATAATTATAGACTACTTTTTATCATTTAATTTCAACGGGGTCGATATTTGTGCGGGAAAAACTTTGCGATACACTCATTTTTACGCGGGCGAAGCCAGCTACAGTACAGCTAGTATTTAATAAAGTTTAATCGTTTTTTTCCATTTTACCTATTTGTTAAACAATTTAATGTTATAATTCAGTCTTTAATCATTCCATATAAGTATTCAAATCATATCCTCTTCTTAGATTATCGTATTTCACTGTTATCGATCCTTTTGAAATGGGAGCAGCATACCTGTAAATAAATAATTCAAATTACAATACAGATACAGGTAAATAATTTGAATAAATCGTACATTTACCAGGTCATGTTTATAATGGTACGGCCAGACTTGATAGCGAAGATTCGTGTTCGCGTTGTCACGATAAAAGTTCGTATTCGATCTATGACGAAGTGCTTGGCCACTTTAAAAAATAAACTTCACGGCGTCGCGATAGGCAAGAACGTCGCGATAATTAATTCATTCATAATTTTGTATGAATTCAAATGCGCGCGACGTGTAGCCAACCGCGAGAACTTTGTCGCGACAAAACTCTTTGATGTGTTGCAATTTACCGACAGCGGCGCGAAGGGCATTCGTATTCGCGAAGATGATTCGCGATAGGACGAAAACTTTGGCCAGACGTGTCGCGACAACGCAAATCTTCGCGTTATCGCGATAGTGTGGCCCCAGCATAAGAAAACTAGTTGACCCATTGAACGAAGCGAACTTTGTTCCGCCTAAAAGTCGAAAATCTAAAATAATCAGTGTTTCTCTACTATATTATACATGTATTGAACAATAACACCTTCCTCTTGAATCACTCTAAAAACTGCATTAAGATCCGTAGCGTAGTTTCAAAGATCTAAGCATATATAGGGACAGATAGCGGGACGCGACTTTGTTTTATACGTTTTATGATTCCGATTGACACCGGAGTTCGGGTTTTTACAGTACCCAACTTTACGTACTACTTCACAAAATGAAATAGGGTATGAAATGAAATGAAATGTCTTTATTTTGCATAGGGCTACAGAGGCACTTACAAATTGTCTGTTACATTTTTTTTCTTACACTACCACCGGATCGGAACACGACTTCAACTGAGAAGATCCGGCAAGAAACTCACTGGGTTTCTCTTTTTTCTTTGTGTATCTTATTTTGTCATCTTGTTTTTACATGGGTAATAAAAGTTCCAGTATCTTTCTAGGCGGCAGTAACGTTTCCAAGGTTGCGACTTAATTCGCATATAAAAAAAAATATTACTTACGAATACTTTTTATCCCTTAGTACTATGATGGACAGTCAAATATCTTGTAATGTTTTTGATATCGGACTCGTAAAGTATCACTCAACATTATTATCGTATAGTAATGATACTAGAACATCCGAATTAAGAAAAGGTTTATCACTACATATATAATTATGATTTATAGGCTTCCTAACCCTATTATTAAGATCTCATCTTAACCCTCGTATACATGTACTTATAATCAAGATGGGCAAATATATTGTGTATCATGTATTTTTTTTTAAAACCAAATTTGGCTTTGCAAGTGTTATCAGGGCGCACGCCAGGCGCACTGCCAGGAGGCGCACTCGCAAAACTTCAAATGTGGTCGCCGATGACGTATTCGTCATCGGCGACCACATTTGAAGTTTTGCGACCAGTTTGAAGACATCATCATCATCGTTAAGACTCCGCTGTCCGTCTGTCCGTCTTTTTTTTTTATCTGACTGAAGTAGCAAACGAGCATGCAGCCTATCTGATGGTAAGTGGTCACCGCCACCCATGGGCTTCTGTAATCAACTTCATACAGAACATGGGTTCCATCTGAAGTCAATCACAGATGCGTTGCTCATATAAAATGCGATGGTCGCCTCATATAAAAGTGTGCCGGCAACCACACCCTTCCAGCGAAACGCAAGTAATGCTTCACGCTAGAAATAGGTGTGGCTGTGGTACTTCCCCGGTCGAACTAACTGGTTCTTCCACCTTGAGAATCTATCTTTCAGCGCGCTATATCGTTGAAATAGATAGTTGAAATTGTCACAAACGATGTACTTATATATCACTATCATTTTTATGTCACTATAAAAACAAATAGTAGAAACAGAGTGAAATTAATATTTAAGAGAAGATCCCATACAATAAGTATGATTTGTTTCCGATTTTTTTATAAATAATAGTACGGAACCCTCCCTGCGCGAACCCAACTCGCACTTATCCGGATTTGTTGTGATTTGCCACTTACCATCGTTCCTAGGTCGTTGAAACCGCAAAAGGCATCTCTAATTTTCTGTATGTCGTCAAGTAATATGATTGTATTACAGTTCAGAATGTTCTTGCAGTCGGGGCATTTTTCTGAAAGATTTCCTTCCGTTAATCTCAATTGGGCTAAGAAAATATGTATGAAACGATGGTTGATTGGCTGTGGCAGCACCACATTTGTTGTCTTTTAAAAAAGAGTGAAGTAGCAAACAAGCAAGCAGTCCACTTGATGGTGAGTGGTCACTGCCATGGACATCTGTAAGCAAAGTCTCATTGAATATGGGTTCTACCTGAAGTCAAACACAGACACGTTGCTACTCCCAAGGACTAAGATGGTCGCCTCATACAACAGAGTAAGGGACACCACCCTCTTCCATCGAAACGTAAAAACTGTTTAACGCTAGAAATTGGTGAGGCGGGGGTACATTTCCGGACGAACTTCGTTGGCTCTACCAGCCGATAAGTTTACAATTAAAAAAAAAAACATGCGTGCGTACAAAGTACATATGTCAGAAGTGAAACTTCTTTGGCGAACTAATTTATAAATCTTGTTTATATTTATACAAATCTAAAACGTTAAATTTCCAAGATTAAGAGGAAGGGAAAAAGGCGTGATACGACGTTCGCTCTGTCTCACTTTTTCTCTCAATCTTTCTCACTCGCTTGCTCCCTACTCTCACTCCACGGCTAGTTGCTCATGCTACGTTCGCCCTGTCTTACTCTCTCTCAATCGGTCTCGATCACTCTCTCTCTCTTTTCCGACACTTCCGTTGCATACCGGCGTGACGTTTCATCTGTAAAAAATTTACCCTCATGCGCCTAAAGAAGTTTCACTTCAAAAAGTTATGCTTAATAGTTGCTTAATACCAATAGGGTAACAAAGTGGTAGCATTTTACAATAGTATAGTTCGACTGGGAAGGTACCAGCTCACTTCTGTTTCTAGCGTGAAGGAGATCTTGCGTTTTGATGGCAGTGTGTGGTTGCCAACTAACTTTCATGTCACATTACCATCTTAGTTCTCGGGAGTGGCTACGCATCTATTATTGACCTCAGACAGAAACTCTATGTCTATATGAAGTTGCTTATAGATGTACAGACAGACCAGTTGGACGGCATGATCGTTTGCCACTTCAATCTTATAAAAAAATATTAATAAATAATTGTAACGTATCTATGATCGACTTTAGATATTTCTGAAGTTGAATGAAGACGTCCATGGGCAACAATTGCCACTTACAATTAGCAAGATGTTCGTTTCTATTTTTTCTCTCCTTTTTTTTCTCTACTTCATTTGATTTTCTGATAACATAATTATTGTAAAAAAAGCTGTTTTATTTATTTTTTATATTTTGTTTTGTATATAGTGTAGTTGTTTCTACTTGTATTAAAAATATTTGAAACTATTCGTGTAGTCACAAAATTTGGATAAGAAATACAGGTATAGATAGTATGTATGTACGCCATACGTATGTACAAATACCAATCTTAAGAATTTAGGCTTTCATTGCGGTATATGTTATTTGTATTTTCTGGATTTGTCACTTAATTTCTTGTAAAACTATGTCAAGGTCAAAGGTGAAGCGATTAATGTTACTGATTAGAATTTTATGATTTGACATTAAAAATGTCTTTGACCATTTAATTTTTTAAGGAGATCATTTGTCACTTACTGTTAGCTGAGACTTCTAAATTCACCAACATAAGCACACACAAGATATACGTTATATTTCTCATTATTATTTTTCAACTCGACAACTAGATAGGCGTGTGTTCGTGATGAACAACTGATTGACACTGCCTCCGATATCGTGTATCCTTCTTTAATAGATACTAGTAGTATTTGTGGATACATTTTGAAGTGAAACTTCTTTAGGCGCATGAGGGTAAAATTTTTACAGATGAAACGTCACGCCGGTATGCAACGGAAGTGTCGGAAAAGAGAGAGAGAGTGATCGAGACCGTTTTTTTTTTTTTTTTTTTTTTTTTTTTTTTTTTTTTTTTTTTTTTTTTTTTTTTTTTTTTTTTTTTTTTTTTTTTTTTTTTTTTTTTGGCAAATGTGTAGTTACTGTTGGCCCTAGTGGCCTTTACAGCTTCACCGAGTTTTTTTTAAGGCGAGCCTAAAGCTCTAGCCGGGACAAGAAGACTTTGGGCTGGAAGGGAGGGATAGCTTTGGTCCCCGTTTCCGGTTTCCTCGACCTTCCTCCTTCACTAGAGGGAGGGACGGTTCCGGACCCGGCTAATGCCGACGTCCTGGCCTTCCACCTCTGGTTAAATAGGGATTGCGGCTGACCTAAGGGCACCTCCTGTGAGGTACGGACCTCGGCTTAGGTCAGTTGCGCTAATGTGGGGCACTGGCGATGCACGACCGATCACGCGGGGATACCTTGTGACGGTTGTGCTGTAATGGGGTCCTCGTCTCCGCCGGCGGGGACGGTGTGTGTAGAATCTGTTGTTGTTGAGTATGTGTAAGGGGCGGGGAGGGGGTTCTCCTTGCCGATGGGCGATATTTGCAGTGATCTTATCATCAGGATAGTCTAGGACATGTTTTGGGCGTCTATGTAGAGCGGGTGCATCCTTATCAGGGATGTACCTAGCTGCATTGACCACAAGCTGATTGGGATGGTTTTCAGCTGTTTCAAAATAGCTTTTAGAAAGCTGCTTCATGTATTGAGCGATGGTGGGCAGCTCAAGATCTTTATGGAGGTCTACATTGCGCACGTACCACGGGCAGCCCGTGGCCATTCGTAAGAATCGATTCTGAAGCTTTTGGTATCTGTCAATGAGCCTTACATGTGCGAAGACTACACTGGCGTAAGTCATAATGGGCCTAACGCAAGCTTTGTAAAGGGTCACTTTATGACGAATTGCCATTTTACTCTTCTTGCCTAACATATGATACAGTCGTCCTAGTACGAAAGCGGCTCTGTCTCTCGTTATTTTGATGTGCTGAGCGAAGGTTAACCTATTGTCTAGTGTGACACCTAGGTATTTAGCTGACTTAGCCCAAGGGATGGGCTTACCGAAGAGCGATACTTGTTTTAGTATCTGTCGGGTTCTGTGGGAGCAGTCCTTTTTACCCGAGAGGTAGTAAGCCCTTCTGGCGAAGTGGACCGCTTGACTTTTATCGGGATTTACCTCTATTCTCCATTTCCTAAACCATTCGCCTAAAGCGGTAGCCGCGGATTGGAGCTTTGAGGTGACAATTGAGGGTTTTGGGTGAGTGTAGTAGAGAGCGGTGTCATCCGCAAATAGAGCTAGTTCCACGTTTGGGTGGCGAGGGACATCGCTTGTATAAAGCGTATACAGAAGTGGGGATAAGGCGGAGCCCTGGGGAACTCCAGCTCTTAATGAGCGAGGGGATGAGCGTGTGCCATCGACTCTGTAGCGGAATCGGCGATTTGATAAAAAGTCTCGTATGATGTTCACGAGCCTATCCGGCACTCCAAATTGGTAAAGCTTATAAAGCAAGCCTTTGTGCCAGACTTTATCAAACGCCTTAGCTACATCGAAGAAGAGAGCACCCGTGCCCCTAGATCTTTTTCTATTTAACCCTACGAGGATGTGCTCCGTGAGGCGGTGCACCTGTTGTACGCAGGAGTGCTGGGCTCTAAAGCCAAACTGCTCATCTAGAAGTAATTTTTTAGACTGGACGACCGCTCTGAGTCGGTTCAGAAGTAACTTTTCATAGATTTTCCCTAACGTGTTCAGGAGGCTAATGGGACGGTAGCTCGAAGGCATTGTTCTCGGTTTGCCGGGCTTTGGGATTCCTATAACATCCGCTTCCTTCCAGGCGTCTGGAAATGAGCAGTTGGATAGGAGGGCGTTGAATATTGCCACTAGAAGTCCTAATAAAAATGGAGGAAGACGTTTTACCACCTTATTGGTAATTCCGTCTGGGCCTGGAGCCTTTCTGACATGCATGTCTTTAATAACTGCTTGCACTTCATCTAACGTAATTGGCGATAGTGGAGGGTCGGTTGGCGGGCGGCCAGACCGATCCTCGACTTCACCTTCGACTAGGGCGATGTGTGATTGGTCTGTAGGTTGTGTACTTGGGGTACATTGGCTCTCTAGACTGTCAGCCAGGTATTCGGCTTTTTCCGAGTCATCGAACGCTGGTGGTAAGTTCGGTCTAGTCAATGGAGGCATTGACACTACAGTCTCTGATCGGAGCGATCTCGCCAGATTCCAGTAAGCCTGGTGGGATGGCGAGATTGCTTCAACCAGCGAACCCCAATTGTTATTCCGCATCTCGTTTATGCTTTCCTTTACTTTCCTTTGGTAGAAGCTTAACGTCCTACGGTTTACGGGAGAGGGAAAGTGATCATATTTTCGGGTGGCAGCATTTTTAGCTGTAATGAGGGATTTTATTTCGTCAGGGAGTTCGAAGCGTCGATCGCTCGCCGCCTTTACGTCCCGTGTCGATTTGTCTGTAGCAGTCCGTATGTGATTTGTCAGGGAGCTAATGGCAAGGTTGGCATCCTGTGTTGTGGCAATGATTTGAGGCATCGTCAGTAGGTCTGTTGAGTCCTGGGAGCCTAAATTTTTGTCCAGTTTGCGCCAGTCAATGATGCGACTGGTCCTTTGGAGAGGGTTATGAGTAGTACCTAGGCTGAGTAGAACTGGACGATGGTCCGAGTCCAACTCGTGTAGGACCTCAATGTTGCGAAGTTGGAGGGTAACGTTCTTAAGAAGCGTTATATCTAGGACGTCTGGGCTGTGGTGTGGTTGTTCCCCTGGCGGGAATCTAGTTGGAGTGAGGGGAGCTATAATTTCAAACTGTAGTTTGTCAGTAAGTTTGTCTAGGCGGGTGCCATTCGTATTAACGCGAAGTGAGTTCCACCTAGGGTGTTTGCAATTGAAGTCCCCGGCCAGAATGACCGAGTCTCCCATGCTAAATAATGCCCTGAGGTCGGTTTCAAGGAGTGATTTCCCCGGGGGGAGATATACTGAAGCTACGATGATGGGCTGGTGTCCTGTCATTGCCACGTGACACACTGATGCTTCTATATTAGTAAGAGCCGGAGGATCTAATGGGGTGCAGTGCAGGGACCTCCTATGATAGATCAGAGTGCCGCCGAGTCTCGACGTCACTCTGTCGTTGCGTATGATATTGTAGTTCGCGATTTTTGGATCGCTTACGCTTGGTTTTAGAAAGGTCTCCTGGACTAGCATTATATCTACTTGGTGAACGGTTAGGAAAGCGCGCACGAGATCGGTTTGGGGTTTGAGGCCATTTGCGTTGTAATACGCTATGGCCAGAGAGCGGGGTTTTACCCTGCTGGTGAGGTGTTCCCTAATTGTGTTATCCATGTTATGGGGAGGCGAATGTGGATTTGGATTGCCACATGGCGTCCAAAAGGGGGAAGTGCTCGCAAGCTGCGATCATCATTGCTTGGGGTGAGGTTGCTGCTCTAAGCTTAGTCGCTAGGAGCTTAAGTTCTCCGAAATCTATGGCCTGCAAAAAGGCCCCGATAGTTTGGAAGTCCTCCGCGACCAGTGAATGCTGATTTTGGGGGACCAGGATTGCCTTAGGGGCGACGTGTATGAGTGGCCTTGGGGCTGCCGTGACTTTGGGGGCCTGAGGGACCAGAGGGGCCTGTTTTTGTGCCACCATCGAGGGAGGCTTAACCCACGCATTAGAAACTGGTGGGGCTGGTACCGGGAGGGTTTTGGTTGTAGGGGCAGAGGGAGTTTTCCCTGAAGTAGAGTTTTTTGAGGGAGGCGGGGGGGCCTTTTTGGCGGATTTCCTACGGGGGGCTCTGGGGCACCCTCTATAACTGGCTGGGTGGCCTTGGTTTTCACACAAGACGCAGCTAGGCGGATCGGCACAGTCCTTTGGACGTGGGCAATCGGATGTGGCGTGATCGCCTAGGCATTTCACGCATCGTGCACGTGCGAAACAGTTTATGGCGGAGTGGCCGTATAGTTGGCAGCGATGGCACTGCGAGGGACCTATACGGGTTCGAGGCGCCTCAATGGCTATGCCTGAGAGTAGGCAGATGGTTTTAATGGCGAAGATTTTCTTCGCCTCGACGGAGTGCGGCAGAATTACAAGGACCATGTCATATGGTTTCCGCTGTCGATTATACATGCGGTATACCTCCTTAACGGGAAGGCCCTGAGATTTGAGGTCATTAATGATAACCTCGAGTTCGAGTTCTTTGGGTAGTCCCTTAATTACTACCCTTAGCACTTTTTCACTCTCCAGTGCGTAGGTGTGATAACCTATCGCCTGCGAGAAAAGGAATTTAGTGAGCCTCCTGTGGTCAGACTCAGAGGGAACCGTGACGCGGATGGCGTGGACAGTGGAGCGGGCTGAAATGAAGCCTATGTTTTGCGTGTGCATGACACGCGAAATGTAGTTCCACTTGGACTTATCCCTAATAAAAATCGGGGGTGGGATCTGTTTTTTGGGGCCATCTTGGCCAGAAGACTGAGATTCGGCAGTCTCTGCCTCTGGGATCGAGGGCTTTTTGTTAGGTGGGGGGGTAGCGGTGGCTTTCGCCTTCCGCTTTTTTCGTGTCTTTACGGGCTCGAAACCATCCGATTCCGAGTCCGCGGCATCCGAGCATTCCTGGAGGCTAGTTTCCGATTCGGAAAACTTAGCGTATTCCTCCTCCATCGGTGCTACCGGTGAAGGAGGAGCGGGGCTCGGAGATCTTTGGGGAGATTTTGGGCTCAACATGTTGATATTTTGTTGGGCAAGTTGCCGGTAATAGTCGTTAAGAGCGGTGGGGAAGCTAACCTTGAGGAAAGCTTCCAGGTCCGTAATTGGAGGGCGTGCCATGATGGCACAGTGGGTTGGTTTGTTCCTCCCTGCCTAGGCAGGGAGGTGTGTGCCTAAGATGTGGCCCTAGCGACTCGATCTGGTGGATCGGGGTGTGTGCCTAATACTAGGACTTACGTGTGGGCGGCGTGAGGGTTGAAAAACCCGCACTGACGAGCTGCTTGCTCTGGGCTGAGCCTCAGACGAGCAGACTACACTATTATAACAACGAAGACACAAACACTGCACTGTACACACTATACGCTGCACCCCGGGGTACGGCGTAATTTGCACAACACAGCACTCGCGTTACACTTTACCGTGCCAGGTAGCACGGAAGGGTCGACCCACGCGGCGCGCAGGTAGACGATGACGCATCAAGCGCGTGCGGGCGCACAGGAATGCGGATGACGCACGAGCGTTATCTAGCGATGACTCACGGCGAGGACGGACGCGCAGGGACACGACCGTACGCGACGAGAGCCGGAGCGAGAATATTCATCGATCGAGACCGATTGAGAGAGAGTAAGACAGGGCGAACGTAGCATGAGCAACTAGCCGTGGAGTGAGAGTAGGGAGCAAGCGAGTGAGAAAGATTGAGAGAAAAAGTGAGACAGAGCGAACGTCGTATCACGCCTTTTTCCCTTCCTCTTAATCTTGGAAATTTAAAATTTTAGATTTGTATAAATTTAAACAAGATTTATAAATTAGTTCGCCAAAGAAGTTTCACTTCTGACATGTGTACTTTGTACGCACGCATGTTTTTTTTTATCAACCTGTATCAGTAGTAGCGAAAAAATGTGTTTTTACAGCGTACATATGTAAATACTCATGCTCACGCTTTCTACACTCATAGCCCCACACAACGATTTTCTCCTGTGTCGTGGGTACCATGGACACACAAAAGACGAATACACAAACACCCAGACCCAGAACATCTAAACTCATCATTCAGGTACTTGTCTGTCCGGGAATCGAACCCGGGACCCATTGCTCGTTAGACCGGTATGGTAAGCGTCGAAGTAATGTAAGTTTCTACATTCTCTAGTATTTTATTCTTTAGTTGCCTCCTGTGATCTCCACTGAAAGAGAGGGAGTGTTATTCATGCTAATAGATCAACTCATTATTGTCTCACTGCTAGGTACGGGTCTTCTCTTATGCTTTACACACGCTATCTACTCTCATAGCCCCATACTACGGTTTTACCTGTCTAGCCGGGAATCGAACCCGGGACCCATTGCGCATCAGACCGATATAGTAACCTCTTCGCCACGCGGGTCTTCTCTCAGAATGAGAGAGATATATATCATAGTCCACCGCGACTTTTATTAAGAATACTAAGGTTAGGAGTACTAGTGGTTATTTTCTAATACGCAGATCATTTCAGAGAAAACATTACGTGCTTAGCATTTGAACCTTGACTCTCAATTGGGAGGCCGAGTTTCAGACATTAGGCTATCACTGCTCTGCGTAAAAAATTGTATCTTTATTGTTTTTGTTATTTCGTACTTTGGGATAATAGAGGAGGAACAGTAGAGTGGGGAAGATAAGACAAGGTTATTATCGTTTATTTTGTTAAATAAATTGAAGTACGCTCTGATATTTTTAAAATATATTTATTTACGATTCTCACAAAAATAACCTTTAATTTTACATATCACACAATACATTACAGACTAAATAAAATTATAGCTAATTTTCCCCTTGACGAGCCAACTCAGCAAAGTTGCATAACTGTGAGTGGGTTACAGAATTGTTTGTGTACTAAATTTGAACTTAATTGGTCCAGTAGGTGCAGAAAAATTGGCTATGACGAATGGATATCAAATTCACGAGTGGTGGGTTCTGTCATTTATGTAAAGAACCCCTAAAATTACAGCTAATTTGGAGTTGCAGTTAGCATTTACAACGACGAAAGTGAAAAGCTTGCCAATCTTGAACGCTGTCCAAATATAAAAAAAATGTTTAAAGTCCCACGATAAATATGATGTACCAACGAATGATACATGGTCTTTGAAAACCTCTTATTTTTGGATTTTGGATAAGATTCATGTACTTATTTGGACCTGTTGAAATATTTTTTCTCTGATAGCTTTCCTTCCTTCACCAACAAGAGGCCACAAATAATTTTGTCTAATACATTTGATAATCTAGAGTTCTTGGAAACAAAATTATCTTTAATCTTAAGGAAATACAAAACACAAGATAGAATTTGAAACACTTTGTATATTTGTATATTTAATAAATGCGATAGTGTTTTGTTATTTTGAATATCTATATATTAATACGTGAAGCAAAAATTTGTAATTCGTTTTTAAGATACTTGCCGCAGGCGGAGGAGTATGAAATTACGCACGGTTATAGTTGATGTAGAGAAGGATTCCGCAATGCTAATTTTTTTTTTTAATAATGTATAAAACATATATAAAATCAACTAAAGACACACTACGCTCACTACTTTGCATTTGATACAAACACATACAAAATAAACGAAATAGAACATTCAATGTCTTACTATGAAAACTTATGCGTCAAAAATGTCAGATATGTTTGTCATAATACCCGCTATTACTTTTATTTGCAGTTTAGTTAATAAACCTCTTTTTACCTTTAACGGGTGCGTTCAAAATAACTTGATTTTTTTTCAATTTATTTAAATTAGAAAAATAATTAGAAAGCTACTTTAGCAATATGAAGTTTAGTTTTTTCATTTAAATTACGGTCGAATTTCGAACGTTGCGACAGGTGACTAGTAGAATTAATCGCAAGTTATATTCGTTGAGTATTTTTATTGATTAATGTTGTCTAATAAAAGAGAAAAGTTATTGAATTTTCTCTTGGTCTGTTCGTTTAGTCTATAAACTATATACTTGTTTATTCCACAGCTTCGTCCATTACAGTCACGTCTACCACGGTAATGAGTATCTTATTTTATGTTTGACGACCCGCGTGGCCGAGCGGTTAACATACCGGTCTGACGCGCAATGGGTCCGGGGTTCGATTCCTGGCTAGACGGGTATCTGAATGATGAGTTTAGATTCCTGTTTTAGGTCTGGGTGTTAGTGTATTCGTCTTGTGTGTGTCCATGGTACTCACGACACAGAAGAAAATCCTATTGTGAGGCTATAAGTGTGGAAAGCGTGCGTGTTTTTATGTGTTGATCTGGGTCATAAACCCCGCAGCTTCGCCCGCGTTAAAATGAATCATGTATCGATTGTACCGTGGAAATCAGATATTTTATTAAAGTAAAGTAGCCTATATGTTAATCCAGTGTCTACTAACTTCCTACCAAATTTTACGAAAATTGCTCCAGCCGTACGTGAAGAAGTAACAAACATACACACTCACAAACTTTCGCCTTTATAGTATTAAGTACCTATAGTATTAAGACATAAGATTATGTATCCTATTAAAGCTTAGCTATCGAGCAGAAAGCGTTAAATTCACGTCAATTTGTTTCATAAAATGCCTTCATTCTTACAGAACCTAATATGTGCACATTATTGTTATTTAATGTTATTAAGAATCCAGTCCACGTATTTCCTAACATCAGTGTAAAGTCCGGGCGATTGCGTCCCACAACTTGATGGTCCATTTGATACAATTCCGTATTGAATGAACTTTTGTACACCTCTGTACAATCCTTCTATCATCAGGGGTCCACCGGAGTCGCCTTTGCAAGAGTCTTTCTTGAACGCACCGGCGCAGAACTGTGTCGTGTCATCAGTTATAAAGCTGAAAATTGAAATTGAAAATTTTATATGTATATAATTTACGGATATTTGAATACATCTTGCTGTAGAGTCCACTTATAAAATAGACATGTCACTTAGTACTAAGTATGAACAAGTACCCGACCTCAAAATTTTGGCCAGTTGATATAAAGTACTCAACAATGTCCACCAATTCGCACTTGGCCAGCGCGGTGGACTATGGCCTAAACTCTAGCATTCTGAGAGAAGACCCGTGCCCAGCAGTGGGCCAATAATGGGTTGATGCGACTCAACAATAATACTTGAAATACTTGAAAGTACTTATACAACATCATATAACCTCATTTTCAATCCTGTTTTAGGTTTAGTTATGGAGATATATTTTCAGCATCAATATAGTTACGTTGTTACTTAATTTGATACTTTACCGGCTCACTACCATTGGATTCAGATAGACTCTCTGCTTTATTTGACGTACCTTTTAGATGCCCAATGGCCGTCAATTGTTATTTACCACAAGGTAGACTGAATGCTTGTCTGTTACTACTATATAACAAAAAATCTAGTAAGTAGCAACTGCCGCCCATGGCCCTGCAAGCAACTTCATATAGAACAAAGCTTCTATCTAAAAGCAATCACAGATGCGGTACTACTCCCGAGCACTGAGGTGGTCGTCTCTGTTAAAAGTGAGCGGATTTGTAATATTTGGGTATGGATATGTACAAACTACTTTCATCTAAGTGTTTTTTTTTTTGTTTTTGAGGGGGAAACCTTCAAAAGGTACCCGACGCCATAGGAGCGACGCAGGGTATGTGGGATTTTTACCGCACTAAAACCCCCCCGGTGGCCGTCCTCGGCGCTGAAAAGGAGGACTCCGGGATCTCGAAACGACTTCAACCGGAATCCCGGGATTGCCTGATCGAACGGTTCGAGCTCCCACTCTAGCCGTCTGCAACCGCGGAAGCCCCTTTTAGTCGCCTCTTACGACAGGCAGGGGATGCCGTAGCCCTATTCTGATCCCGGAACTACAGGGTTGTTTGAAAAAATTAACTGTTGCTTGAAAAAATTAGAAAGTACAGTGCACTCAGCAATTTTAGACCATACCTGTAATAACTTTGGCAAACATCGTTTGGTGGCACTGGAACTATCACTTTGAGGAGGATTGAAGATACTTTGTCCTTTTCCGTAAGGCCCCATCCAGCCACTGTTGCTTGCTTGTTGGTAATCGATCTATCACGTAATTCTTTAAAAATTGGTAAGCAGATTGGTTGAACATTTTCTGTAACATATAATTTGATTTATTGAACTGAAAGTAGCATTAATAGTTTAATTTCTAGTCCATCCATCCATCCATCCATCAGCCTTTTGATGTCCACTGCTGAACATAGGCCTCCCCTAAATGGTAAAATTTCTAGTGCGTATTATAAATTAATGATCACTGCCTTACGATGAAAGAAAACATTGTGAGGAAACCTAGACACCGACTTTACACACGATTGTATAAAGTCGGTATACTGTCGATAGTTGAACGTGACAACGTCATAAGAAAATATTGATAGAATGGTTGTATTTTTCAAAAGAAAGAACAAAACTCACATTCGCATTTATAGTTGTTCTTAAAATAGCGCTTGCCTTACTGTTACGACAAATTAGATATAATGTACAATGTTTTACTCCAATGTAATGTATAGTAATAGTAAGAAAATAGTACTTTTATATCTGATTGAAGTAGCAAACGAGCATGTAGTCCACCTGATGATAAATGGTTACTGCCGCCCACGGACATCTGCAATCAACTACATACAGAACACTGGTTCCATCTGAAGTCATTCACAGATGCGTTGCTACTCCCGAGGACTATGATGGTCGCCTCATGTAAAAGTGTGCCGGCAACCACACCCTTCTATCGAAACGCAAGAAATGCTGCACGCTAGAAATAGATGTGGCGGTGGTACTTCCCTGGTCGAACTACATTGGTTCTACCACCTTTAAACTACTACTTACTGTGATTAAAGTCAATATCCGCTTCAACACGTAATAATGCTATATCATATTCATAATGTGGATATCCTATATATTTCTTATGACACACCCAATCTTCTACCGGTATGTCCTGTAAGTAAAAATAATATAGTATCACTACATAGTATAATACAAAGCCGCTTTTCGTTGTCTGTCCTTATGTATGCATCTTTAAAACTACGCTACGGACTTTAATGTAGTTTTTTTTAATAGATAGAGTGATTCAAGAGGAAGGTTTTTATGTATAATAACATGTATAATATAGTAGAGAAACACTGATAAGTTTAGGTTTTTGAACTTTTAGGCAGAACGAAGTTCGCCGGGTTAACTAGTTCAATATAAATGAAAAGGAATGGTAGAGCTTTGCCGAATTCTGAAAAATCTGATAATGTACTAGTAAGTTATACAAAACGTTTAGACGTGTTTTACTTAATTATATTTAGGTTATATTTTTAAATTAAATAAAAATGCTAAATTCAAATGCGTCTTTCCAAATCATATGTCTAAATATGGGTAGAAATAAAAGCCAGCCTTTAGTGGCTCATTCTGAGTAGTCATGGAAATACTTGAAGTGATATTGATGATATTCGGGGCGTTTGACCTTGAATTACAGTACTCCTTGTATTGATCTAATTGTCGTGAAAGCAATTAAGGGGCAAAATTTGGAAATGGATAGCAGCGTCTTGCTGCGTAACATAAACAGTAAACATACATTGCGGTCCATATAAACATCTACAATGTAAAATGGAATAAGTTGTAGCATTTCAGCATACTGTTTCTAGGCGATATATATATTTTTTTGACTGAAGTAGCAAACGAACATGCAGTCCACCTGATGGTAAGTGGTCACTGCCGCCCATGGACATCTGTAATCAACTTCATGCAGAACATGGGTTCCATCTGAAGTCAATCACAGATGTGTTGCTACTCCCGAGGACTATGATGGTCGCCTCATGTGAAAGTGTGCCGGCAACCACACCCTTCTATCGAAATGCAAGAAATGCTTTACGCTAGAAATAGGTGTGGCGGTGGCTCTTCCCCGGTCGAACTACACGGGTTCTACCACCTTGAAAATAGTTTTAAATAGATATAATAGTTTTTTCCTTCTTTATATAAAACTGATAGAGATGGAAAGAAAAACAAACATTAAGTCCAGTCAGATTGACTTAAATAGAACACTTATTCTATGTAATGTTTCTTACAGATATCGATGGGCGGCAATGACCACTTACCGTGGATTTCATGCTCATTTGCTACTCCAAACATGTAAGAAAAAAAAAGTGACCGGACTACCGAACCCTTCCTCAAAAACAGGAACTGCTTCACGCGATTTAGAGATAGGTGTGGCGGTGATACTTCCTCGTTCGAAACATATAGGTACAGTCACGAGCAATAAAATGTGACTATGGAAGATTGGCAAAAGTATCTGACCCAAGAAGAAGTTCAATAATATCTGACTACACGAACGCAGCAAAAATATTTGACATTGAAAGGCAGCATAATGCAGTAGCTTCAAAATTATGTGATTTGACGTTCATCTACATACCTAATTTGACGCTACTGCATTATGCTGCCATGTACACCAGGCGTCATCATAACGTCCTGTTACCTGAATATGTTTTTCACAGACGTTTCCCTCACAGTCATGCATGTATCGTAAATCATATTCTCCGACTCGCACGCCGGCGATATTTTTGCTCTCGACGCAGTGTGCGGCTGTCAGGATGTACCGTGAGTTGATAATTGAGCCCGAACATTGAAATTCTCGACCTTTGTCTGAAAAACAATTTTATTTGAAAGCTTTTGATGCGAAACATCTATTGGTGCGGGTATAAACCGGATCGTTCGCGTGGCGACGGGTCGCCACGCTAGACTACTTATTTTTTTCATTATGCTATAATTAGTTCCTGTAGTAAAACCGTCTTGTAGTAAAACCGACGGACATATTTCACATCTGCCAGGCGTCTCATGACGGCTCATGTTTTTTAAACCTACTGTTATCATGTAAATAGTAATCCATCGAGGTTCCCTTAAAATAGCACCGTCGCCAGATTTATTTCAAAGTTTGTTACTGATATAAATACTAGTTAACTTCAGATTGACGCATTCCCGTTTACAATCCATAATGAAGGAGGTTAGAAGGGTATGGATGTAATGGTAGGTAATATCGTCACGCTTATTCCTGTGGTACAGCAGTTCTTGCGTATCGGTGGAAGGGTGAGTTTGCCGGATTACTTTCATTAGAGAAAAACCGTGTTAGTCCTCGAGAGTAGCAACGCGTCTGTCACTTAGAGGTTTAGGTTTAAAGATCTTTATTCTCAAATAAGACATTACAAGTCACTTCTATGAGAACATTTCTAGCTTAATTAAATTTAATATTCATATTCATGCGCCTTACTACATAAGTGGATAACACAATCAATGAAATATATGTGCATTTGTATAAATATAGTCAGCTAGCTTAGTTTTAAATGTGTTCAATGAGTGTCCATTTTTTATACTTGGTGGTATTTTATTATAAAGTTGTGCTCCCTCAAATGTAACCATTTTTTTTTTACAAAAATTTGTTCTTACTTTAGGAAGAACAAGAAAACTTATTACCTACTGATAGAACCTCGGTTCTATGTGAATTTCGTTTTCAGACTTTCATGGGTGGCAGTGATCAGTTACCATCAAGTGGACTGCATGTTCATTGGCGTTTGCAATTTTTAAAAACCATAAAAAGAACGATAAACATCCTGTACAGGAATAATGAAATCTATTAAATGGTTAATAAATCGTAAATTGTTGATTATATTGATAAAAAACGGTTCAAGACAATTTTAGAACATGGGGATATTACCAGTTTCGTATGAGATGAGTGCCATCCACGGGAATTCGTACATTAAAGCATAATGTCCCCCAACGATGCGTGGCTCGTAGATATCTCCGCATGAATTTGGTAGCAGATGAAGGTTTTTTAATATGTTGTCTGCCCCTGTATCAGGCTTGGGGATTGCGTCTTCGTCAGGTACCATTGCTCGTATCTCGAATGTCACTTTTGCAGGTTGGAAATCTGAACAACATACCTGTAAAATAGGTATCATGGTTTTTACAGAGAATGGAAACAACACCTATAATATAATACCTTATCTGGGGTTGATTGCAAATGTCCATGGGTAGCTCTATCCACTTACCACTAGGTTGACTGCATGTTCGTTTGCTATTTCCATATCATAAAAAATGTGATCCGGTATAGTGCTGATTTTCAGTCATGCCCTTATCCCTTACCCTTATATGGCGGGAGAAAGTAATGGATCAATTAAAAAAAAACTTTCAGTTCCTACTAACAAAACAACACAGAAGAAACGTGAAGTGTAGTGTAAATATAAAAATAAAAACGTATCTACAATACTATTTTATACCATATTTAAATAATATAAATAACAACTATAATAGACCTATTATCATCCGTTGCTGCTCGTGGACTAAGCTAGTCGTCTCATATGATGTAGCAGCAATCACAACCTTCCGGAACGCAAGAATTGCTTAACGCTAGAAATAGATGTGATGTCGGTACTTTCTGGTTGATCAATAGCCGTTCCATCAACCAAATTAGTGAGCATCAAATTTGTCAATTAATGTATTCATTCTTAGCCGCTTACTGCTCTTGCTAGATAGTAGTAGTAGATGAACAACTATACAAACTGCACGCCTATACATATGTGACGTCATCATGCGTCTTATTAACTGATACTCAGTGAGACACTTCTCTTGATACCACGAGATAGGTACAGGTTATTGTCATCCTGTGACCCAGATATGACCTAAAAGATAACAGTGAATAATATGTACTACATAACAGTCTTAGTACTATATACTACGTCCCTGTAGTTCCGGGATCAGAAAAGGGCTACGGCATCCCCTGCCTGTCGTAAAAGGCGACCAACAGGGGCTTCCGGGGTTGCAGACGGCTAGAGTGGGAGCTCGAACGGTTCGGTCAGGCAATCCCGGGAAGGACGGCGGTATGTGTGGTCGCATACCATCGTAAAGACTAGACGGAGCGGTGGGCCCAGCCGCCCATCTGGGAGAAGCCCGATGGGGCAACGCGCTCGGAGGATTCCGGTTGAAGTCTTAGTGCGGTAAAAATCCCACATAACCCTACGTAGCGGCGTCGGCGTCGGGTACCTTTTGAGGGTTCCCCCTCGGGAACAAAAAAAAGTACTATATACTAACGTGGATAGATTTATTGATCGTCCCACAATACGACTGTTGGAATAATTTTGTTGTAGCTTCACTTTTGTCATTTTTTGCTCTTTCTACGGCTTCTGGACACAATTCGTAGGGCATGCAATCATTTTCAGGGCATTTTTCTGAAAAAAAAAATCACTTTTTCTGAATATGCATTATAATTTAAAAGGGCAAATAGAAGGAGGAATTTAGTCATGAAAGTATTATCCAGTCAGGTTACAAAATGGTTAAAGAAACTGAAATCATTGAAATTATATTAAGCTATAAAAATCTTCAAATTAATAATGGGTAAAAGAAAGACACCGTTTACAGACAAAGATTTGCTTAGGTGGTAGAACTCAAGTCGTTCGACTCGGAAGCACCACCATACCTATTTCTGGCTAATAGCAGCAATGTTAGTGAAAAGCACTGCAAAGAGCAGTAATAGCCTAATGGTTGAAACTTGCCCTCTCAATCGGGAGGTCCGAGATTCAAACCCAGGCTGCACCACTGTTTATGTGCGTATTAGAAATTAATTATAACCGCTTTTCGGTGATGGAAAACATCGAGAGGAAACCTACACACCCGATAGTTCTTAAAAAAAGTTCGCGGAGGTATGTGAAGTCCACCAATTCGCACTTGGCCAGCGCGGTGACCTATGGCCTATAACTCTCTCATTCCGAGAGAAGACCCGTGCCCAGCAGTGGGACAATAATGGGTTGACGTTGATGATGAACAGCAATGTTATGAACTGCTGTATTCTGGTCTGAAGAGTGTGACAAGGATGATATCTTTCTGAGACGTTCCAATTTAGAGCTCAGAGGTAGCAACGCATCTATGGCTAACCTTAGGTAAGACTGATCTTATCTGGGCCTGATTGCAAATGTGCAGCAACATGCAGTCAACCTAGTGGTAAGTACCACTAGGTTGACTGCATGTTCGTTTGCTACTTTTATAGCATAAAAAAATGTGATCGGGTATAGTGCTGAGTTTTAGTCATCCCCTTATCCCTTATAGGTATGGCGAGAGAAAGTTAAAAAAGTTTTCAGTTCCTACTAACAAAACAACACAGAAGAAACGTGAACGTGTAGTGTAAATATAAAAATAAAAAAGTAGTAGTAACTACTATATTATACTATTAGACTAGCGTATGCGCGGGCGAATATGTGCGTGAATCTGTGCGCCAATGGGTGTGTATGTGTGCGGGTGTGTGTGTGTGTGTGTGTGTGTGTGTGAGCTATTGCCCGTGCTTGCTCATTTATGTGTTTGTATTTATGTTATCACTCATTAACAAACTATTTTTTTATTTGAAAAATCCTATATACATACTACGAGCAATAGTACGATAATATTGGAACGAATGCGAGTAAAAAAAATATCTTTACATAGTCCTAAAGATATTATTATTCGTCAACCCATTATTGTCCCATTGCTGGGCACTGGTCTTCTCTCAGATTGAGAGAGTTTTAGACCATAGTCCACTGCGCTGGTCAAGTGCAAATTGGTGTACTTTACACACCTCCGCGAACTTTTTTTAAAGAACTCTCTGCTATGTACGATGTTTCCCTTCACCGAAAAGCATTGATAATTAATTTCTAGCAAACTAACACATAAAATGTTAATTTATCCGTAGTAAATGTGAGCCGTACAAATCTACGTAATCAATCCAATCGACAAGCAAAATATAGCTATACCCTTTATTAATAAGTGATAAAAAAGAGAAGTATTCTACACTGCTGTCATGCAAGATATGCGAAATCATTTTTTACTTAATTGATTACTCCTTGACAGCAGTTTCTTGTATTATGTTTAAAAACGTTATGTTTTTGATTTACGTAGCACTAAAAACAAGAAACATGTTTAATAACATATAAGAGTGAAATAACAAAAAATAGAAAAAAAACAAACTTATTTATACAGCTATTTCCAAGTTGTAGGAAGAAACTTATTTATTTTCTAAGTTTAAAGCAGTTGCTTTTCGGTGGAAGGGTGTGGCTGTTAGCTTATTTAATGAGGCGACAATCTTAATCCTCCCATCTATGAGTGACTTCATTACAGAACTACTATTCTGTATGTTGCAAACGGATGTTCATGAGCGGGAAGGACCATTATTATAAACTAGATGACAGACCGTTGGCGAACTTCGTTCCGCTTAAAAGTAATAAATCTAAAATCTTCAGTGTTCCTCCACTATATTATAATTATAAAAACATTCCTTTTAAATCACTCTACCTATTAAAAAAAAATCATTAAAATTTATAGTGAAGTTTTAAAGATATAAGCATACATAGGGACAAACAACAGGAAGCGACTTTGTTTTATACTTACATAGTATAAGTGATAAGAGTGATAAGAGAAAACCTGAAGTGGCTCAAATATAACGCTTAATTTTAATAAATTTAATGAAAGAATTTTTAAAGCAGCGAACTTCCAAAAAATGTAGCCTCTCTTTTACGATCAGTGGATGCGATTTGAAAAATGATAAAGTTAAATAAATTTCTCTCATCAATCCATTATTGGCCCACTGCTGGGCACGGGTCTTCTCTCAGAATGAAAGAGTTTAGGCCATAGCTCACTGCGCTGGCCAAGTGCGAATCGGTTGATTTCACACACCTCCGAGAACTTTTTTTTTTTTAAGAACTCTCGGGTGTGTAGGTTTCTCACGATGTTTTCCTTCACCGATACAAATTAATACTTAAAATATAACGTTAAATAAATACTTTACTTTATTTCATTGAGCTATCCCAGTTGGTGGTTTTAAAACAAGCTTTCATCCCCTATTTAACATTAATTCTGGGATATAAAAAACGGTTTTCATTAACATCTACATCAAAAACTTCTTCTCACAATTACATATTTATATCTAACGAAATGAGTGCGTGACATCAGGATGGTCGAGGTCTTCATTACTAGCCATTCTTGAAGATTTCAAGTAAAACACAGGAGTAAACTTCTTCGATTTATTTACAATCGAGGAGGTCCGATCGCTTCGACGGTTAAACAAGAATCTTTTTTTACCGACAGGCGCTCGCCTTTATATGAAAATGTTTGGTGACGTGACAATAAAAAAAATTATGGAGGGTAAACTAAATTAAATTCTAAAAATCACTAAATACTGCTGATATAATAAACAAACAATTTTCGATCTATAAACTAACTAAAATAATTATTTTCGACGACGAATTTTTGATAAATACGCGGTGTCGCGCCGACATATCTTATGCAGTTTAGGCTTTGCAAAGTTCAGCCAATAAGTTATTGAGTATTTTTTGTAATTGTAAAAGATATACAGATATGTGCTTCCAAGGACTGAGAAGGTTTCCTCATACAAAAGTGAGCCGGAAATACACCTTTCCATCGAACGCAAAAATAGCAAAATATAGGCGTGGCAAAGGTACTTCCCCGGTCGAGCCATGACCGTTCTACCACCTTGCGTTCTAGTATCCTTTACCTTTTATATACACAAAAAATACATATACATACATAGCAAGTTAATTAAGAACTCGTAATAATAATTGTCATGTTAGTTCGGATTTAAAAAAAACAAGTCTCTAGAGAGTTTGTGTATTTTTGTTAAATTGCATGTTATTTATTATTATTTATTTTCGATTGTTTATTAACAGTTTTTGTGACATGTTATTTTACATATACATTTATGTATTATGAGACATCATCACAGAAAGAGCAAAGAATTTCTGATCAGCTTCAGAGTTCAATCTCATATCTGATTCTGAAACATAACTTGAAATACCTAAGATTTTTTTCTTTACCACTTTTCGATTAGAATTAGAATCACCAATTATCACCAATTAGTAGATAACAGCTTAACGTTTAACACTATTGTTATTAGGTAGATAAGTGGACGGTGCCTCCTCAGTTGAATCACTAAGGTTTCAACCAACCAACCGGGAAAGTACCACTGCCACACCTATTTCTACCGTGGGGTAAACCTGCGTTTCGAAGGAAGGGTTATGTTAGGTCTGGTTAGGTTACTTTCATATGAGTTAATCATCTTAATCATTTGGAGCAACACTGGATTCGTAATTAACTCCTGAATATGAAATTACACATATTTATGGATAGTAGTTTCTATTGACCATCAGGTCCGCATGCTTGTTGGAAAGCGGCAATTGTCGCCCATGTACATCTGTGATTCACTTCATATAGAACAATTTGTTTAACAATTAAAAGTCAATCACAGATGCGCTGCTACTCCGAAGGACTATGATAGTCGCAATATAAACGTAAGCCGGCAATGTCACTTCCAATGAAACGCAAGAACCGTTTCACGCTAGAAATATGTGTGGTGGTACCTCCCCTGTACTGTATAGGTACGCTTTACTAATTGCAAAATCGGTATTTTAAGATTTTTGAAAAATAGTTCTTCTGGATTGTTGCCTCAACTTTAGATAAAATAAGAGCCCTGTCTGAGGTTGGATATAGATGCAATACCCCCGAGAGTTTTAAAGTCTTTGATACATATGCCTTTCCACATTATTCAAGCCAGAATGTACCAGTTGCTTACAGATGTCAGTAACCTCTAAGAGGTTACTGCCGCCCATGGACATCTGTAAGCTACATCTGTACATCTTGATGTTAATACATCAAGTGGACTGCATGCTCATTTAGTACTTCAATCAAATATATAGAAAAGCAGCACTGAATGCTTCTATGTATGGTATGATGTGTATTAAGAGGTGAAAAAAGTTATGAAGTGAGCCAAAAAAGAATAAAAACTTATATTTTCAAAATAAGGAATGCCATGATAAATCATAATGAGGAAACTTATATCTGTAAAGTTTTTTATTATTTATTTCAAAAATGGTATACCGCCTTTTAAAAATAATAATAAAGTCTTCATTCAATTTTAGGTTTCTGTAACATCCACCAAAAAAATAAAAATAAAGAAAGTTTAAGCGTGGTAAAGTTTTTGTGATTTGACTGGAATAGTTAGTACACCTAGAACAGCTCTTTCGGTTTTCAAATACGTCAAAACTTTGCGAAAAGTACATTTTGAGAATTATATTGTTAACTTTACGAATTTAGTTCGTATTAAATATAACCAAGAAAGAAGAGAGCTTTAAGAGTAGATTGAAAATGAAACTAACCTAACACTTATATTAATTTTCGAGAGTAACTCTTATGCATTTGTTTACTTACTTAATACTTTGCAAAATCGAAGACTAGGAATTGTCATTGTAAAAGATACAATAACATAAACATAAATACATATACACATGAACGTAGGAACTATATAAATTAAATCTAGATAACAACAACATAATGATAATATTTTGCGAAATAGAAATAATTACTTAATAAGTAGTAGATTGATGAAACAGCATAAGGAAAACATTAAACGGTAACTTATTATAATAAACTAATAACTTACTTGGAAATATTCCTTGTATAACAGAAGCTAAGATGACACTTAACAATAACACTGAAGGAAACATGCTGGGGAAATATTAAAGCACAAACAAGGAAATATAAGAACGCGTGACCGCTCCACAGAACTGCTTACAGCTAAATGTGATCAAGTTGACAGGCTAAGGCCAGATGCGGTATGTTGTCAGATCATTATGAATAATAGTTCAAAATTATATTGTACAGCTAATAATTGTTCAAGTACTACTTCGCTAACCTATATTATCTCTATATAAATAGACTAATATAAAACAGTTACAAACCTTTGAAATACTACTGACTGAAAAAACACTCCTTTATATTAACACTAGCTGACTCGGCGAAGATCGTTTTGCCAAAGAAAGATTAAACTAAAGATTTTAAAATTAATAAAAAGTTGATTAAGCTTATTTTATTAGGATAATAAATGTAAATAGTTTGTATGAACTGGGTGCTCCCGCTCGCACGACGCTTTCGTTTTCTGCTCGTTAAATTTTGTGATTTCTTTTATGTTCCTAACCTAACCAATCTTATATAAAACAACTAAATGTATTTTTAATTCCACACCATAAAAAATTACCAAAAAGGTAGTCCAAAAAAAATTTTTTTTTGCGGTGAACCACCCTTAACACTTAGGGGTGTAAAAAATAGTTCTAGACCTATTCTCATAGGTACTGAATGTACATATAAGAATTCATCACAATCAGTTAAGCCGTTTCGGAGGAGTTTAATTTCTAAAACTGTGACACAAGAATTTTATATAATACATTTTATTTATTAAACATGAAATATAATATAAACTATTCATTATATTAGTATTATTTTAAATGTTAATAGGAACAGACGTGTTGAAGTCTATAATCTAATTTCTGAATATTAATATGTAACTTTTGTATTTGATTTATTATATTTTCACCCATTTTCCTCATTGAGATATTTTAAATTCTCTCATTGCAATCCTTTCGCATACATTTAATGTATCACTTGTGAATTGTTTTGTCATTCGACTTTATAAGGATGTCTGTCTCTGAGAATCTTGATTAACCAGTTTTTATGCGTTTATTCCGTAGCTGGTTTTATCGCTTGTCAGTAAATGAGTCGCGGTCTAGTAATGACCAGTCGGATTGGGTCCCGAGGAAACCCACAATGGTTCGCAGAAAATACACCGTGTTCATTCACCGTGAATATGGAGTAATTATTTTTCCTCGTACGTAAGGCTTTAAATTCAAAAATCTTACTAATAATATGTAACTTTATGAAGATGTACTTGTGTTTGTTACTACCTCGCCAAAACTACTAGTCGGATTTTGCTGGGCACTCAAATAGTCTATGTCCTAGACAGGGCCGTCTTAAACTATGCTGGAGCCCTCAGTCATACAAGATTTCTTAAGAAATAAGCCGTACCTTTGCACTAGTTAATTGTAACTTTTGTTACCTTTTATTTGATTGTTCGTGTGTACATAAAAAAATATAACTAAGAATTCGGGGCCCTTTGGAATGTAAAGAAATTATGATGTTCTTAACATTTCCAAAGGGCCCCGACGACTTTCGTGCAACGAGAAAAGTGTAATGCGCCCGACCACAATATTTTGATATTAAATGCGAAATTGTCGGCCCCTCAGAGCCCTCTGAGGATGGGGGCCCTGGGCACTGTTCCCAAGTGGCCTTATGGTAAAGAAATTGGTCCTAGATTAACATGTAGGATACTCATTACCGTATTAGACGTGACCGAAGCGATAGAAGTCGCGTGAATAACCTTTTTTTTGTTCTCGAGGGGGAAACCTTCAAAAGGCACCTGACACCGTGGGAGCGACGCAGGGTTATGTGAGATTTTTACCGCACTAAAACCCCTCCGGTGGCCCTCCTCGGCGCTAAAAAGGAGGACTTCGGGATCTCGAAACGACTTCAACCGGCATCCTCAGAGCGCCTTGCCCCATCGAGCTCCTCTCAGATGGGCGGCTGGGCCCACTGCCCCATCCAGTTTTTACGACGGTATGCGACCACACATACTGCCGTCCTTCCCGGGAATGCCTGACCGAACGGTTCGAGCTCCCACTCTAGCCGTCTGCAACCCCGGAAGCCCCTTTTAGTCGCCTCTTACGACAGGCAGGGGATGCCGTAGCCCGTATTCTGATCGCGGAACTTCAGGAACAAATCGCGTGAATAACCTAGTACGCTTATGTAACTATGCTTACCATAATAAATAACGATGTTTCTTTCATTATGTACCTTAGATATATAGTATTTATTGTATTAATAAATTGTAAAATCCAGTTAAGTTTAAGTTATTGATGTGTTATTGTACCAACACAAGTATGCATAAACAAGATATTCGTCTTTGTGTGTAAGGTCACCTTAAGTTCGTTGAGCCAACACAATAATTAATTATATGTAAATTAGTTTCCAGTATTTATTGGATGTTTATTAAAAAGTTTATAATCGTTTATAACTTTTAATATTATCCTCATAGTAATCAAACCCAGATAAGTTCAGAGACTTACCTTAGGTAACTCACAGATACGTTGCTGTCCCTAAGGATTAAGTTATTATTTATTAGTTGTTATAAGTAATTATTAAGCTATTAGTAATTATTAAGCTATTGCATAGCTTTTATCGGGGGCTTTGAGCGTGGCTACCGAATTAAAACATTCCGTAACGGAAAAAACCTGACACCCCCACTGCGCCTACGATGTAGCGCTAGCGACCGTTCGCTTAGCGAGAGCACGTTCGCTTATAATTATATGGTACGACAGTACGAAGCTCGCACGGATCGGGACGAGCTGCTCGGAAATCGCACGGATATGTAAGCAGCTGTTTGTGAGAACGTAGCTATATAATATCAAATAAAAATACTTGAATTAATATCAAAGAAAAAAAAACTGCATAAATACATAAATTATTATAATTGCATAAGTTGATAAAACATGCTATGCAAAAGCTACAAAATAAACACACACACATAATAACATACACACATAAACAACACACATTTCTAGCGTGAAGCATTTCTTGCGTTTCGATGGAAGGGTGTGGGTGCCGGCATACTTTTACATGAGGCGACCATCTCAGTCCTCGGGAGTAGCAACGCATCTGTGTTTGACTTCAGATAGAACATATATGAAGTTTCTTACAGATGCCTATGGGTGGCAGTGACCACTTTTCAGGTGGACTGCATGCTCGTATGTAACTTCAACCAGATGAGAAATAAATTGTGGCATATAGTTGGAACGTGACCCTCGCGAATAAGAAGTGTTACCTACACTTCTTATTCGCGAAGTATTTGAAAAACTTAAATAGGAACAATAGAAATGAAAACAAGTAGAAGTACTTAAATAATATAATTTATATAATATAACATTTATAACCTTGTGCAAATCAAGTCTTGGTGTATTTCGATCACTTCTTAATGTTATCTAAAATCCAGGTTAAGTATTTCCTTACGTCCGTGTATATTACTGGAGAATCTCTGCCACATTCTTCAGGATTACTGGCCGTGATACCATATTGAATAAACCGCGGGCTTCGTTCATTTTCAGTTTCAATCATAAAGGGCCCGCCGAGGTCACCAACGCAAGACTCTATATTGTTGTTTCCTGCGCAGAATTGCGTGGAGCTTTCGATGTTATCCCTAAAAGAAAATTGTATGCCTTTTATAATATTGATAAAGTGTAAGAAGATTTTAGAAGTTTGAGTTGGCAGGCTACAAGTACTCGTCCCTGTAGTTCCGGGTTCAGAATAAGGCTACGGTATCCCCTGCCTGTCGTAAGAGGCGACTAAAAGGGGCTTCCGGGGTTGCGGGCGGCTAGAGTGGGAGCTTGAACCGTCCAACCAGGCGATCCCGGGAAAGACGGCGGTATGTGTAGTCGCATATCGTCGTAAAGACTAGACGGAGCGGAGGTCCCGGAGTCCTCTTCATGGCGCCAAGGACGGCCACCGGGGGGGGGGGGTGTATTTAGTGCGGTAAAATCCCACATAACCCTGCGTCGCTCCCACGGCGTCGGGTACCTTTTGAAGGTTTCCCCCTCGAAAAAAAAAGGCTACAAGTACAGCCACGAGCAGAAGTATTGGGCACCCGTATTGTTTATACCTATCTTAACAATTGTTGTTCGGCTTAGCTTATTTAGAGTACGATTCTTGTATAAGGGATACTTTGATAGGCTTTACTGGGCTAGAAAAAACATTTTAAGGTTTTTATGACATGGATGTGTGTACTAATAAATATTTTTGTACGATTAGCTACTTTACGAACATTGCATTTTAATGTTCGCGTTATATTTTGAAATGACCACACTCTTTTCAAATTCCAACAGGATAATACTACCTATCACAAATTAGCGCACGCTATGGCCTAAAACGCCTAAAACAATATTGAACTTTTAGATTCGCCACTACAATCACCACATCTAAACCCAATCGAACATATTTGACTATTTTTAAAGAAAAAGATCTAATTAAACGTAATTAATAACAAAATTTTCCTTTTGGCAGCTTTGCAACATGTGTCGAAGAATGTTTTAAGCTGAGTCATTGCCAAATTACAGTCAATATAAAGCAAATCAAAAATGATGAGGAGTAAGATGATTGTCTCATGTGTAATTCAAATGATACCATAAAATTACACCGATATATATCTTTAAGGCCATTAAAATGTATGATAGGCATAATGTTTAAGTTGGAATATAACTTAGTAGTCTCTTATAAACTAGAATAAGCAGGAATAAGTGTGTATGTAGAGCCATCGACGTCAAATTGGGTTTATTTCATTCCCTATCGGTTATCGGTCCTTCGAGCGATGTGGCCGGCCCATTGCCAATTACTTTGCTAATTTTGAGAGCCATGTCGGTAACCTTCGTTTATTTACGGATTTATCATGTCTCGTAGCGAAATTCTGAGCATAGCCATGCTCCATTTAGGGGAGGCTTACGTCCAGCAGTGGATATCAAACGGCTGATGGATGGTTGGATATGATTAATATAAATATATGCTAGTAGACTAATATTATCCCGGAATTGATACTTTTTACGACGTAACTGGTACTCACGATATGCGATTTTCGAATTTTTTCGAACAAAAATAATTCTTTTAGAATTATTTTAGAATTATTTTTGTCGATAAATATTTCGACCCAGTTGCATGGATCGTGGTCACAGCGAAACTGAATGTACTTTATACAAACTTTATAGAACTATTTAGATTATAGTAAAACAGTGTGGACACTGCTAGTTGCAGTTGCATGGCAAAAAATGAGGGATGGGTTGGAGGGGGGGGGGAGTCATTGTCTTAGTTGGACCATGAAAAACCAGTCTATCGGAATAGATATGTTGGATCATATCTTCTAGGTGATCAAAGTGAGATCGATTAAAAAATCCTTTTTTTGTTTTCGAGGGGTACACTTTTAAAAAGTATCCGGCGTCGTGCTGGGAGTGACGCTGAGTTATGTCGGATTTTTATCGCACTAAAGACTTCCTGGTGGCCCTCCGCAGGTCCACAAATATGACTCCAGGTTTTCCAAAGGAACGCAACGGGCTCCACTCACATGAGCAGCTCGACCCACCGTACCGATGACATACCAGGGTGACTTAGTTGGACAGTTCGAGCTCCCTCTCTTTCCACCCCAACATCGGAAGTCCCTTTTAGTCCCTAGTTTTAATTTGATCTCAAAACTACAAATATGCAGAATAATCCTACCACCATCAATATATGTACCTATTTACTCTTTACCTGTAGTATTCTTGACAAACACGTTCTGGAAGTACAGGAATGGCAGTTTTACGAATGATCGAAGACTGTTGATTAGGCTTTGTGAGTTCCCAACCAGCTATTGTTCCTAGTTTATTTTCTATGGATTCAGAAATAGAATCATTTGTCCGTGGTAAACAAATTGGGCCTGCATTTTCTGTGAATAAAATAATAATCAATTACTTCCAACAACACCAATATGCTAGTAAATATTTGGGCACAAAGAGCAAATATTAGGAAATATCTTGAGATGGATTTTTATGCTAACAGGACAATTTATATTGTAAGTAGCGAACGAGGATAACCGACGAAATATGTGAAGTCGATCACAGATGCGTTGGTACACATGAGGACTGAGATATTATTTAAAAAGCCGGACACCACGCGTTTCTACCGAAACGCAAGAATTGCTTCACGCTAGACATAGGTGAGGCGATGGTACCCCCTGATAGACATACTTTCGTTCTACCATAAAGTATTTCTATATCTATGTCAAAGTTTTCTATGTTGTAATTAATAACACAAAGAAAACTTTACACGACCAATTTTCAATATAGGTTCGATGAGTTAACACTGTTCAAGATCTATTTACCTTTTTTTATAATAATGAAGTAGCAAACGAGCATGCAGTCTACCTGATGGTAAGTGGTCCCCGCCGCCCATGGACATCTCTAAGCAACATATAGAACATAGGTTCTATCTGAAGTCAATCGCAGATGCGTTGCTACTCCCGAGGACTATGATGGTCGCCTCATATAAAAGTGTGGCGGCAACCACACCCTTCCATCGAAACGCAATGAATGCTTCACGTTGGATATAGGTGTACCTCTCCGGTCGAACTACACTGGTTCTACCACTTCAGATTTTTTATAGTTTTTGCGGCAAAGTGGTGGCATACGTCCTGTATTTGGTTGAACATGATTTTAACAGGATTGCATACTCGTTTGCTACTTCAATCTTATAGAAAAAAAGTTAAGTAATATCAAAGTTTAGTTATGGTAATATCAAAATAATACTAACTAAATGAAAAGTCGATATCCTCTTGTAAACGTAGCAAGGCGATATTGTGCGTGTATTTAGGAGCTCCTACGTAGTCTTGGTGGACGATCGTGTCCTCCAATCTTTTATCCTGTAAAAATAAAAAATATAATAATAATAATAATAAAAAGATTTATTGCCTTATAATATTACAATAATAACTAGATACATAAGAACTTAAAGCTAAACATAGGCAAAAGGATAGGACTCAGCTTTTACTACCACGAGATTGGAATCCCGCATAGCGCTGAATTTTCAGTCCCTCCTATCTCCTATCCTCCTATCAGATCAAAGATTTATTGCCTTATAATATTACAATAATAACTAGGTACATAAGAACTTAAAGCTAAACATAGGCAAAAGGATAGGACTCAGCTTTTACTACCACGAGATTGGAATCCCGCATAGCGCTGAATTTTCAGTCCCTCCTATCTCCTATCCTCCTATCAGATCAAAGATTTATTGCCTTATAATATTACAATAATAACTAGGTACATAAGAACTTAAAGCTAAACATAGGCAAAAGGATAGGAGTCAGCTTTTACTACCACGAGATTGGAATCCCGCATAGCGCTGATTTTCAGTCCCTCCTATCTCCTATCCTCCTATCAGATCTTACGTGGAAGTTTGCTTATATACTATTAAAATTCCGAAAAAGTATTATGAAATGGTGTTAACACTTTTGCGCTTTACACTCATAGTCCTAAACCAGAATTTTCTTTGTTATGTGGGTGCCATAAACACTCGCAGTAAAATTATGTCTAGATCCAGAAACAGAAATTCATCATCATTGTTTAGATATCATTCATCATTTAGATATCCGGGAATCGAACCAGGAACACGATGCGTGTCAGACAGTATGGTGACCGCTCCGTTATCTGGATCGTCAAATTTGATTTCTTGAAATGGTTCAACATTGTCTCTTAAGCAAATTTTTGGATCTAGCAAAAATACCTTCAGTGGTTAGGAGTCGGACCGTAGAGTTGTTTAATCTTTTTTTTTTATCAGATTTAGGTAGCCAACGAGCATGCAGTCCACCTGATGTTAAGTGGTCACTGCTACCCATGGACACATGTAAGCAACTTCAAATAGAACATGGGTTCTCTCTGAAGTCAATTACAGACTCGTTGCTACTCTCGAGGACTAGGATGGTCGCCTCATATTAAAAGAGGGCCGGCAACCACACCCTTCCATCGAAACGCAAAAAAATGCTTCTCGTTAGAAATAGGTGTGGCGGTGGTACTTCTTTGGTCGAACTACGATGGTTGTAGCACCTGAAGGATATAATCTCCTAATTTTTTTCAATAGCTATTAGACAATTAGTTATCTGACTAAAAATAACGTTATAAAATAGGCCTCACATTTGTTTTTGTAATATAATAAAATAATATAAAAAACAAGCTTTTATTTCAATGGACTGTAAGGACAAAAATAAACTTTGTAGCAGTCGATTTGTTGCATGGTACAATTTTCTATCATATAAAAGCTTGTCGCGAGAATAGTTCAGGAAACCATAGACCTAGATTTGAGTAAATCTTAAGAGGACATTCTCGACAATAGAAATTGTAAGCTTTTAAAAATAATGTCAAGTATTCTCGTGTTGTCTTTTGGTTTGAAGAAGGAAGAGGAAAATATACTTATCCCAGGCATTCCAAATTGCAATCTACTTTGCAATGATGGCAGTAAATGTAAAGTATCATTGTTTTGAGGAAACGTAGTAAACTTGTCCTAAGGCCATAGTAATATAAGTTTGGTGACCTTTGATTCTTTCGCGGCTAAGGACTACGTAAACATAGTGTGAACCGTAATAAGTTCTCATATTTTGAGGTATTCCACCAATTCGCACCTGCCCAGCGCAGTGGACTATGGCCTAAACTCTCTCATTCTGAAAAAGGACCCGTGCCCAGTGGGACAATAATGGGTTGTACCTCCTCATTCTGAGGTATTTAATATTTTTACTTACCTGAACATTATTTTCGCATACTTCTCCTACGCAATCATATTCTTCTGCTATATTGTAATCACCGATACGGACCCCAGCAATTTTTTTTCCAACAACACAGCTAGCAGCAGTTAGTATGTAGCGTTTGTTAATGACTGTACCCGAACACTGAAATTGAAGACCGTCTCCTGAAAATTAAATCTTTATTTACTAGTAGTTGTTTCCCGCGAGTCTGTGTGAGTAGACTAAAAAATAAACATATAGCGTTCTTGCCCCTAAGGGGTGAAATATCATAAATTTCTTTTTTAGACATCATAAAATGAAGCTATTATAAAAAGCTAGGTATTAGTCGCGGGAGGGAGGGAGGGAGGGGGGTTAGTGCGGTAAAAATCCCATATAACCAGGCTTCGGGTACTTTTTGAAGGTTTCCCTCTCGAAGGTACTAGCTATTTATTATATTATATGTATAAATTATGAGTAATAAAAGTAATGTTAAGCAGTTATTCATACGTGTATGTATGTATACATAATTACATATGTTTACTTATAAATGTTAATGTGAAACAAATTTCCTGTTAAGGTGCTCCCGTAACGCTTCGACAATTGATTGTTCGAATAAGGAGGATAGAGTGCCACTTAGTGCCGTGTACATTTTTTTATAATATGGGAAATCAAACGAGCAGTCCATATGATGGTTAATGGCTACTGCGGCCCATGAACGTCAGCAACTTCATACATAACAAGGTTTCTATATGAATTCAATCTTAGATGTATTGCTACTCCTGAGGACTAAGATGGCCGCCTCACATAGTAGTGGTCGCTAACCACACCCTTCCACCGAAATACAAGAATTGCTTCACGCTATAAACCAGTGTGGCGGTTGTACCTCCCCGGTGGAACTGTTGTTCTGCCACGTTTAAAAGTTAAGCTGATGGTCAGGATGTCATCATTCTGCCCGTCAGGGGTACAATTTTTGTCACAGCGTACAAGTGAAAAAAAATACGTCAGCGGGTTTAAGTGATCCAGAACCTAGTCAAGTGCGGTTTGGTTGACCGGATAACCATGACCATGATGACTTACCATCAGGTGGACTGCACGCTCCGTTGCTACTTCAATATAATAAAAAAAAGCTGGACTGTAATGGTGATAATAATATTGCTGGAACTTCTCAGTTGTGGTCATGTTTCGATCCGGTGGTAGTGTACGAAAAATATATAAATATGTAACTGACAATTTATAGGTGCCTATGCATATTAAACAAATTTAATTTAATTTAATTTAATTTCATATGTTAGGATTCATAGGTATCTACATACTTGTTTCATGGCTGATTAGCGCCATCCAGGGCAACTCGTATAAGCCTATTCCAAGTCCGCCTAAAACTCGTGAATAGTAGCTATTCCCGCAGAAACTTGGTAGTAGACTAGAATTCGGGTGCTCTTGAGTGGACGAGCGTTCTCCCATTGATACAAAGTCGGAACAGCATATCTGTGTGAAGAAAAAAACAAAACAATTAATTACTCGTATTATTTGCCAGTTCGTTTAATTATCTCCAAATTGCTTACTGTTATTTGGCACAATTGTATGTAGAGTGCGTTCTTGTGAAGAATGTTTAAGGCATTTTAGTCATACGAACTGATTAGACTTGGTCTTCAGGGGCAGCAAGGAATTTGTAATGAACTTTACGTATACAAAACATAAAAAAGTACAAAATACAAACCACATATTAATTATTTTTTTCAATTCACTTGCTTATGTTAAGTGTTGTAGTAGAGGTATGGTTCCATCGAGAGTGAAAAATTGACATATGTTATCTCTCGTTATAGATTCACTGATTGATGAAAAAAATTTGGCGCAAACGTTAGTCTTCAAGAATGCCAACGCATTTGTGATTAGATTACCTAAAACCCCCTGTGCATGATAGATGGCTATAGAATTACTTCTATGGGAAACAGTGCTATCATGACCTAACCTAACCATCAGTGTCTGTACTATACGGTGTTTATAAAAGATGGCTTTTACCGAATTACTTCTATGAGAAACAGCGCTATCCTAACCTAACCATCACTGTACTCAATTCCTATTTCAACCCTAATAAGATAAATCATTGCATGTTGCTTGCATAAATGATTATTTCTTTAAGAATAGATGCGTTCGCTGTTGTCGACCTTGAATTGAATTAGCATAGATCATGAGTTTCTTATCGTCAGGAAATCCCATTATTGGACCGGTTAATAGTGATGAAACTGGTAAATGACAATACCATGAATGCTCGATTTGATCTGCCGCAATACGCCTCCCTTAATTTATCTGCTGTTTCTTTATTTGTCGTTTCTACCCATTTCAATGCTGCCGGACATTGTAGTACCGGTACACATTCGTCGCATCTCTCTGAAATACAAAGGTTCAATTATAGCCATATGTAAATATGTAATCCTGATGTGTAATATTAAGTTTGATTTTAGGTAAAAAATAAATTTTATAATATTAATTAAACTCCCGCTTTGTACGTAGGGTTGTTCTTAACCTTACTTTGCCTTGCGTCGCTCGCGCGTTATTGATTTTTTTGGTTGAATTTTGTATTTTCTTTTGTCAGTTTTGCAATTAAAATGGCAACGGGTTTTAATGCCAAGTGTCAAGCTCAGTCGAAGTAGCATACCATGGCTCAAAAGATAGGGATGGATATCTTTGCTATTCGTTTACGCTAGATATATTGTAGACATGTGCCAACTGGTATAAAACAATTTGATTTTATTGAAATTCACTCAACTTAAAGTTAACTCGAATTACCCAACTAGAATAAGGAGCTGTCGATGATAATTTCTAACAAAGTACTTTTTTAAATTCAAAAACGCAATAAATACTCTAGAACTTAAAATACACTTTATTTAATACTGTATAATAACAAGGAAAACTTACGAAAAATACCAACTGGCAACCGCTAATGTAATGTTAACCTCAAATCAGTGGAGTTTATCCAATGATTAAACATTGTTAATATAAATTATTCTGTCTCTATCAGTTATATGACTAATACTTAAATCTTATGTACGGAACTCTGCCAAATACAATAAAGGTCCGAAAATAGGCCGAAAACCGAAGTACTATATTATGCATGTATTATACATGAAAACCTTACTCTCGAATCTATTTATTGAAAAAAACTGCATTAAATTCCGTAGCGTAGATTTAAAAATATAAGTATAGATAGGGACAGACACCGCGAAGCGACTTTGTTTTATACTATGTAGTGACACGCCTGATGTTGTTTACGTTCTATGTTCACACTAGGTTACTCCCATGGCTTCGCCCGCTTCGGTGACGTCTACCACGTTGATAAGTATCCTATGCGTTAACCTAGGTCATAAACTTTGTGCCCCACAGCGAAATCCGACCAGTGACTTTTGCGTAAAAGAGTTACAAACACATACATACTTAATTAACACAAAAATAACAAGACAAACTTATGCATCTAAGGTTAGTGACGTTTCTGAACGATAACGGATGAATTACTTACTTGGAACTAGTTCTGCAATGACAGTACCTACAATAACACTTAACAACAATATTAAATTCAACATGTTTGTTCGATAATTAAATTATAATGAGTAAGTATGGCTGCTTCCGAAACCCGTCTGAGTACAACTGAATGGGAATTCCGTTCGGCTTCGTATATATTATACAAAGATAAGCGACTGAGGCTATCAGTTCTGTATGCCTGATGATTGTATGAAAGCTTAAGATTGTATGTAAACATGAGTTTCGGAGAAATCGCTATAAACATTGGTATTTCTTACGCCTTAAATTTCCTAATTCATACCCATATTCAAGTCTATTTATACTTAAGGAAACTATTTACTGACGTGTGAATACTCTCCATGCGATATTAAATATTGTCTTAATCGATTCAAAGAGCTTTGAAACAATATTAAGTAGTAACATTATAATCATCATTTTGTTGTTGACGATTCCCGTGGCAGAGCGGTTACTATACCGGTCTAAAGCATTTTGGGTTCGAATCCCGAATAGACATCTGTCTAAAAATATACGTGACGAATAGATAACCTCTTTTCTTTGGGAAGTCGGTTAATAATTAGATCAGATTTATGAGATTTATGAGAAATAAATTTCTTTAAACCTAGATTTCTACTCAAAGACTGGATGTTAATGTATTTGTTTTTGTATGTCCATGGAACCCTGTACCATCACTAAGTTACTAAGGTACCTACGGCACATGAAAAATTACAAATGTGAGGCTGGGACTTAAAAAATGTGGTATTATTATTTTCATTGTCTGACTACTACACACAGGTATACTTTCAATATGAGAGAGGTTTAAACCATATTTTACCCCATTCAACAGGGATGAAGCGTTCACAGACATTTGAGAACTTTTACTTTTAAGTAAGTAGCAATAATAATATAATTAAATACTATAGGAAAAAAACAGCAAATTTACGGTTCAACAACAACAAAAAGCTGTTGCTTACAACAGCCTAAACAATAACTAAATAAATAAAATTCAAGAATAATGATAGCAAAAGCATAAGAAAAAGTATTTTTCTTAAATATTAAATTTACCACTTTTTAGGAGTTGGTGACAAAATAGCGTAATAAAAGCGTTAGTACATAATTATGTATGTTTAATTGTAATGGTCTGTCTATTTACTAGCTTTTATTGAACACCCACATTGTAATGATAAAAAAACCCCTACCCCTTTTTCTTCATTTATTTAATTTATTCAAAAATTATATCTTAGATAGATATACTTATATCTATTATATCTAGATACATTTTTCGCTAGATATACTTAAATCATATTTATGTATATCTAGTGGTACCCTGCGGGCATTGCTATGCCATCACAAAAAATACACCAGAAACCTTCACGAGTTCATGAATAACAATTTTGCTAAAGATCATCACTATATAGATATAATATAAACTGTAGTAGTATTTAAGGAATTCAAGTGGACTCCTCTACTACAGGTTATTAATAAATTTACCAGAGGAGATCCCATACATTATATAACTAACCCATTATGGTTAATAAAGGATTTTGATTTTGATATTTAACATAATAGAATCAAAACAATAATCTATAAAGATCGTTGTGTCAGCTAGTACTATCTTATCTATATATTAATACGTGAAGCAAAAACTTGTGGTGCATTTTTATGTAATATGCCGCGGACGGATTAGTATGAAATTTTGCACGGTTATAGTGGACATAGAGAAGGATTGCAGAATGTTAATATTTTTTTCAAATAATGCACATAACATACATAAAATCAACTAAAAACACATTATACAAACTACCGCGCATTTGTCACAAATACATAAATAATAAACGAAATTAAACATTCAACATATGAAAACACAGAACTAAAAATATCAGATGTCTTTGTCAAATATCCGTTATTGATTTTAAATGCATCATAGTCACTTAAACCTCTTTTTACCTTTCGGGTATATTAAAATAACTTGAAAATTAATGAAAATAGAATTTCGGAAATACTTTGCATAATATCAAGTTTAGTTTTTGAGTTAAATTACGGTCGAATTTCGACCGTTGCGACTGACTAGTTCATATTATTTGTCGTTGTTATTCTTTTACGCATAAACTACCGGCCGGATTTTGTTAAAATTTTACATATTTTCACAGTCGATAGTAGCTTTCCATCTGGTGACCTGCTTGCTCGTTTGCAACTTCAATCTCATGAAAAAATTGGTTGTCTGTAAAGAACGTGACAACATCATAAGACAATACTGATGGAATGGTTGCTGTTTTCAAAAGACAATTTTAATTTTATTTGTTTGATAGATATTTTGTATGGATATAGAGGAGATAAATGGAAACCACAATGGAATTGATCAAGTAACATACATATATTTAAATCGAAAGGATCATTACATTTATTGCCGCAATTATCATTGCTATAAACAATTGACACCAAATTCACTTTTCACTGCACTTCATACTTCACGAAAACATGTAAATGTATTATTGTATAGCAGCTGTCCACACGGACACGTTCCGCGCTCTCGCTTGCACTTCAAGCCTTAAATGGAACGTCTCAGAGCGCGGTAACGCCGCATGAGTCATGTTTTTGTGTGCGTGCAGCCGGCTCCATCTAATTATGAATCACACATCATCATCGTTGTCACATCAAAAAATAATGACATGTGGCAGATGCATTACTACTACCGAGGATTAAGATGGTCGTTTCATATAAAAGACACAAGATCAACAACCACAGTAAAAACACCCATCCACAGAAATGCAAGAACTGCTTTACGATAAAAATAAGTGTAGCGCTGGTACCTCCTCGAACTTCTCTTGTGTTATCAGCTAGTAAATGTATTATACTTACTGCTTAAGTATTTCGCTAGTTTAGGGTATAATAAGAGATATTGTATCGTGTCTACAGTATTGTATGATATGATGTAGACTCATAGAAATAATGAAGGCTTCTAAATTAAACAATATGTAATAGTTAGTACTTATTTATTTAAAGACTATAGTAATAATACATTAATTTCATTCAAGCCGACAAATCAACCGCGTATTTTTTTTAATAGTAACCTTTTTGCATAAAATTTAAGTATCACCTAACAGTAAGTTGTCAATGCCGTCTATGGACATCTGTAAACAACTTTATACAAAACTAGCAGAACCTACGCGACTTCGTTCGCGCAGACTGTAATGTAATCTACGCCACCATTATAAATCTGATATCCACTTCTGGTCATATCTCTCCCCTCATGTTGGCATGAGTGTTGGCAAAAACCGTGGGCGTTGATGTTATTCCGATAGAAGTCTCAAAAACTACGCTTTTACGGGGGCATACTGGTCATTGTGCGGCGGCGGTGTATCTTATATTGTGGTTATCTTATATTGTATCTTATATTGTAGAACTTTTTTTTGTTCTATATGAAAAAAATATTTAAGCATTTTTTTTTACACCTTGATGCACGTTACCGAAGATTTAGCAAGGAGCCCTTATGTATTCGAATAATAAAAAAGCCTATGTTACTCAAATATAACGTAGCATTCCAACGGTGAAAGAATTTGTAAAATTGATTCAGTAGTTTTTTAAGTTAATTCATAACAAACAATGTTTTCCTTTTTATAATATTAGTATAGATAAGCGTTCTATCTAAAGTCAATCACAGATGCGTTGCTGCTCCAGAGGTCTAAGATCTTAAATAAAAGTGACTTGGCAGTGGCAGGCTGAGCTGCAACTTCGTAGATGTCTTTGTGACGGAATAATTTTTCACATCACAAAATTATTCAGTTCTAACGGGAAACATTTATATTTTAATGGTATCCAAAATCCAGTCCATATATTTCCGTACATCTGTGTAGATTCCAGGAGATCGTCCACAATCCTTGCTGCCGTTTGATACTATTCCGAATTGGATGAACTTGATTACTCCTTTATACCAATCTTGCAACATTAGCGGTCCGCCGGAGTCGCCACGGCAGGAATCTCTTAAGCCGTCCCCAGCGCAGAATCGTGTTAAATTTCCACTGAAGAATTGGCTAAAACATCAAAATATACCCATTAATCTCAAACCACAAATATATAGGATTTTTTAAACTTGAAATGGCAATGGTTAGAAAAGAATCATGTCTTTTGAAAAGTGACATTGGGAATAAAATTACTTATCCATCCATCAGCCTTTTGATGTCCACTGCTGAATATGCTGCCCCCCTAAATGGCGCTACTAATTTACCTATAAACATCTATAATTTATCCTATGAAGAAAATAATCAGGAAGAAAATATCATAAGAGTTTAAGGCTAGCGCATTTGCACAACTTTTCGTTGAATAGCTCTTGGAAGTTGTACGTACTAGATAGTTTTTCATCTGCAAATCTAGAAAACAACATCTATCGCCTTTTGTTATATTATTCTATTCATAGACCTACACATCAATGTCTATTTACCTTTAATGACGACCTTCCAATATGCGAAACAAATGAATACATAAATCGATGACTGGATTAACTTTCGATTTTTTTTATTACCGAATGAAGTAGCAAACGAGCATGCAGTCCGCCTCATGGTAAGTGGTTACCCATGGAAATCGTAAACAACTTCATACAGAACATGGGTTATATCTGAAGTCCATCACAGATGCATTGCTACTCCCGAGAACTAAGATCGTCACCCCATATAAAAGTGTGCCGGCAAGCACACCTTTCCATCGAAACGCAAAAAATGCTTTACGTTGGAAATAGATGTGGCGGTAGTACTTCCCCGGTCGAATTACACTGGTTCTACCACCTGTAAAAGATTGTAAAGGATTGACGCATTTACGTTGACTAAACTGTTTGATCTGCGTGAAACCGAAGAAGCATACAATTGTTACAAAACTATTTGATTCATATAACAATTGTAGGTACATATGCGCTAGGTTTAAGGAATTCGAAAGTATTATTAAATGACTTATAAAATTCAGACGCCTCCAAGATGTTCAGTCGTTGAATTCCATTAGCCTTGACAAATAGCAATTATAATATATATTCATTATCGTAGAGCATATATTATATAAGTTATATAATATAACGAATTCCATGCAGAAAAGTCTTGTTATTGCGATTGATCGCAGATGCGTTGTCCCTGCCAAAGAACTATGTCTCGACCCTTACTTTTCTTTCGAACAAAACCAATAGAATAAGAAAAGAAAGAGGAAAAAACAGATTTACCTATAATAGGTCTGGCATACTTCGACTGGCCGGATTGGAACATGGGCTTTGAGAAGAATAGAAGATTCACTGTAATGTTCTGTGAGCCCCCAGCCAGCTATTACGGCAGTTATATTTTCTATCGAGTTTTCGCGCAATTCTTTTGATATCGGTAAGCAAATTGGTAAAGCGTTTCCTGAAAAAATATATTTTATAATAGGTACATCCTCTTCATTAATTTACAAATCCACTGTAGAATAGCTCTTTTCAGAATAAAAAGGATTAGGGATCAAGCTGAACACGTGTGGATGTCTACATCTTCATAAACATTTACTAATAAAAAAAAAAAACTGTCTAACATGTGTGTTTCATCACGATCTTCTCGTTCACAGTAAAATTATGTGATCTTTTTTTAACACTTAAATTACTATGGTAACCCTGACTTGCGGATCTAGGATTCGAACCTAAGTCCATTAAATCAAAAGCTTTGGTAAACTAGTCACATGCGCACTATTATGCAAAGACTATGCTATTGTGTAACTTGATTTTTTTCTTGCACTATTTTATAATAAACACACAGGGTTAGAAAATTGCACATTATAATTTTTCTGTAATAGATATAGTTAGTATAAAGTAAATAAGTATCTTATTCAAATTGGTCTTACTGCAGTCAAAGTTAATATTATTTTGAAGACGTATTAACGCAATATCGTGAAGGAATTCCGGGAAGCCTGAGTAATCCTTGTGATAAATTATATCTTCTATTTGTAAATCCTGGAAAGAAATGATTTCTTATTAAGAATAAATTTCACAATTTCTGATTTTATATTATTGATAGTTTGTCGAGGGCATCGTGTCGGCCTCGAATATATTTTTATTTTCCCTATAATTGTAAGAAAGATTGAATTTTATGTTGTATACTTTCTCTTTTAAAATTTGAGAGGAATGAAGCCAATTGAGAGTCCTTCAACACTACATAGAAGTTTTTTATTTTTGTAGATCTGATAAAACCTACAGCTATTGTACTATTATGTGCTTTGGGTACTATAGAAATCATATTAAGTGACTTCTAAGTTACGAATCGCACTTGGCCAGCGCGGTGGACTATGGCCTATAACTTTCTCATTCCTGAGAGAAGACCCGTGCCCAGCAGTGGGACAATAATGGTATGACGACACAGTTACGTGTTAGTTCGTGTTGGCTGAAAGTATACTGTAACGACGATCATCTCTGTTGTTGACGAAGCTGATTGTATGTTAAAGAAACATAGAGAATATCCATAGGATTTGAACAAGCTGTAGCCATGATCTATATCTATGTAGAGTAGAAAGGATTTTAAGAAATTCGTCCTCTAAGGGGGTGAAAAGAGAGTGCAAATTTTGTGTGAGACAATCTGATTTCTTGGTCCAATCTACTTCAAATTTCGGAGAATCATTTTCTTGCCAGGTGGTTAATTGGTGAAATACGTGTCTCATATTTTATCAAAACTTATCGCCTAACGGGGTAGAAAAGCTAGGGATTTTTGCATCGAAGTTGATATCGATACCCCTTAGTGCTTTTGAGTTAAGTTATATTTAATATTTGACACACGTTTGTAAATTAAATCATAATGACGTATTGATGATATCAACGAATAACCAAACTACTATGAAAAAATGGGGGGGGGGGGGGCAGGTTTGTAAGAAAGACCGCCAATTCTGCTAATTTAATGAAATTTAATATTTGGCATTCGAGTTTACAATGGAAAATCTTTTGCACCATCTTAATTAAAATATGGATAGAATGTTTTTTCATAAATCTATCAAATTTGATACAAGCTCCATGAAACTTAGTATTTGGTTTTGGGGTCCAATATATTCGCGTCTGTTTACACCGCCAGTTGTGGATGTTAATAGTGGAAAGCAGCAGTGGGACTTAAAAGTGTAATGGATGTACTACTATGGTTTGCGCAAACAAAGTCGCAGCTTCTGCTTTTTGTATTTTATACACACTTAACATGGTGGCTGACCGCGTTGATTTGTTTGCTCACTGAATGAGTTCACAAGAGCTGTTATGTTATATGTTAATATTTACATTTTTTGCCATAGATATAGATCATGGCTACAGCTTGTTCAAATCCTACGGATATTCTCTATGTTTCTTTAACATACAATCTGCTCCGTCAACAACAGAGATGATCGTCGTTACAGTACACTTTCAGCCAACACGAATCGTAACTTGTGTCGTCAACCCATTACTGTCCCACTGCTGGACACGGGTCTTCTCTCGGAATGAGAAAGTTATAGGCCATAGTCCATTTACATAGTATTGTGTTTATTATTATATATGTACCTTAAACTAACGCAGTAGGCTATCCTGTAAGGTTAGTTGTAAGTAATATTATGTCGTCGTCGTCGTCGTCAACCCATTATTGTCCCACTGCTGGGCACGGGTCTTCTCTCGAAATGAGAGTTTTTTTTGTAGAAGTAGTTTGCGAATTGGTGGACTTCACACACCTCTGAGAACTTTTTTTTTTAAAGATTTCTCGGGTGTGTAGGTTTCCTCACGATGTTTTCCTTCACCGAAAAGCAGTGATAATTTAGAAATATTATGTAAAATAAATAAATATTTACCTGAATGTAACTCTCACAAACACTGCCCTCGCAGTCTTCGTCATATCGTATGTCATATTCTCCAATACGTACACCGGCCACTCTCTTGCCGGCCACACAATGAGCAGCTGTTAGTATGTAGCGGGAGTTTATTATCGTACCGGAACATTTAAATTCGTAACCGTCTCTATCTGAAAGGAAATAACGTTTAAAACGAGGAACAGAAAGAAATAAGTGAAGGAGTCAAAATGCGAGGCCATTAAACGTGAATTTGAATTCGTATATTTTTACACCTATCCAGATAGTAAGTGTGGTGGACGTACCCTGTAGTTCCGGGATCAGAATAGGGCTACGGCATCCCCTGCCTGTCGTAAGAGGCGACTAAAAGGGGCTTCCGGGGTAGCAGACGGCTAGAGTGGGATCTTGAACCGTTCGGTCAGGCAATCCCGGGAAGGACGGCGGTGTGTGTGGTTGCATACCGTCGTAAAGACTAGACGGAGCGGTACGCCCAGCCGCCCATCTGGTAGGAGCCCGATGGGGCAACGCGCTCGGAGGATTCCGGTTGAAGTCGTTTCGAGATCCCGGAGTCCTCCTTTTCAGCCCCGAGGACGGCTACCGGGGGGTTTTAGTACGGTAAAAATCCCAGATAACCCTGCGTCGCTCCCACGGCGTCGGGTACCTTTTGAAGGTTTCCCCCTCGAGAACAAAAAAAAAGTGTGGTGGTAGCCCGAATTCATTTTTTTTTATCTCACTGAAGTAGCAAACGAGCTTGCAGTCCACCTGATGGTAAGTGGTCACTGCCGCCCATGAACATCTGTAAGCAACTTCATATAGAACATCTATTATATCTAAAGTCAATCAATGATGACAATCACACACACACCCATACATTTAGTATGAGATATTAGAAAGAGTAGCAGAAGTAGTGCATTGTTAACTTGTCCCTTTTTTCTGTATTGGAATTTGCCATTTTTCAATAAATAATGCACCAATCATGATTATTAACGCAAATTGAAAAAAAAAAACACTTTTTATTGTACAATGTCCAATATCAACTAGTCTCTGCCATCTCATACTAAATGTATGGGAGTGTTTAATATAAAGTTTTTGGATATTTCTCTTTTTTTTAAAGGTTATTATTGTCATTTTACTCGTTAGGTAAAGTACTTTCGATATCAGTTTAAAGTTATTTTGATATCTGTAATAGTTACGGAACAATCGCCTGTACGCACTTAACGATTACACCCAGTATATAACAACATATAGAATACATTAAAACTTATTGAAACAGCTATCATTTTCAATATTTGTTTCAATTCGACCGGTCCTGAGCCATTTGCATCTAACAGTTTTATGCCTACTTCTAATCTTTAGTCTACCTGGCGGGAGACAACCTATCACAAGCCACGTCTACATAGAATATTAATTAAAACTAGTGACCCGTCGCATCGGTCGAAATTCGACCGTAATTTAAATTAAAAATACTAAACTTTATATTGTCCAAAGTAGTATGAATATTTCTCAAATTCAAATAAAATGTAATAATTTTCATGTAATTTCGAACGCATCCGTTAAATATAAAAAAGAGGTTTTTTTAACCAAGTCGCATTTAAAAGCAATAGCGGGTATTTTGACAAACACACTGACATATCTGACGTTGTGTTTTCATAGTAAAACATTGAATGTTCTATTTCGTTTATTTTTTATGTGTTTGTGGTAAATGCACGGTAGTGTGTGTAATGTGTTTTTAGTTGATTTTATGTATGTTATATGCATTATTTGAAAAAAGATTCTCCTTCTCTAAGTCCACTATAAGCGTGCAAAATTTCATAATAATCGGTCCGCGGCATATTACTTAAAAATGCACCACAAGTTTTTACTTCAACTATTAATATACAGAGATACACTACATACCATCATGGTAGCTAATAAGGGCCATCCAAGGAAATTCGTACATATTTGCATTACGACCCATAATAATGCGTGATTCGTACGACACTCCGCATTCTTCAGGCAGCAAATCCAAATTAGGGTGGTCTGTCTTGACTGGAGCCGGAACTGTTACCGGAACTGTCACTGGAACAGTTACTGGATCTGTTACGGGAGCTGTTACTCCAAGAGGGTTTCCCTCGTCTTGTATTCGTCTACTAAAGCTAACTGTTACTGGAACTGGTACTGGAGCTGGTACTGGAACTGGCCCCGGAACTGGTGCTGGCACTGGGTCTTCTGGTCGGAAAAATGAACAGCATATCTGCAAAGAAGAATAATTCAGATATGATATGTCTTTTATAAATGCTAAAGTTAAGGATGTATGTCCTTTGTTACTTTTTCACTATTTTTTGCTGTTGTAACAAATAGTAAAAACATTACCTTCTCTACGACGTCGGGAAGAATCAGAATAAAACAAATATTTGAGGAGGTCTCTCATACGACAAACATGATTGAAGAAATTGAAGGTGGAATCAGTGCAGTTTGGCCGGGGAGGTACCTATCACCGCCGTACCTATTTCTATTGTGAAGCATTTCTTGCGTTTCGATGGAAAGGTGTGGTTGCCGGCACAGTTTTATATGAGGCGACCTCTAGAGTAGCAACGCATCTGTGAATGACTTCAGATGGAACCCATGTTCTGTATGAAGTTTATTACAAATGTCTATGAGCGGCAGTGATAACTTACCATCAGGTGAACTGCATGCTCGTTTGCTACTTCAGGTAGATATAATAATAATAAAAAAAAAACATATTAAAAACGGAAACTTATATAGGTACGCAAGAAATGACAAATATTTAGATAAAGATGCATAGATTCTCTTTAATAAATAATAGTTTAAAAAAACTAAAAAACAAGCTTTTTATAGAAAACCGAACTAAAAAATTGAAAATGAATTTAAATTAAGAAAATAGTGTTAAAAATTTCAATGAATATAAATTAATAATAGTGTGAATAAAAAAAAAAAAAAATTATTTTAAAAAAAAGCGTGGGGTGCTTTTTAAGATATTATCGAAATGATAATCACTGTACTCATATCTGTCAATAAAATATCTATAACCATTGACACCATGCACCCCACGCTTTTTTTAAAATAAAATATTTTTTTTTATTCACACTATTATTAATTTATATTCATTGAAATTTTTAACACTATTTTATTAATTTAAATTTATTTTCTATTTTTTAGTTCGGTTTTCTATAAAAAGCTTGTTTTTTAGTTTTTTTAAACTATTACTTATTTTCTACTTTTTAGTCAAATTAAAAAATGGAATAATTTTATCAAATTAGTGTATTGTTATCGGTCCTCAATAAATCTACAAAGTTTGAACGAAATCTGCCCGTTTAAAGTGGGCCAAAATGCGTGTCATGGGGTCCCATTTATTTTTAGTTCACTTTTGACAATGGCATCTATAAGAAAAACGCATAAGTCTTAAATTTGCATTTTCAATGTGCTCGATAAATGTACGAATAACTCAATGTCACGCCAACCGATTTTGATGATTCTTTTTTTATTAGAAAGGATGTACTTCAGGGGTAGTCTGATAAGAGTTTGATAAGGTTTTGATCATAGGATCTATAACAATTTTATGGAAATCTTTAACTTTTTGGAGCAAATTAATGAAATTAGCGATAGTCGACAGAAACTAAGCTGCAGAAGTCCAATTGGATAAAATATAGAATGTGATTACTAAGCAGATACTTACTATAAAAAATTTTACCTTCTACTCTTCAATCCTGATGATGTAGGGGTACTGCTAGCTTGAACTATAATACTTAGTCATTTGATATTTACGGATATATAATGAAATTGTTAAGCCAATTATTGGGACAAAAAAATTACCTTCAACTCCTCAATTCTGATGATGCAGGGGTACTTCAAGCCTAAACCATAGGAGGTGGCCATTTGATGCTTACGGGTATGTATTAAAATTACTAAGCAAAGACACAAGATGAAAGTTTTGACCTTCAACTCCTTAGCCCTGATGATGCAGGGTAATGCATGCCTAAGCCATACAAGTTGGCCACCTGGTGCTTACGTGTATATTATAAGATTATTGAGCAAAAATATTAGATGGAAAATTTGACCCTCAAATTCTCAAGTCGGATGATGCAAGGGTACTGCAAACCCAAGACGCAGAAATTAGCCATCTGGTGCTTACGTATATGTAATTGCTATTATATTATACTATTAGATTACTATTATATTACTAAGCAAAGACACAAATGAAATTGACCTTCAAGTCTTCAACCCTAATAATGTAGGTAACCAGGTATGCAGCCTGCTTAAGCCATAAGGTTGCTACTTCTACAGAACAACCCGTTCCTGTGAGGACATATTATGATGAAAAATTGCGATTTGAATATCTTAATCCTGAAAATGCAGGAGTATTGTCATGTTATGATTTAGAGTTAGATTTAGCTTTAAATTTAAATGTATTGTGGGTTAGGTTAGGTTGGAACATAAAAGAAAACATAAAAACTAAGCGAGCAGGGCGCGGCAGCGCCCTGCGAGCAGGTCCGTTCAGTTCGTATGAATTGATAGTGTTGTATGTTGTGTCTAAGCTTATGTTTAATTTGTGATTTAAGTTGATGTTTATTTAATGTTTGCATATGTGTATGCACAAAGCAAACTTAGCGATTTAATTTTAATACAAATAGATGAATATCGTCACTAAAAAGCATGAAATAAAAATTTTTTGACAAAAAATATCCACCGACTTCCATGCCACAAAAAAGTAAAAAATAATTTAAATATATTTTAGTTTAAAACATACTCAGTACTTAGGACATAGTCCTGAAGTCGGTGCTCGAAATATTTCGTACTGAGTATGTTTTAAACTAAAATATATTTAAATTATTTTTTACTTTTTTGTGGCATGGAAGTCGGTGGATATTTTTTTGTCAAATTTTTTTTATTATTGATTACGTCCTACACGCACTTAGCTGGTCTTAGCAACTACGAAAACAGAATATTGTCAACGTACCTTGGAGTATCTATTTTCCATTCCGCAATATGCCCGACGGATTAACTGCTTTGTTTGGACATTCCCTTTCCGAGCCATCGCTAAAGCATCGGGGCATTTGAAGAATAAAACGCAGTCACTGTCATCGCAATCGGCTGTAAATTAAACAGATTAGTATTATTTATAACATTTGACCATATAAACATGCAGTCCACCTGATGGTAAACGGTCATTGCCGCGCATAGACATCTGCAAGAAATCATTGAACAGGGTTTCTATCTGAAGTTGCGTGGTGCGTTGCCACTTCCTCGGGCCTCTGGTTGCCTCTGAAAGTGTATCAACCACACCCTTCCACCGTGACTCTAGGGGTACCCCCTTGGGTACCCAAGAAATGTTTAATTGACTATTTGGGCAACAGCAAACAACAAACAGCAAAAATAATTTAGGTCACGTAGCCAAAGTGTACTTCATTTGTAATTCTCATCGTCATAGATACAAGTACAGACTGTAAAAAAATCAATTTTATTGCTATCGAAGAAGTAGTTCGATTTACTTGTATTTTTTTTTGTGTGGAAGATAAGACAGACGATGTGCCTGGTGGAAAGTAGAACCCGTCGCCTAAGGATATTTGAAACACCAAAAGAATCGCTAGTGCGTCGCCGGTTTTGAAGAGCTCAGGAGGTTGGGCATTCCACCCTTTAAGGGCTCGTGAAAACAATTTTAATTATGTTATGCATATTTTAAGTAAATTAGTAGATTATCAACTTAAAGTATTCGTAGCAGTTGAATCATATTATAACAAAGCATCAAATATAAAGTACTTCGACTTAGGCGGCACTAAATTACGCTTATCTCTGCCCAATAATAGAAGTGTTAAGCTCTGTGGTTGAAGAAGTGTCTGGTTTGAAGACTATTATAGTAAGAGTGACATTATGTACTCATCCGAAATGTTTTAACTGAGCCTGGTGACGTATGAGGACAAAGAGCCATAAGTATTATACGCGTAACTTTTATGCTTTATTATTCAATAACAGATTAAAAGGTTACTGATAAAGTGGTCAATATATTGATACGCTTACCGGCACATGTTCCTTCCAAGATAACAGCTATTAAGACACTTAAAAATATTTTTTGGCAAAACATTTTAGTGACAATAATTATTTTATAACAGGAATAACGATCGCTTCCCAAGACCTCCCGTTTATTACTAACCTCAATGTATTCGATCACATATATATATCAGTAGTAGCCGTATTTAATTATGTAAACATGATTATATCCAAGTCTTAAATATATGATATGACGACCAGCTATGAAAATAACTGCAACAATGACTATATGACTGTATAAGGTTATCAATTTCGTATTGATTTAAATTATTTAGCAATATGAAGTGTGTTCGAATCTCTAAGACCATCGTCATGTCTATTTTTGTCAAATAAAAACGTTAATTGCTGTATTCTGGATCAATGATTGAGTGGAAATGACTTTTGGAATACTACATGGTATTATTCTTTGGGTACCTTAGGCTTCCAGGTGCTTATTTGTCATTCTCATTGGAACTCAGCGATGGCAACTTATCTGTGATCAACGGCGTTAAGGTCACTCATGTTTTTTGCGGTTGGTTACCGATTTCTATCAGTGGCTATCTTCCACCTGGGTGCGTTTCTTACTTCTGAATCTATAATAATAAAATGAAACAGAAATGAATCAATAAAGTAATGTGAATTTTGCTATGCGTCAATTTGCGGATTTAATTCCGTACGGTCAGAAGTGTATAATGTAGCACTGAAACAGTATGCTGGAACTTTGATTAGGTCACATCTTATGTGAAGAGACGTGGGCCAAACATACGTCTGGAAAAAGGTGTATAACAAAACCATCAAATAATATCAAAGTGCTGTAATTTCATGATTTTCTATGCTTTGACGAAGATGATTGTAGTATTTAATTTATATTCAGAAATAGGTATCTTAATTTTATTTAAAGATCAGAAGTTCCATTGAATTACGAAGGATTTAATTACCTTTAAACATGAACCGTTTAAGTTCTGAGAATATTAAAATCAGAGCCAGAACATCCACAAAACTGGAAGTACCCTAGAGATTGCGGAAAAAATACTTCAACTGTACTTACTATCTATTCTATTTATTAAAAAAATCGACAGATCCAAAAATTATCATCCTATTTGAAGAACGATAAAGAGGAAGAGGTGCTCCTTTACTTAGTGGCCACGAGGCTTCTAGACCTGCAATGCCTGGTTAAATTGATGCATCTGATAAGGTTTAACAAGTGTAATTGTTCGTCAACCCATTAATGTCACACTGTTGATCACGGATATCCTTTCAGAGTGAGAGAGTGTAAGGGACAAATAAAATTTGGACTGTACGTACAGTTGGAAACTTTTTTATTTAGACGTGTAGATTGCATTTCGATGTTTTTGTTTATCATTAAAGTAAATTGTAATTAACCTCTCGTACGTACAAAATTCAAAGCATTGAAGGTTTCCTGGGTTTCGAACCACAGACCTCTAGATTAAAAGAGTTGAAATCATAAGGCTTACACTGTCCTTCCCCTGTAGCCGCGAAGAAGAATACTGCTACGATATCCATTGCCTGTCGTAATAAGCGACTAAAAAGGGGCGTCTGGCGTTGCAGGCGACTAGAGTAGGTGTGCTCGAACTGCCCAGCTAGCAACCTCGAGAAAGACGGCGGCATGTGTGGCTGCATGTCGTCGTAAACACCAGAAGATGCAGGGGGACAGTTACACGTCTCCCTTGTAACCGCACCTTCTGGTGTCTACGAAAAGGGATAAGCCCGGGACGGGTGCTGCGCTATTGGGTACCGGTGCGTTCTATTGAAGATCCCTGGTCCTCTGCAAGCGATGAGGGAGGCTACCGAGGAGGTTTTAGTGGGTAAATCCCACATAACCCGAAGTCTCTCAGAAGGCGTCGGTGTACCTTTTGAAGGGTTCCTCCCCGTCAAAAAAAATGCCAACACTGTTCTACTTATTAAAGATCGTAGATCATAATGGGCTGGTTGTATTTGCTTCTGTTACTGTGTGTTAACCCATTAAAGTCCCACTGCTGGGCACGGGTCTTCTCTCAGAATGAGAGAGTTATAGGCTATAGTCCACCGCGCTGGCCAAGTGCGAATTGTCTTTTATCCGCCGAAATTTTAGCCGATATAAGGAGCTATTATTATCCTAATTAAATTACAAATTATTTATTTGTACATATAAATTTTCCTTAAAATGAGTAAGAAATTACGTCATTTACCTGTAATAGTTAGATCCACAGGATAAAGGTAAACTTAATGTTATGTATAATTGGTTATTATTTATATATTATTGGTTTATATATTATTTGAGATAATTTTCTATATGTTAAGTTCTATACTAAAAAAATAGGTACGTACATTACATTTTAACTTTCAAAAACACATACATGGTTATGATGATTGTTCTGTTTTAAAAAAATATTTTTTACTCGAATGTGTCAAGGATGGTAATGTTTGTCGAGGGTATATGTATGTATGTGTGTGTGTGTCATGTCAATTTCTTAGGAAGACGCTATAGACCAAACGGCTAGACGAATTTCAAATATGTTATGTTATTTGAAACGACTTAGTTGTGAGAGTGACATAAGCTTCATATTTTTCAATATGCACCTGAGGCCAAAAAAGAGGTAAGGGACGATTTTTTTGATTGTCATTATAATTATTTAACTTGTTTAGTTGCTCACTGAATGAGTTCACAAAAGCCTGCTATTATGTTATATGTTCAGATTTTTTCGTCTATTAAATAACATTGTATTTAAAAATATATATGTAACTTAAACTAACGCATTAGGTTAGCCTGTAAGGTTAGTTGTAAGTAAGATTATGTCAATAAATAAATAAATAAATAATATGGGTATCAAATAAAAGATAGTAAGTAGCATATGTAATATAACACTTTTATACTTTTTTATTTTTTCTATTTTTTTATTTATCTGACTGAAGTAGCAAACGAACATGCAGTCCATCTGATAGTAAGTGGTCACTGCCGCTCATGGACATCTGTAATCAACTTCATACAGAACATGGATTCTATCTGAAGTCAATCACAGATGCGTATATTACTATTTTGATGCAAATACTTAAAAAAAGGTAAATTACATACAAAAAACAAATTATTACAAAAATTAAAGAGGGGTTGATCCGTTTATAGGCAGTTGGATTTCTATTTAATGTTGTTTTAATGTTTTGCTCAGATTTTAAATTAGTAATTATATCGTAACCCACTTCGCGTCCAAAAAGAAGAGACGCATATCCTTATCATATGTATAGGCATATCCATCCATGTCTATGTATGGATATGCCTATACATCATACATACATGTATAGGCATATCCATACATAGACGAGTTTATCAGCTCGTATATGTATGGATATGCCTATACATGTATGTATGATGCATGCTTTCTTGGCTCTCTGAAGAATTAACGCGTGGCCAATGTTATGATGCTTACGTCAAACACTTATCATAATATTGCGAAACATTAAAGAGATGACAGTAACTTACCATACTCCATAATTAGAATAAAAAATGCAGTAGTCACGGGAACTGCCACATAAATTGAAACCATAAAACTATGAAAAATGACTTATTTTTATATTTAAAAAAATAATTTAATTAATTAATTGAAACTATTGACATTAGTCTGGTGCAACGTGTCGTTCGTATTGATTGTAGGATACTGTTTGATATTCATCCATCCTTTTGAAGTCCTCTACTGGACATAGACCTGAAGGCCTCCCCCTAATGACGTCACTCCAACCGTGCCCTTTGAATCCAACGGTTTCCCGCTGTCTTCTTCAGGTCATCGGTCCACCTGGTGAGGGGGCAACCTGTGCTCCTTTTGCTTTTGCTCTCTTTTGTCTGTTTGGTTGATAATAATAATTTTCGGCATATTACATTTTATAGAAAAATGATATCACAGTTATTTTAATACAATTGTTGGATATTATTCACTAAACCTTTCTATCATAGTATTAATATCATACAGTAGTCTAACTCTGCCATGTCCTTGAATTTTATACCTACAGACGCGCTGGACGAGAGTTCGCGTTAGGGCTACCCGCCTACTAATACATCTGTATACTTGACTTTTTTCTTACTTATTATGTATTTTATTCAGTAGATTAAGGTAAAAAACAACGCGTTCTTTTAATATTTAAGAGACTTAATAATAAATCGTACACAAATAATAGTTATAAATTTAACGAAAATAAAAGTTATTAACACTGGACGTGTTTATGCACAATTAAAGCAATTAAAAACAGCCTAATATAGTTTACAACTGCTCTTCGCTACATTATTATTTAAATAAAAAGATCCACTGCTTAAATAACGTCACATCGCCCGCTCGCCACTACGGCACATTCGCTAGCTGTTGGGTACCGAGAGCATACCGAAATCGTGGCGCGTACGTACAACTTGCGTTTCGTGCGTTTGTAAGAAGTTAGATTACTGTAGATACTAGTACTGTGTTCTTATCCACCCCCGTCAGGGATAGATATCGCATATTTATGACTACGTCACAGCATGACGCTGACGCCAACATGTTAAATTTTCCTTCTATACAATTCCGCTTTCATTTCGATAAAATGAACAATCGAATTACTTATATCGGCATGTATTTAAGTCATCCCTGTAGCTTCTGGATTAGAATAGGGCTACGGTGGCCCCTGCCTGTTGTAAGAGGCACGGGGGGGGGGGGGGCTTTTATGCAGTAAAAATTCCACATAGCTCTGTGTCGGTCCCACGGTGTGGGGTACCTTTTGAAGCACCTTTCACTTATAAGGACTTTAAGCTGTTTTGATAAATAACAGGTGCTCATATCCTGTGGTTTTAAAACTCTTGTGGTTGGATAATGTAAATTATAAATAGTACCAAGTTTAGTGCGTTAGGATACATATTGAACCTTAAAAAGGACAAACGGACCAGATATAGCGTAGTTTATCACTAGTTATTGTCAACTATTTCTTCCTGCCACGTTAGGAATTTTGCCGTGACTACGGTCAATGTAACTGGGTCGCCAAAAAGGTTGTAAAAATATTATTTTTGAACAAAAACATATCCACCGACTTCCATGCCATAAAAAACAATAAAATAATTACATTGTTGGAGTTAAAGAGAAAAAGGTTAGATTAATATAAATAATATTAATAGTAAGTCACTTTATTGAGCTGCCCTTATGGTGATACCTTCCCGGTCGAACTATTTTTACCACCTGGTAAATTGTTATTATTCATTAGAATTCTAATTTGATTATTTTATGTTTTATATTTAAATTTAGTTTTATATTTTATATTTAAATTTAAATTTACCTTTCCGCAAGTAACACTTATTATATAATATGTTGTCGTAACGTTGACAGGTAGGTTTTCCCCACAAATCGATACATAAGCACAAATTGGGTACAAAATTTTGTCTGCAAGAGGAAACAGGTAAATAGCCTGTGTTTTGTATCATAGCGGTCATAATTATTATTTATTTTTCTTGAAGCCTAATATACATACTTAAATAGATTCGTATTTCCCCAAGTACCTTATTTTTTGGCGATAAAATGCTGTTTACATAGTTATTATTTACATAATGATTAACTTACTCTGAGAAATTCATAAATAGACGTTCTGGTATCAAGGAAAGGATGGAAGCTTCGCGCGAAGCTTTCCGAAGTCCAAGGTACTATCTTCCTGGTACCCTGATAAGACCCGAGGTCTCAATAGTATAAAAAGTTATTAACATAAAACTTTATACTAAGACCTTCGCACACCCAATGTATCAATAGTATAAAAGGATATTGGCTCATCCATCTAATCAAAGACAGAATTCACATTTATAACAAACGGAACGAACGACATTTATTTTCCAATGTTGGCTCGTTTAATCACGTCCACCAAACCTTCACCTCTCACCACCCATCAAAAAATATCTATTCGTTGTGACAAACTCGACGCAGCTGTGTCGCTTAATTACTGAGTTCCTTTGGCCACCTTCCAGCTCCATCTTCAGACCAGACCCAGACGACGATGGTAACCACCATCGTCGTCAACCCATTATTGCCCCACTGCTGGGCACGGGTCTTCTCTCAGAATGAGAGAGTTTAGGCCATAGTCCACCGCGCTGGCCAAGTGCGAATTGGTGGACTTCACACACCTTCGAGAACTTTTTTTTTTTATAAAGAACTCTCGGGTGTGTAGGTTTCCTCACGATGTTTTCCTTCACCGAAAAGCAGTGATAATTAATGTATAATACGCACATAAATCAGTGGTGCGTGCCTGGGTTTGAACCTCGGACCTCCCGATTGAGAGGGCAAGTTTCAACCATTAGGCTATCACTGCTCCCTGGTTACCATGTACTATCAAAACTACTCGTCAAGATAAATCAAACGAGCACATGCTTGACGGAATTACGGCGTTCTATTACTGAGTTCTTACCGCCAACTAGCATCAAGCATTAGAATCTGATTACCAAAGTACTCGTCAAGACAAATCAAACGAGCTGATCTCTATGAGGTTGCAAAGTTTCATTACAGAGTTCCTATATCCAGCCCCATGATCAGACCCTGGTTATCATTGAAAAACAACTGTTTATCAATACAATCTAAATTAGCCCAAATTCGATGAAGTTGTGTCGATTTATCAGCACTACGTCCTCATAGTATTGTATTGTCACACGATTTACGCATGTATGCAAAATTTTAGTTCAATCGGTAACCGGAAAATGAATGAAAAAAATTTGCAAGGCTTAATGATAAACATCATAGTAGAAACTAAATAAAGGCTTGTAATAATATGATATGATGTAGGCTCCCAGAAATAATTAAGGCCTCTAAATTAAACGATATGTGATAGTTTGTATTTATTTATTTACAAACAATTGTAATAGTACCTACATGATTTTTACTGCAGCTGACAAATTGACCAAATTTTTTTGATAGAAATAACCTTTTTATATAAAATTGAAGTAGTATGATCACTTATCATGTAGTCCACCTGACAATGTTAAACAACTTTTATACAGAACAAGGTTTATATCTAAAGTCAGCAATAGATGCGTTGGTACTCTCGAGGTCTAAGATGGCCTCATATAAAGGTCACCTGACATCTTGATGATGGCGACTTTATTGTGACGGAGTAATTTCTCACATCACAATGAGTCACTTTTACATTTGTTGGTAATAAACAATTATAACACTAAATAATGTGTTATAATTTAGTTATAACACATTTATTGTTTAATATTATCCAAAATCCAGTCCATATACTTCCGTACATCTGTATAGATTCCAGGAGATTGTCCACAATTTTTGCTATTCGATACTATTCCGAATTGTATGAACTTGATAACTTGTTTATACAAATCTTGCAAAATTAGCGGTCCACCGGAGTCGTCACGGCAGGAATCTCTTAGGCCGTCCCCAGCGCAGAATTGTGTTGAATTTCTACTGAATAATTAGCTAAAACAAAAAAATATTTCGCGTTATTTTTATTTTTTCTTTTTTTGATTTTTATCAGGCATAAGTTATTATTATTATTGTCGTTGCAGTCGATCACAGATTCGTTGCCCCTGACGAAGAACAATGTCTCGGAACCTCGCTTGTCTTTTCAGTGACACCAATAAAATAATAAATGAAAGAGAAAGCACATTTACCTATAATAGGTCTGGCAAACTTCGACTGAACGGATTTTAACATTGGCTTTGCGAAGAATAGAAGATTTACTATAGTGATCAGTGAGTCCCCATCCAGCTATTACGGCTGTTTTATCTTCTATCGACTTTTCGCGCAATTCCTTTGAAACTGGTAAGCAAATTGGGGCAGCGTTTCCTGAAAAATAGTTAGAAACATCACCATCATTAACTTACAAATCCACTATTGAGTACATCTACTCTTTGCTTTGATGGAATTTAGCCTATAGATCACGCTGACCACGGTAGACTTCGCACACTTTTGCAAAACATATTTTCTAAAATATTATGCGGTTTGTGTTTGCTTACGAAATTGTGTGTGTTAAATTATGTGTTCGTTCTTTCCAACATATAACTTCATTAATGGCCATTTTCGGGCCCAGAATTCGAGCATCGGTCTATCAAATCAAAAGCTTTATGAAACCAGTCACACTTACACTGATGTGTTATAATTTTCCGTGAAAGACATAAGTTATTATATAATAAATATAAGTCATCTTATTCAAAATTTACTTACTATAGTTAAAGTTAATATTACTTTGAAGACGTATTAACGCAATATCGTGAAGGAATTCCGGGAAGCCTGAATAATCCTTGTGGTAAATTATATTTTCTATTTGTAAATCCTGTAAAAAATATTTCTTATTAGAAGCACCTTGACAATCCCTGATTTAGTATTTTAATTAGCTTATAAATATTCTTTTCTGATATTGCAAGAAAGTGTGAATTTTATATAGCTCTCTCTCTCTCTCTCTTCTAAAATTTTAGAGAAATAAAGCCAACTTGAAGTCTTTCATCATAAACATGGAAGTTCTCCAAAATTTAAAGTCGCGATGTAAATCCATAAGGCCTACTCCTACCAAATGATAATAAAGCAGTAGATAACATAACGTACTTACTGAAGCACATAAATTGAAAGAAATTTTATATACTAACGGTCAAAAAGAATTCTTAAAGAATTCAAAAACCGCATATCGTGAGTACCCGTTCATTATTAAAATGTACTAACGGTCACTTATCAAACTCGTGCTCATTAGACGTTTATCTTTGCGGATTAGAAAAGCTAAGAAGCTGTAGTTTCCAGAGATTCTTCAAAGATATTTCGTGTAGATCGTAATTATTGTTCGTTATGACTACTTTTGTCTGTACTCTATCCTATATCCTTTCCATCGATTGATGTTTGAAAAGAAAGGAAACTTACAGAAGCTAAGTGGCCACAGAAATGGAATTATTTCAGTATTAAGGTTAACAAATATTTATTAAGTGGAAATAATTCGGACGGGTATTATGTCATCATACTATTTTACATTTACCTGAATGTGAGTTTCACAAAAACTGTCCTCGCAGTCTTCGTCACGTCGTAGGTCATATTCGCCAATGCGTACACCGGCCACTATCTTGTCGACCACGCAATGAGCAGCCGTCAGAATGTAGCGGGAGTTAATTATACTACCAGAACATTTAAATTCGTAATCATTCATATCTGGAAGAAAATAATTTACGTTTAAAACGTGGAACATAAAGAAAGACGTTCTCTCGTCAACTCATTATTGACCTACTGCTGGGCACGGGTCTTCTCTCAGAATGAGAGAGTTTAGGTGATATTCCACCGCGCTGGCCAACTGCGAATTGGTGGACGGTGGAGAAACACGTTAATGAGTCGCAAGTATCGTGCCCATAAACGGAAATTTAAATCGCGACATTTTTACACCTATCAGAATAGAAAGTGCAGTAGCAAGGGCTGGACCGGAGGTGCGGTAGCGGTGGTAGTGGGAGTTCAAATCCCAGACACACACATTTTTTTTAAGTAGTGTGTTTTATTAAACAATTGTATGGCACTTTTTATGGAGGACTTTCAATGACGTGTACCTGTATAGGTTGAGCTAATGAATTTTTTATTTTAGACATTCATAGCGTTCAGTATTTTTGTCTGGCCGAAATACAAAATTTTAGAAAATGGTTTAATTCAAGATTTGACGTTTTTAACGCTACGTTAATATATATTATTTTGTGGTGGTAACGGGACCCCACAACTTTGATAGTCCACTACTTGTCCATACATCTCCTAATTTGTGTCAGTCGGACCGGTCCTTAGCTGATTGTAAACAACGGTATTTCCTCTACTTTCAGTCTTTAGTCTACCTGGTATAAGACAGACGTTTCATTCAAGATTAATTAGAATGCACTACCTACCGTTATAGTAGCTAATAAGGGCCATCCACGGAAGTTCGTACATATATTCATAACGACCCACTAAAATGCGCGGTTCGTATGACACTCCGCATTCATCAGGCAGCAAATTCAAATTTGGGTGCTCCGTTTTGACTGAAGCTGGAACCGTTACTGGATCTGTGATATTCTCTTGTTGTATTCCTTTATTGAAGCTAACGGAGTCCTTTGGTTTGAAAAATGAACAGCATATCTGTAAAGGAATTAGACAAGAAACGTTGTAACATGCCCGCGACGTAATATTTAAAAATTATACAGCCTATGTCACTCTCACACCTGAGTCGTTTCAAATTTATGTTACAATCTTTCATTTGATCTGCTGCACGTGCCAACTAAATAGACATATATGCAAATATATAGATTTCTCTTTTGACGCAGTCGATTAAATTTGTTATTCATCTTATAAATGCTGATGATCGTGAGTAGGGATTGCAATCCGGCCTCATTTTAAATCCAGCCGGATCCGACCGTTTTTTTCTCAATCCGGCCGGATCCGACCGGATCCGGCGGCATTAATAGAACGGTTAAAACAGTGTAAAAAAGGATGGATTTCTAACGGTAATTACTTTTGTAATGTGAAATCATTGTCAAAATATACAATCACCGGATCCGTGGAGGTCCGGATCCGGTGGTGAATTGGTACTGGATCCGGTTTGTGCAAATTTGTGCCGGATCCACCGGATTACTGGATCCGGTTTTCCGAATTGCAATCCCTAATCGTGAGGGTGTACGCTGTTTATTACTTTTTCACATAAAGTATATTTATTGCTGCACTGACAACAAATACTAATAAACACAGTATAAAAAAATTAAAAGGTCTCTCACACAACTAACTTATATTTTTTGCCATCTTTTTATTCTTCATGGTACGGAATCCTACGTGTGCTACTTTGACTCGTACTTGGTCGGTTTTTTGTAAATACGAGCCCTTAAAAATTATTATTAACATACCTTGGCTTGTCTATTTTCCATTCCGCAAAATGCCCGACGAATTAACTGCGTTGTTTGTATATTCGCGTCGTGTCGAGCAATTGGCAAAAAGTTCGGGCATTTAAAGAACAAAACGCAATCATTTTCGTCACATTCGGCTGTAAATAAAACAGATTAGTGTTATTTATAAGCATACAGCCCACTTGATTGAACAGGGGAACTTTTAGAAGTCAAACACAGATGCGTTGCTACTCACACGGGTTAAGATGGTTGCCTCTGAATGTGAGCCGGCAAACATCCTTCTACCGAAACGCAAAAGCTTCATCACTTTAGAAATAGTTATCTGTACGATTGGCGTAATATTCCTACTGTTGGGTATTAGGTTCCTGTACTCAAAGGAAAAATGAGGACTTCATTCCTAATTCTGCACGACCGCGCTAGATTTTTAGAATTTTAAATTTAAATTTTAAACCTGAATTTTGAGACTCTGTAAAAAAAATATTTATCGTCGTCGTTCGTTTGACATATAACTTTTTTGTATTTCGTATGAGTATAAGATAGACGGATTCTGAAATGGAAGGTAGTAACCGTTGTTTAAGGATATTTGCAACACTAGTGGAATCTCCAATGCTTCGTCGGTTTTAAAAATGAACTCAGGAGGTAAATAGTTCGGTCCACAACTTAAGCTATCATGAAAACAATTTTAATAAGGATATGTATATCATAATCAAATAACTAGGTTATTAATCTAAAATTTTCATAGAAGTCCTCCAATTCGCCAGCGCGGTGGACTATGGACTAAAACTCTCTCATTCTGAGAGGACCCGTACCCAACAGTGGGACAATAATATGTAATGGGTTAACGAGATTCATAGAAGTAACAATTTTAGTTTCCGCTGGAAAGAAACACTTGAAAAAAACTAATAACGTACTGCCACTTAGATAGCGCCAACACCATACTTATCCCTGCATTATAATAGTAGGGTTAATCCCAACCGTGGTCAGGTTTTAATAAAATGGTAACGGTCACTTTTATACTATTAAGCTTTTATGCAAATATTTGATATACAGTCTTGTCTGTAGTATTCTATGTTTCTTCAATGCGTCTAAGAATGAATGTTTAAAATTTCATGATAGTCGGTTAAATACTTTCGCGTAAAGGCGTAACAAACTTACATTTACAATTATAATGGTACGGAACTCTTCGTGCGCGAGTCCGCTTCGAACTTAGCAGGTTATTTGATAAAAGGATTAAAATTTTTAAGGGTAAATTGGATATGTAAATTTCATGTATTTTTAATCGAGGGCGAAGTTGCAAGTTTCCGCTAGTTTATAATATTAGTAAGGATAACTACAGATTAAAAGGACACAAATTGGGCACTACACTCACCTTCACATGTTGCTTCGATGATAACAGCAATTAAGATACATAAAAATAATGTTCGAGCAAGCATTTTCAGCGATGAAAATTATTTTTTAATTTCAATAACGAACGCTTCCCAAGACCTCCCATTTAAGACTAATCTCAATGTATTGGATCACATATATATATCCGTAGAAGCGGTATTTAATTATATATTTTGTAGGTGGTAGAACCAGTGTAGTTTGCCCGTGGAAGTACCACCGCCACACCTATTTCTAGCGTGAAGCAGTTCTTGCGTTTCGATGGAAGGGTGTGGTTGCCGGCATACTTTTATATGACACGGCCATATCAGTCCTCGAAAGTAGCAACGCATCTGTGATTGACTTCAAATATAATCTATGTTCTATATGAAGTTGCTTACAGATGTCCATGGGCGGCGGTGACCACTTACCATCAAGTGGACTGCATGCTCGTTTGCTACTTTAATCATGTAAAAAAACGCAAGAATTGCTTCTCGCGATGATGTAGATTTATGGTGATGTATATGTAGATTTGATGGTGGTATTTCCTCGGTTGAAGTACACCGGTTTTACGACCTGTTGAAATAGGTACTCGCATTTCAATGTTGTTTATAAAATTATAGGACTAAAAATATATATTTTTTACCGCTTTGATATATTGCTTAACACATTTATATGTTACTATTCTGAGACCAACTCCAAAAACGTTTTATAATACAAACAAAAACGCGATAACTAGACTGCTTAATAATTAGTGATAAGGAAACAAACAAGTATATAAATGAGGATATGACTAATTTATTATGTCCCTTGTGAGTTGTGACTAATTTATTATAGAACTTAAAGAGCCCACCAAAGCTTGAAGGGCAGATGTAGGCATCAGGGTATGATCACCTTGAGACGCGAGGACCTGTGAGGACGTCTTGTCAGCGAAGCCGAAAAAGCCACAGTGCGCGCTGAACCCGCTCTTGAAAAAGGGCCGCATTAGCTTCCGGGGTTGCGGACGGCTAAAATGAGAGATCGAACCGTCCAGCCAGGCCCTGAGAAGAACAGCGGTATGCGTCATAAAAACCAAATGAAGCGGTAGGCCCTGCCCGTCCCTGTAGTACCGGGATCAGAATAGGGCTACGGCATCCCCTGCCTGTCGTAAGTGACTAATAGGGGCTTCCGGGGTTGGAGGCGGCTAGAGTGGGAGCTCGAACCGTTCGGTCAGGCGATCCCGGGAAGGACGGCGGTATATGTGGTCGCATACCGTCGAAAAGACTAGATCGAGCGGTGGGCCCAGCCGCCCCTCTGGGAGGAGCCCGATGGGGCAACGCGCTCAGAGGATTCCGGTTGCGGTCGGACCGAGTTCCCGGAGTCCTCTTTTTAGCACCGAGGACGGCCACCGGGGGGGTTTTAGTGCGGTAAAAATCCCACATAACCCTGCGTCGCTCCCACGGCATGGGGTACCTTTTGAAGGTTTCCCCCTCGAAAACAAAAAAAAACGCTCAGAGGACTCCGGATGTGTTCCTTTGTTCCTTTGGGGATCCCGTAGTCCTCTTTGTAGCACCAAGGACGGCCACCGGGGGGTTTTAGTGCGGTAAAATCCCATATAACCCTGCATCGCACCTCCTTTAGCTTTAAACAATATGGAAGGTCCGTACCCTTCCGTCACCGTCACCCTTATTCTTCACTATATAGTATAAAACAAAGTTGCTTCCCGCTGTCGGTCCATATGTATGCTTAGATCTTTAAAACGACGCTATAGATTATAATGCAGTTTTTTTAATAGTTAGAGTAATTCAAGAGGAAGGTTTTTGTGCATATTACATGCATAATATAGTGGAGGAACACTGATAATTTTAGATTTTTGACTTTTAGTCGGAACGTAGTTAGCCGGGTCAGCTAGTGCTTTATAACAGCAGTGTTTAGCGCTGCTATGTTATGGCTTGACGGGTGTATTATGGTATACGCTCTTATCACAGGTTTTCCAGCTTAATGCTCAGGTGTACAGACGCATCTGTGACTAACCTTAGACTTAACCTGATCTTATCGGGAGTTGATTACTGATGCTTATAAGCGGCAGTGGTCACTTACTATCAGTCGGACTCCATATTGAATTTCATATAGAAAGGGGTTCTATCTGTAGTCAACAGATGCGTTGCTGCTCTTGAGGACTAAGATAGTCGTCTCATGCAAGTAAGCCGTCAAACATACTTTTCAATCAAAACGAAGGAACTGTTTCATGCTAGATAAAGGATTTACGGTGGTGCCTTCCCGGTCGATGTGCCACAGGATAAAATATTATCGTAGCATCACCTGGTAAATTATTTTGTGTTTAGAATACTAATTTCATTATTATACGTTTTTACAAGTGTTTACTTATTTAGTACTTTGTCACTATTCGCTTCGCCCGCGTAAAAACTTACTTTAACGCGGGTGAAGATGATGAAGAAGAAGATGTATCGATCGTCCCGTGGGAATAAGGTTCAAAAGTAACCTATATGTTAATCCAGAGTGTCAGCAAACTTCCTACCAAATTTTACGAAAATCGATAAACCCGTTTTGACGTGAAGAAGTAACAAACATACACACTCACAAACTTTTATCTTTATAATATTATTATTAGTAAGTAATAAATAATAAGTATGAGTATAATTCATTTGATTGTGCAGTTGTAACGTTGACTGGTGTGTTTTTCCCACAAATCGAAATATAAGCACAGAGTTAGGAGTGAGAACTAATCTGCAAGAGTTAGAAGTGCAAGAGGAGTTAGGAGTTAGGAGTGAGAACTAATCTGCAAGACGAAACTGAGAAAACATCCGGGACTGCTCTGTATAGTTCAGCCTGACTACGGCCGTAATAATTAATTATTTATCTTCAAGCCTAATATATATATACTTAAATAGGTTCGTACTTCCCCAAGTACCTTATCTTGTAGTGATAAAATGTTGTTTACATAGGGAATTTGCTCTGGGAAATTCGTAGATAGACGTTCTGGTGTCAAGGAAAAATGCTAAATAATTTTAAATGATAATAATGATTAATATTAATATGTATGTGGGTCATTTAATAGTTATGTTTATTAATAAGTTTAAAATAGTTTAATTGCAATATGATTGCATAATTATTTAATAAACAGTAGATGCTGATTTATAATTCCGTCTACATTTTCATAATGGTTAAGGAATTCAAAAAGAGTTTTGAAACCAGTTCCTTAACCATTATGAGTCTTTGCTCCATTTTTTATAAATGCAGTAAAATACATATTGATAACAATACATGTTCTTTTTTCTATAAACATAATAATATTAATTATTTCGGAACGGTAGTCTATGTTTAAAACAAATTACGTCACGCTGCCCGCACGTGCACTGGCCGATATCGAACGATCGACCTATCTACCTGTTTTATTATTTGTTACTCATATAAAAGGCTAGGTGATCATGCCTGGGGAGCGGCCGTGCTCCGACAGTCGTTGTTCGGAACTTGTTTACATGCAGGGTATTGAGATTTCTTCGATAGCGTGTTTCAGAATACTAGTAGCGCCATCTCACGACGAGTTGCAGGAGTCGCCTCATATAAGAGCAACCACAACCCTTCCATCGAAACGCAAGAAATACTTTACGATTAATCTGTTTCTTCGTGTGTTTCGATGGAATATAGGACACGGGAAGAATACTACGGTGGGATTAGGGTGGATAGAGGATTCTTGTTTATAGTGCTGATACAATAATAACTCAAAATAACATTCTGCTTAGCGTTTTAATGAATACGTCGTCTTTATCGTAAAAGCAATAATTTACATTCAGGGGTATTTGGCAGTGGGGCGTCCCGTTTCTATAAATCTGGCTAAATTCATTTCGTATTAACAATCTTCGTAACTTTGGAATTATTTTTCACATTACGATCATATTATAAGAAAATCTCATACTTAATTTCAATAAAATCTTCAAGAATAAATCTTAGCGTCTTAAAGTTTACAGAGCAATTAAACTTCGCTCTCTCTGTGTAATGTTAAAGTGACGTCAGGTGGTGGTGGATCCCAGCTGTCCCAGGTGGGTCGTGGCTTGCGGCGACGGTCCACTGCGGGGGCGGATTCCCCAGAGCCATCAGAGTACCCGCTGCTGCATGATCTGATGCTGCAAGATGCGTGGACTTTGTGTTCTGGAAGCAATTTTGAAATATGTTTTTAGAGGATCGGCATCACGAAATCCGCAAATTTGTCAAAAAAATTTTTTGGAAGATTCGGAAGCCTGGTGCACTAAGAGAGCATTAAAGTAATACGTAACGCAATTTTTGAAGATTTTAGACCCCCCTCCATGTATGTATGTATGTAACGCAACGTAACGTTTAACTGCACATCTTTCTCCCTCCCTGAACTTTAACAGCAATTCGCTGTGGCCGTATTTTACTTAAATATGGTTATATACATTAACAAAAACAAACACGTTACCTAAAGCATTGTTCAAACCTTCCTTCTTCCTCATCTGTGTCGGTCCTTTGCTCATTGTAACGTTACGACAGGACCCCCCCCCCCAACCCTCCAAATTGCGTTACGTAATACTTGAACGCTCCCTAAATGATAATTTCATATGACTCTTATAGTTATTGATACATTTTTCAGTTAAACAATAGTCTGTACTACATTAAATCTGTAAAAAATGGGTATTTTATCGGATTCCAATTTAAACGGCATGACAAAGTAACAAACAGTTTTTGAAAAGATTCGAAAGTTAGTTGACGTGCTAATTCTACAAAGCGGCTTACTTAATTCGATATGAATAAAACAACCAACACCCAAAATTAAACAAGCATATTTGTTCATTTTTTTTTATTTGACTGAAGTAGCAAACGAGCCTGATGGTAAGTGGTCACTGCCACCCATGGTCATCTGTAATCAACTTCATACAGAACATGGGTTCTATCTGAAGTCAATAACAGATGCGTTGCTACTCCCGAGGACTACGATGGTCGCCTCATGGTTGCCGGCACACTTTTATAGTGTGCCGGCAACCACATCGTTCCATCGAAACGCAAGAAATGCTTCACGCTAGAAATAGGTGTGGCGGTGGTACTTCCCCGGTCGAACTACACTTGTTCTACCACCTTCTTAATGATAAAGTTAATTTAATTTACGATCATATTCAGATAACACTACTTTTCTGTTTTAAGTTTCTTCTACGTAAAAGGAACATCTACCTCCAATCGTATCCAGGTAGTCTCTTGCGACGTCATCCAGTTGCAGCACCTGAATGACTGGGACTGGTGGTTTCGACCTGGAACGTCGAGCGAGCCGCACCACCAATGTCGTGGAGATCAGGAACACCGCCACCAGAACCACGGCTCCGATAGAAATGCCCACGTCTTTTTCCATTAGAACTGAAATACATTTCTTCTACACAAGAGTACTAATATTTTCATTATGCGCTAAAATGCCTATTTCTAATCTCTAAAGAAATAAAGTATTAAAGTCCGAAAGTAAGGTCATGTGACACTAAATTCAACCGATGCAGAAGGGTTCACGTTCAGTTTTGAGAACATTGTAAAGATTTCAAGTTTACACTGCAAATCATAATCAGTTTCTAATGTGCGTTTAACTTCAAAAGATTCTAATGTGCATTTAATTTCAAAAGATCAGTTTCCAATATGCATTAATTAACTTCAATTGTTTGAAATATTGTGCAACATAGCTTTCTGGGGCAACGCGTTCAGAGGACTCCGGTTGCGTTCCTTTGGCGATACCGGATTCCTCTTTGTAGCGATAAGGACGGCCACCGAAGGGGCTTTCGTGCAGTAAAAATCCCACATCCCACCCTACGTCGCTCTCACGGCGTCACGTATGTTTTGAAGTAAACCCTCGAAAAAAAATAAAGCTCCGAATCTTTATTCGGATGAATGCAATTTATCCGCAATAGTCTTCTGCACAAATTTAGTCACATATGACCATACTTGTATTACTAGTAGAACTACTAGTATGCACAATCTTGGAAGTACTCAGTTATCAATATTAAAATATCGAAAACTCACAATGCCACCAGGGCGGAGAGGCTATTTCCAGTAAATTTTCCGTTGGCCTCAACAGCAGAGCTCTGGAGCATCCATATCTATTGCAAGCGGAGGCTCCTGCCTCGTCACCTGCTTTTAGTCTTCCTAGAGGTCCTCTGACGAGCCAGGGACTTCCACCGCCTTGTGCCAACGCTTGGCTGGTCCCGTAGCCCATGGATCCACGACGCTCAAGGAGCAACGAAGCATTTGATGTCGACATACGCCAGACGGACACTTCGTAGTATGTTGCGTTTTCCACTAGAAAGTGTATTAATAAGTTTAAAATATTTAATTCTAGTTATCATCATTGACTCTTTTGCGTATTATAAAGATATATTTACACATTATAATAATATATAGCTTAGCAATTTTGCTTCGCGGCAGGTTAGTGACTAACGTTTGCGATTATTTTTAGATCATCTTTTGAAGTTTTTTTTTTTAAATTATTAGATACCTACCTACCTGTGGGCAATTTCAAAACAGATAATCGTTTTTAGATTCATAATGCTTAATCTATGAATACCTCCAAATAAAACAGAACCAACCTAAAGTCCAAAGGTATATTGTGTCATGAGGAATTAATTGAAAGTTATACTATGAGAAATACTGTCGTAACTGTAATATCATCCGAAGATGACGACATTCTGTGAATCATAGATGTTATTATAGGTATGACGATTGTGTTGTTCTTATCAATTTATAAGAGTTCAATTAAGTACGACCACGTCAGTAACAAAATTATCTGAATATCGGTATATATTTTTTTTTATAAAACTGATACGTCTATGATCTATCTATTAAGTACTTATGATCTGATTTGATTTGAAGAAAATTTAGATTTAAAAGAGATTTAAAAGAGCATTTAGATGAGAATCTTATCAAATATAAACGATGTGTACGTTACATAAAATATATATTTAGGGTAACGGCCTATAGGCGAACCCACTACGCTCTTTAAAAAAAGTTCTCAAAGAAGTGCGAAGTTTATCTTCGCGCTTGGCCAGCGCAGTGGACTATGGCCTAAATAATCACTCATTCTGAGAGAAGACCCGAGCCCAGAATGGGACAGTAATGTATCGAGGACAACAACCTATTAAATACTATCGTTTGAATCGATTAATTTTAGTTCAGTGGCATAAGCGGTAGTATTGTGGGTTAAGTAACTATCGGTCATATGACCGTAAACAATAGTTATGTAGCCTTTTTTAAGTTATTAAAAATGGCTGTAAATATCCATCTACTAGCTCCTTATTCAGGTTATTAGTATCATCAAAAAGTTTATTTACTCATTATCTTTTAACTTTAATTGTTATCGACAATAATAAGATACATTATGACCTTTAAATGTTGATGGTATTCCTATCTTAAATACCGTTTCATATCAAGTTTTTATTAAATATTAATTATACATTGCTTATACGGAAATGTTAATATGACATATGTTAGTATACGCTCTGTAGTATCTGCCCTTAGTTTCCATTTCAGGAGATGAAGAGCAAAATATTCTAGTGATGGTAGATTAAAAGAGAATCTATATATATATAATACAAGAGGAAGAACAGAAAATAGTGTATAAGGGAAGGGGATTGACTGACTATCAGTCAGCGAACCACGCACATGCGCAACAGCGTTTTTTCATATAGCGTAAATAAACACTAACAAGGGATTTCAGAAATTCCACGTACTCACGTCCCTATTTATTCCCTCTTATTCCGGAATTAAAACAACTTCAATTCTGCAATAGGGGTTGAACGTTTTTAAGGAACTCAACGTATTTTAAGTTATAAGCGTAATAAAATTTAATAAGTATGTAAACAATGCTAATAAATAAAAATTAAATGCTTGTAGGTATGTTTTGGTAACTTCATCTTTACGCAAAACAGTGCTTAAATTTTTGTTATTCCTATTATGTTTTAATTTACGCAGGTCGCAAGGAAAAGTTAGAATGATATAAGCGAAAATTTTATTTACAATTAAACAGTTCGCCGGGAAATGTTTTTGGATACCTTACAGATACACCTATACAGTGAATTCTATTATGAGTCAACGTATTAAAAATGTTTAGAAAAGAGAATTACCTGGAATACACCTCATTTGAAATTCTTGGTATTCGAAAGCGAGGTCGCACTGTTGGGGCGTGGGAGGCCTCAGTTGTTCCAAGTTAAAGTTTCTTCTACACGGCCTGTCCTGTGACGCTACGCCGTTGCCAGCTTCACAGCTGGCGTGGAGGGTGCTGGCTAGTGGCCCAGTGACTTGACTGAGAGGCAGGATAGCGGATCCCGTCGTCAAATGTTGCACGTCCATGCCGAACGGTTGGACGTGCCAGAAATAGGTGTCAGGAGCAGGCAACGCTCTGACGTTGCAATTTAAAGTTTCCTTAACTAGAGTTATACCGTGTTCCGAACATTCTGGCGGATCTGAAAAAATAAGAAATATTTTTGATATGTTTGTTAAATATGTATTATATTATCATGTTTAAGATAATGTTTTAGACTCGTTCTTATTATAGTTATCACTTTTTTTTACATCCTCCAGTCTTGTTACATTTTTAAAACTGCTATGTCAGCAGTGTTGTTAGTATTTTTAACATAAGTTGTTTGTCATAAAGTATTTCATTCCATTACGCAAGGCCTAGTGCATTATGAGTAATTCTGTTGAATTGTGGGCTCAAACGATTTCATAACGATTACACAGTTTTGCGACGTTAATACGCCTGCAGTCAATTCACTCTTTATCTATTTACCTATGTAGGTACTGGTTTGTTTCAAATATTGAGCGCTCATTGGTGAGGCAATACACATGAAATTGTCCGTCGACAGTTGCACAACAAAGTTTTAGTTTCAAAAATACTGTAGTTGATTTTCCGTACCCAATCCCAGCTAGAGCAGTGATAGCCTAATGGTTGAAACTTGCCCTCTCGATCGGGAGGTCCGAGGTTCAAACCCAGGCACGCACCACTGATTTATGTGCGTATTATAAATTAATTATCACTCCTTTTCGGTGAAGGAAAACATCGTGAGGAAACCTACACACCCGAGAGTTCTTAAAAAAAAAAAAAGTTCTCGGAGGTGTGTGAAGTCCACCAATTCGCACTTGGCCAGCGCGGTGGACTATGGCCTAAACTCTCTCATTCTGAGAGAAGACACGTGCCCAGCAGTGGGACAATAATGGGTTGATGGGGGTACCCAATCCCATACACTTTCACGTACAACTAAATTGTTTTTCAACTAGATAATACGAGTGTGTGCTGCGAAAATATGCTGAGTTTCTTACCGGATTTGGAAAATGACCTATGTTTCGATCCGATGACCTAAATAAAGATATTTCATTTTATTTCATATGCGCTACACTTGTGTAATCAAGTTAAATCATAACACCCGGACTTCATGGTATGATTTCGCTAGGAGCCCTCAATATCCCTTACGTTCTAAAACCTTAGTGAACTTACTTACAGTAAACAATAATACTGATATGTTCCGCCATAGTCTCGCCAACATTGTTTCTTGCGGAGCAGGAATACTGCCCAGCGTGCTTCCGGCTCGTTTCCTCTACAAACAGATCTTTTGAAGAGGTATTGTAGCCCCAGATGCCATCTGGTCTAATTTCCATATCCTGGAAGGTGAAAGTAATTACATTAAAATTGAATTGAGAGAAAGTAACCTTCATCTTCTCAACACAATATTCATTTCCATGAATAGCAAAGCTATTAGCTATTGTTGTATAACTGTTGGTCTAGGTGTCCCAGAGTGAGAAGAAATTAGATTATAGTAACACTGAGAATATAAGAATTTCTCTTCTTGCATTTCTTCGCTGTCACAACCAGCTATATTTTGTTTTTTTTTTTCTCAATGGAGGCTTTTTGCATTTCTTCGCTATCACAACCAGCAATATCTTGTTTTTATTTCTCAATGGAGGTTTATTTATATTTTCCAGCTTTAAACTTAGTTTACTGTATACTTGTTGACTTACTATAGTATACTTTTGGTTAAATAAATTTTAGTTTACTACATATTATTATCAACATTGTTAACTAATTTAAGTCAAAAAATCAGGATATTTTTGATCATACTTACATTAAAGTACCATGTAAACTTCTCAACCGGTGGGTTGGCTCTCACTTCACATTCTAAATGCATCGGATCCAGCTCGACCACCTCATTCAGTCTTCCATCTCCCACCTTCACTACTTCTACTATTGGGCTATCTGGAATTAGAATAAATTTGTTGTTTGCAGAACTTTAACTCAGTTCAGTTCGACTTATCCGATTTTATTAATCCCCCATGCACAAAAAATTATAATTATAATTTTTGACTGCCTTGTCTGTCTGCGTGGACACTTAGCTCCTAGATGGGTCAACCAATTTGGATGTGTTTTTTGGAAATATGGTATCCGGGCGCTGGTTCCTAAATATGTTTTATCAAAATCGGTTCGGAAGTTACTAGATATGAGAGTTGAAAGTAGGAAATTTATTTATTTCATTTATCTGGAAAGATTAGTTTTTTGTTTTTATTAATATGTGCATAAGTTAATTAGTACTGTATCTGTACATGATTTATATGTTATGAAACTTAAAGTACACGTTTACACAATAATTTCAATATGACTCACAATTATGGTCAACTTTAAGGAACTGTAATTAACGCGTTACTGTCTTATTGTTTCTCTCAGAGCAATTAAGCATGCAAGTTAGGTATATCATAATGTTTTACATCGCCGTTAAACCAAGTATATTATGTATCTGCTATCCGTATCGATTACTATCTACCCTAATTCGCTTATAAGTTTAAAATTACGCATCTATAAACATAGGAATCGCCTAAGCCTAAGCTTAAGAGCCTAAAATCTTCAATTAAGACGCCGTTCTTAAACCACCAAAATTTTGACCTAAAAGACTTACAAGTAACATTCAAGATAATGACATCCGCTTTAGAGTCGCGCCCTGCTGCCATTACAGTATTGGTGGCTACACACGCCAATGTTGCTCCATTGTCGGTCACTGATGGTGTTAGCTCCAAAAACGATATAGCAGTACGCGTGGAATTGACCCAACTCTGAAATGAATTAGAATAAATTTTTAAATTATCATAATTATTTAAATTTTATCCAACAATATTTAAACCAAGACACAACATCTTTCAACTGTTATAAGGGGGGAATAATTATAATACTCGTATTTGTATTTATATAACATTGTATTATGGATAATCTTATTTTAAAAAGTGTTCAATGTCGCCTTGGACGTCTCAACAGCTCCATATCAAACTTTAGTCCTCCCTGAAGACTCATATGATCAGTGCGAAATTACGCGCTCCATAATCGCGTAATGCGCGTAATAACGAAATATATTTAGCAGATAAAGCAATTCTTGCGTTTCGGTCAAAGGATGTGGTTGCCGTCACACATTTTTATGAGGCGACCATCTTAGTCCTCGGAAGCAGCAACACTTTGATTGGCTTCAAATAGAACCGCTATTTTATATGGAGTTGATTGCAGACGTCTATGGGCAGTGACCACTAACGATTAGGTGGAATGGGTGCTCGTTTGCTAGCTCAATTTTATAAAAAAAATCACTGAAAGTTGTCATCTGACTCAATAATTTGGTCTATCCCGATTATGAACTAACCTGGTTACTATGCTGCGTAAGGTGACGATGGTCCAGCCACCAGGACAGCTCCGGAGGAGGGTAGGAACCATACGCGGCGCACTGAACTATGGCTGGCTTTCCAGCTTGCAAAATGTCCTCTATCGTGCCTTGTACCCAATGAATTGACACATTGTAGGCTGGTACTGAAAATTATAATAATCGTGTCTTATTTATTTCTTGGTAGCTCTTACCCGCGGCTTTGCCTGCACGGTCAAAGGGAATTAACATTAGCATTAACTTTCAAATGAATTTTACTAACGCCATCTATTAACAACGCCTGGAACTACTAAATATGTACTAACCAACAAAACATCGATATTCTCATGTGAATGAGAGAGATAACTATCTCCTAGTATATAAGCCATATCATGTAATGGCTATGTGGCGACGTGAAAGAGCAACAAACAAACACACTATCACATTTCTAATATTAGTATGGATTTATATTGTAAATGCAAAAGATTGTGAGGTTGTACATGTGTTCATTTCTCATTCACGCAAAAACTATCAGTTGAATTTCGCTGAAATTTGGCACCCACATATTTTATAATCTGGATTAACACATGGGATACCCATCCTCTCCATTACTCCCGAAACTGAGAGGAACCCATGCAGAGATTAGTCAAGTGTATTTTTAAATAACCCCAAATTCATTCTATTTAAGTGAAGAGGCAACGCAATATGGGGGCAACGCTAAGAAACTGCGGTAGATCGAGATGGCGTCTTCTTACCTTCTTTGTAGATATCAATGGGTAAACACCGTAGTGCCTAAATTTTAGCCAGCAGTTGTTCGGTATAACCACATTATCGTCCCGTCGAAAAGTAGAATTCATGAGAGATTTACTTACAGGTGCTTATCTGACTACTCACAATATAACTCAATCTGCAACGCAGCTGATATGGGTCCTGTCAGCTGGGTGTTCGTGGCTCTGCATGAGAGCGGAGCGGTGTGATCGCGAGACAGAGGGAGGTATAGCTCATTCTCTCTTACTCCAGGGATGTCGCTGTTACCGTCAGACGCGTCTACTAGCACTTCCCCTGAGTACCAGGTGATACGGGGTGGGGGTCGACCTGGAAATAGATATAGATTTTTTCTTTATTATTTAGAAGTAGCAAAGGAGTATGCAGTCCTGTCAGCATGGGATCACTGCCGCCCATGGATATGTAAAATCAACTACATAGAAAGATAAAAATATCCGAAGTCAAAAAAAAAAGATCCACTCCCGCGATTCTTCCATACATTGCAAGTCCATTTTACGCCAAATGGACAGACTACCGCAGAGAATAGAGGTTCGATATATACGGATTCGACATTTTTAACAAATAAACAAGACAAACTTTTTATATCTAATTTTGAAATTCTTCTTGCCGACATTTCGACCCATTACATATTAAAATCATACATGGTAATATTTAGTCTTAAATTAATTGAAAGCCAAACTACTCTTTAAAAAGTTGCAACAATTTAAAGTTACATTACAATATTTTAATCGTGGGTAAAACTGCGAGGCACAGCTAGCTCTAATAAAACTCTAGTTTTTACGCTGCGAAAGCAAAGTTAATTAGTTGTTGGAAACCTAACTGAAAGCAGCTTTTTCCGCGTCTAGTTAGATTAACAAAGACATAAAGCCACCTGTTAAATTATTCTGTTTGCGTTACATTACCTACGGTTACTGTACATGTAAAGCATATTTAACATCGTTCTTATACGCTACTTACAGCTGCTAATAGGAGAAACAATTGTAAACATTGTTCATCAATTTTGCTACTAATAATTTTGCAACTAAAACTCTCATTCTGAGAGAAGACCCCTACCCAGCAGTAGGACAATAATGGGTTGACTACATCAATTGTGTAGATAAAACCCTTTGTGATTCGACTTTGAAGGCATCACCCCCTCATCTATATATCGACTCGTGTGGCGGAGCGGTTACCATACCGGTCTGACGCGCAATGGGTCCCGGGTTCGATCCGGCCAGACAGGTATCTGAATGAGTTTAGATCCCTATTCTGAGTCTGGGTATTTGTGTTTTCGTCTTGTGTGTGTGTCCATGGTACCCACGACACAGGAGAAAATCCTAGTGTGGGGTATGAGTGTAGAAAGCGTGTTTTTTTCAGCTTAATAAGAGGTGTTCCATATTAGTTATTGAGGCAACAACGCTTCCGTAAGGGACTTCAGATAGATCCCTTGTTGTATATGAAATTGCTTGCAGATGTCTATGGGCAGCAGTTACCGTTTATAATCAGATAGGCCACGTACTAATTTGTTAGATCTAGAAAAAAGTCTAACTGTAGCAAAATTTACCAAAACTCGCTCTACACTGACGATTGCAGCGCCAAGCAAAGTCGTAATCCTGTCTGAAAGGTAGCTACCGATAAGCTTAACGCATTTAAGTTACAACGCATTGGTAACAGATGGCGTTACACTCAGTATACGCTAGTACTATTTCGTCGTCTTGCCTCCATAAAAATCCAAAGTATGGTTTGACTTTAATTATTTAACGTTTTGTTTATATTTCTCTTAAGATAATAAAAAATCAAAAAAAAATCTAGACATTAGCAACTATGTATGTAGATAATAGTAGCAACCATAAAAGAGGTTAATATCCTTGATTAAAGCGTTAAAGTTAAATCATTTAGGTATAAAATTTAAGTAAAGTCATATAAAATTCAAAATCATGTAAAGTTATCAATAATTGATTTTATTAATAAGATGTCTAAGTGTAGGTTACATTTATGATATTCTGTCAACTTTACAGTGCGATATGTAAAGCTTATGACGATTATTTTTTTAAGCGATTGAAGAAGCAGAGTAGGTCACTTACAAGACAATAAGTCGCCATAAGATGACCATTAACGGACGTTCGAAAATTAACTTCAAATAATATCTTATTTCTGAGATTGGCAGCTTCTTCTAAGAACAAAGCTTGATATTTTTTTTTTATTTAATGATTTAAGACAAAGATTGATGAAGTCCGGTCACTATATGAAACGGTGCTACTGTGGCATACATACGTATGTACGTAACGTACTACCATGTGGTAGTACAAAGTGTTGCTGGAGATTTGACGAAAACTAGAAGGGAAGGGCAGTTTAAACACGCTAAGAACTTAATCTAAAGGCTAGATGAGTGGGGCTAAAACTAGTGAAATAAAAATACATACCTCCTATAACAAGACAGCTCAGTACCAGAGTATCTCCGTCGTGGTAGGGTCCAATCTTTTTTTCTACTTTGTTCCCTAATTCGTCCAGAAAAAATGGCACGCTCGGGAGCACTGTAAGAGAAGTTTAAATTCATTAATATATAATTAATAATTATTATCATAACACTGACAAGCTTAGCAATCGGTCGGTGGAGTCGAATTGATAAAGAGCATCTTATCCATTCAAGATGTAAGATTTAAGTAGCAAACTAGCGCAGTCTATCTGACGGTAAGTCACGCCGCCCATGGTCTTTTGTAAGCAAGTAAATACAGAGCAAGAGTTCTATCTGAAGTAAGTTACAGATGCGTTGCTACTTTTGAGGACTAAGACGGTCGCCTCATATAAAAATAAGTCGGTACAGTAAGTTATTATAGAAATGTGCAGATGGTAAAACCAGTGTAGTACGCCCGTGGAAGAACCATCGCCACATCTTTTTCTAGCGTGAAACATTTTTTTGCGTTTCGATCGAAATGCAAGAAATGCTCCACGCTAGAAATAGGTGTGGCGGTGGTACTTCACCGGTCGACCTACACTGGTTCTACCACCTGTAATAGTTGCAGATTTTCGTAAAATACTTATACTACTTTCGTAAAATAATGAAACTTAGATGCCTTTTTAGTAAATGGTGTTCTACCACCACGTTCGTTGTTAATCAATACCAATAACCAATTAAAGTGATTAGGACAAATCCGCATTTATAAGCCTAAGTTCAATTTTGGTTAAAATTGTCTAAAACGTTTTTAATTAACGAGTAATCCGTTGACAATGGTGTAAATTATTAAGGATGACCGTCCATGGGTTGCTATTCTATCGCTTATACTATACTTGTTAAAGCTACAATATTTATACATAAGCGACTAGACATTTACTTAAGCCGCCATCGTCCGTGTTTCCATCATCACTACAGATAATAATAAAAAACTTAAATCTTAAATGCTTAGATCTTTATAACTACGTAACGGATTTTAATGCAGCTTTTTTAATAAATACAGTGATTCAAGATGAAGGTTTCTGTGTATAATACATGCATAATATGGGGGAGGAAAACTGATTGAAGTGAAGTTCGCCAGTTCAGCTAGTTTTTTTTTTTTATATAAGATCGAAATAGCAAACGAGAATCCAGTCCACCTTAATGTAAGAGGTCGCTGCCGCTAATGGACATCTGTGACGAAATTCATAGAGAACAAGTTCTATCCGAAGTCAATCACACATACCAAACCCATCCAGCGAAATGTAACAAATGTTCCAGGCTAGAAATAGGTGTGGCGGCACTTTCCTGTTCGAACCATGTACCACATTGTAAATTTGTTGCTTGAGAAACCAACAAGCGGATTTTTTTTTGAATTTACACCAAAAATCTATCTACCGTCGTTTGTTTTTGCGTCCCTATAGAAGCGTACCTAAGTTACTGGATAGTGGATGAGCAGGTGATAGCAGTTCTCCACCTGTTTTTGCGTCTAAATCTGACTGATGATTTATATATCTTAGTCAGTGGATGGTAAGCCTAATGCCCGATATTAATAAGCAATCTACCCAATTTTAACCGACTTCGTTATCTAATTGGCTATTGATTAATTATTAATAACAGGCGTAAGCCGAAAAGGTATTCAGAACATTGAGGTCACTAAACCTTTTTCTTGTACGAATGATTAATTTTAGCTACTTTTTTACAAAATAACCGACATGCGAACATGTACTCCATTGTATTTCTTGGTAAAACAGACCCGCAATCTAACATTTGATTACACGCCACATATTTTGCTTGATTTGAACTAGCAGTTATACAGAAATTACATTCAAATGCCTTAGCTATAAATGAAAAATAATTCGACTCTAATACCGCATATGGCTTTGATTTATTCTTAATAGCATACAGACCGTTTCAAGGAACCGTCAAACATTGTTATTTGCTCATTATTTTATTGCTCAATTGCATGGAATGTCTAGAATATAAGAAACTATTTTATAATGTTGTTACATGCGAACTTGATGGCCGAGTTGGTTTCATAAGATTGAAGTAGATGATCACCGTAGTAGCTACTTCCAAAAAGTAAGGCTTCATATAAAAGAGAATTTACAACCACAAACTTCCAGCGAAACGTCAATATCTGCTACACGGAAAATAGGCATAGTCCTTGACTTCCTTACTAAAGTGTTTAGGGTTTATCTTCTTTATAAAAATGAATGTTTGTTTGTGTGCCATCTGTATAATCGTAAACTATTCACTTGATCATGTGATGATCTTTAGCAAAGCTGTTATTCAGCTCGCTAAGGTTTCTGGTGCTTTTGTGATGGCGTAGCAACGCGCGCAAGGTACAGCTAGTATTTTGTATGAGAAGTCATAAATAAAACCCGATTGTGAATATTGGTGTTTTTAAATAGAACAAATAACTAAATTTAAAATTTATTTCTTTAACAGATTTTTTGCAGGTGGCGAACTACACTGGTTAGTGTAGTTCGCCTCCCACCGCCTCATCTATTTCTAGTGTGAAGCATTTTTTTGCGTTTCGATGGAAGGGTGTGGTTGCCGGTACACTTTATATGAGGCAACCATAGTCCTCGGGAGTAGCAACGCATCTGTGATTGACTTCAGAATCCGTGTTCTATTTGAAGTTGCTTACAGATGTCCATTGTCGGCAGTGACCACTTACCACCAAATGGACTGCATGCTCGTTTGCTACTTCGATCACATAAAAAAATCTATATTTTTTCAAACTTATTTGATCATTAACAATTCAGAATTTCTGCTTATATCACAAGCTTTATATCAAATAGTTAAACTAACAATGTGTAGCAAAAAAATCGAAGTCTACGGACAATATAGCGAAAAGAATGTCACTCAAATGTTTATGAAGGACAAGCACAAAGCCGAAATCAGCTGATCAACTTTTCGCTGTACCATTTATCACCTGATACTACATAAATATATTTTTCTAACACCATAAAAACCAATTTCCTCAGGAGGCCATAACGTGGAAAACAACTTAACTTTACCATAATTTCAGGGATGAAAATAAGTGGTTTAGATATAAGATACCCCTAATGTGGTTGTAATCGAAACCGGAGTATTAATGATAGCAGATCGAGTATCATGGGAATTGCCATGGGTTTTTCATATTTCTATACAAATTGCAAACGACATTGTAAAGGCTGTAATTATAGAGCTACAATTAACCAGTTTTATTTCTTTGTTTTAAATCAGTATGGTTTTTCTGTTGCTTCGTATATATAGTAATTATTGTAAAACTAGAAAATAATGGTTTTAAGTGTTCTGTTCCGTAAAATAATTTGCTAAAAATCGATTTGTCTAATGCATCTATTAATCTAACACCTAATGGATACTTCACATAATAGCAACTACCATAAGCAGCCTTTAAACATCCTTATCCTTAACTAAAATTTGATTACTATCTCAGGTCTGGATTTATGACTGAATTAGCGTTCAAGCAGTTTGCTTGGTAGGAAGCAGTTCCTGCCGTTCACTTCTGCAATTAACTCCCATAGAGTTTATAAGCCACAAATGCTTTTCCACCGTGAATACCAACTTGACCTGAAACTTTCAGAAGACCCGACCCGACGCCATGGGAGGGGCAGGGTTATATGGGATTTTTAACGCACTAAAACCCCCCGTTGGCCTTCCTCTGCGCTACAAATAGGACTCCGCTATCTCCAACGCAACCGGAGTCCTCTGAGCGCGTTGCACCATCGAGCTCCTCCGAGATTGGCAGTTGGGCCCATCGCTCCGTCTAGTCTGAAGGACGGTATGTGACCACACATACCGGTATCCTTCCTGGGGTCGCCTGACCGAATAGTTCGAGCTCTTACTCTAGACCGCAACCCCGGAAGCCCCTTTTAGGCGCTTCTTACAACAGGCAGGGGATACCGTAGCCCTATCCTAATCCCGGAACTACTGGGATGAATTATTATCCCTTAACAAACTTTTTTACTGTAGCGGAATTCATGTTACCTGAAGTATGAAGTAGGTCATAAAATGAGTTGCAGACGTTTCATAATTATGGTAATCGTATACCGCCTTTGTTTTGTTAGACTATCATAAGGTTCGCTGAAAATGCTTTTAGCATTAAGTGCACCTTTGTTCTTGTTCATTTATTCCGTAAAGTTGACGGCATATAAATGTATAAAAAAAAGTTTCAGGTTGAAACTTACTTCTTGTTGCTTCTAAAGTACATATATAATCCGACTTTTTATTTTATGTTTATTGGTTATGATATATACAGTATCGGCATATAACATATAGTGGTAACCGGCTAAGTTTCAAATGAGGCAACCATTTTGGTCCTCAGGAGTAGCATCACATCACACGTTGTAATTGACTTCCGATAGACTCCATGTTCCATATCAAGTTGCTTATCGAAGTCCATTGAAGGCAATGAAATCCGATCATCATATAAACTGCATAACTTGCTACTTAAATTGTTTAAAAAAAACAGTATATAACATAAAACAACATACCAGTTACGTAGAGGTTAACGCCAATATTCTTCGTAGGGGAGAGCAGGAAGTCCACCCTGCAGTGGTACAAGGCCTGGTCGTCGTCTCTCAGGTATGAAATGGTGATTGCTGTCGGCTGCCGACTGAGGTCCGCTTTCAGCCTGCCACTCGAGTTGAAGGAGCTAGACCATTCAGTTCTTACGCGCGCGTCGTAGCTGCAATGAGAAGCACTTGGCTGATCAACAGAGAGTAGCGATCCATTCGTTCATATTAAAAATGTACATACAAACATATATACATACATATAATAAATACATACGCACGAAAACATTACCCTCCTTCTGACGTGGTCGGGTAAAAAATGTAACAAAATCTTTGCCTCTAATGAAAACGGGTATAAGTCTAATTTTACCCAATTTGTCTTTCTATACCAAACGAGATCTATCCATAAATCTTAGAACTAGATGCATTAATAGATATTTATTTTATTTAACAATTTTGGTAGAGTCAATTTGCCAAAAACAAGACTTATATTAATATTACAATTATGTGAATATATAAGAACCTTTTTAGACGTCCATTTTGGTGAATCCGCATAAACTATGTGTGTGCCAATTCGAGCGAAATCCGACCAGTAGTTTTTGATTTAATGAGTAACAGACATACATACATACATCTTCATAAAATTTCATTTTTATAATATTTGTAAGACTGTGTTTTTTATACTTAAACATAACGATAAGGCAGACGGGCTACCTAATGGAATGTAGTTACCGTCGCCTATTGACATTTGCAACACCAGAGGAGTCGCCAATGCAGCGCCGGCTTTAAAGATGAGATAAAGATAATTTGTGTGTGATAAGACTTGTTTTAATAAAATCAATCTTCTAATTACATTACACAGAACTTACATTTATATGAAAGGCATGGATAATATATATATGTTAAAATGTGTATGTGTATTTATGCATACATAAATATTTATTAAGCTCAATAAAATAATATTACTAAGTGTTTAGCAGCTCGCAATAATACATTCCACGCTAAAATAAACTACTCTGTTTTGAAATGAGGAATTCTAATTAATATTTCATTAAGCTCGGGTATATGCTTTTATTATACTTGAAGATAATTTCAAATGTAGGTAGGTAGCTTATATATAAATATAATTTTCTTTTTATTAAAAAAGGTGTTTGTACACCGTCATTAAACGTACGTATAGAGCATAAGTATTATATGTATATTAATATAAAATCTATGCTATAGAATAAACAATGTTCCAAAAAAATACGCGATTTTTTTATATTTTGCATATATTTTGTAAGAGATTCCCGTATCGCGAACACAATTTGTAATTCGCTTGTCGCTTTTCGCTAGGAGTCATCAAAGCGTCTCAACATTTTAAAACTAAACTAATGAGTAGTTATGCAACCGAACATTTCTAGTTAAAACTGAATTGCACATGTAAAGACTTTTTATTTTTCTGCCACTCCAGCCTGTGTATAACACCCTTAATAGCCAGCTTAAGTTTTTAATTTGAATATGAATATTTAAACTGAGAAATATACCATTCATTTAATGTTTTAAGTTAGTGGTCTTATACTCGCACCTTTATTCGTTAGAATGTTGGATATTTTACACTTTATAGTGTAGTAGTTCATACTACTTTTTTTTTCTACACTCAGAGCCCCACAGTAGAATTTTCTCCTGTGTCATGGGTACCATGGACACACACAAGGTATACACAAACACCCAGACCTGGCCGGGAATCGAACGCGGGACCCATTGCGTGTCAGTCCGGATGGTAGCCGCTGCGCCACGCGGGTCGTCTAATACTAATACTACAAACATGATATAGCTAAATAGACCCCATATACAAACTTATACAATATCTATATTATATTTATACACAGTGGGTCGCCGTGTCGTATGCTTTTTAAAGTGTTCGCTTAATGAATTGCTACATCCGACATATGGATAGCGTTGTATTAGATTACAATGCTTTCTAACTACAGATATTTCTTGAATGTGAGTGGGTAAGAGTCGTAAGCGTTGATTTCTGCAGGTGTTTAAACTAGTGTAGCTCGACCGAGTAAGTACACCCGCCTCACCTATTTCTAGCGTGAAGCATTTTTTTGCGGCACACCATTATATGAGGCGACCATCATAGTCCTCGAAAGTAGCAACGCATGAGTAATTGACTTCAGATAGAACCCATATTCTATTTGAATTTGCTTACAGATGTCCATGTGCGGCAGAGACCACTTACCATCAGGTGGACTGCATGCTCTTTTGCTACTTAAATTAGATAAAAAAAATCCCACACAAAATCTATAGGCTCAGTAATAATAATGTTTCATTCCCACTTATGTTGAATGAGGTTATAAGGAGACTACTATAATAATTTGTATGAAAAAGTGCATTGTGTACTGTTAGGGCTGTTTATGTATAGTGTATTTTATAATACGTATTATGTCGTTTCTTTTCAATAAATGTAGCTTTATCCTACCTATAAATTGGTACATTATTCTTGTACCAAACCAACAGCATCAGCTCGTCATTAGGCGTGTCTGAAGATGAATCACAATGCAGAGATGTGCTGCCCCCCTCTAATCCTTCTAAGGTTGATACGGGTCCTGGAACATAGATCAGAGAGTTTGTACGCAATTTACAATAGAATACAGAAACAAAAAATAAGAATTAAAACAAACTACTCGACAACTGTGTATCAGTGATAGCCTAATGATTGAAACTTGCTCTCTCGATCGAGGTCCGAGGATCCAAACCCAGGAACGCTACCACGAAACCACTGATTTTTCTAAAATTATGTGCGTATTAGAAATTAATTATCACTGCTTTTCAGTGAAGGAAAACATCGTGAGGAAACATACCCGAGAGTTCTTTAAAAAAAATCTAGGAGGTGTGTGAAGTCCACCAATTCGCACTTGGCCAGCGCGGTGGACTATGACCTAAAACTCTCATTCTAAATGAAGACTCGTGCCCAGCAGTTGGACAATAATGGGTTGACAAGAAAACTCGACAGCTAAACCTAAAATTTGCAGCCATGTATTTTTTATTTAATTGATTTAACCTTTTTGGGAGTATCGGTTGAAATAGTAGATAACATAAAATAGTTTTTATTTGATATACATATTGTTATGGTAATAAAAACATCGTCCCTATCCTCACTTTTTCTCTGATCTCAGGCTTTACATCTTAAATTTTTATAGCTTAATTATATTACTTTGGAAACTTAGTCTGTTACAAACCGTTAAGCCTGTTTTTCAAGGTGGTAGAACCAGTGTAGTTCTACCGGAGAAGTCCCACCACCACACCTATTTGTAACGTGAAGAGATAGAGGGGTGCGGTTGCCGGCACACTTTCACATGAGGCAACCATCATAGTCCTCGGAAGTGGCAACGCATCTGTGATTGACTTCAGATGGAACCCATGTTCTGTATGTAGTTGATTACAGATGTCCATGGGCGGCAGTGACCACTTACCATCAGGTGGACTGCATGCTCGTTTGCTACTCCAGTCAGATAAAAAAGCCGTTTAGGCTGTAGTGCGTGCCAATGAAATGGAGATACATACAAACATACATCCATAACATACACATATATATTTCTACATACATAAGCTCAAAACACATTACAGTTTGTCTGAAGCAGTCGGATAATAATAGGGCAATGAAAGTAGTTCTATAATGTCAAGAATTGCGCAGAGAAAATGTGTCGTTATTAATTTTTACGGCATCTTCTCTTACACATGTTCTCCGGTCTGTTTGTTTCAAACGAGTACAAATTGTTTCATTTTCCACCTCTCAGCTCTTTCTTTTGCAAGCATCATGAATTATTGTGACGTAGTGAAAGATCTTTGATATAACTATTGTTTATGTTTATTGAAGAATCAGATATGAAATGTTACATAATTTATAAGGACAGATTTATTTTGATTAGAGAATGTCTATCTAGTTTTTATTCCCATCTTTTCCAGTATCTTGATTAGTTTCAAATAAACAAACATTACAATACAAGTTTATCAGTCAGTTGACGGTTTATATTATTTTGACGTAGTGAAAGATCTTTGATATTGTACACGTTCATTGAAGAATCAGAAATGAAATGATGCAGATTTTATGAGGACAAACAGATTTATTTTGATAACAGAATGACTATCTAGTTTCTATTCCTATCTATTCTAGTATCTTGATTAGTTCCAAATATACAAACATTAAAAATACAAGTTTATCAGTCAGTTAACGGTTACTTTATTTAATACGCCCGGGTTCAATTCCAGACAAGGAAAAGCCATCTAAAAACTATCTAAATCTAAAACCATCTAAAACGGACCATCGATATAGAAAAACCCAAGAGACATTAAGCGTCTCAAAACTGGCCGTTTAAAAAGAGCGCTCAATTTCAAAATTGAGCGCTCATTTCAAGCAGTAAAATTTTATTGGTTTTTGCTTAAGGCGTTGTAAGAGACTGTGTATCTAGTGTATTTCTATATCGAAGGAGCGGACAGACTGAAGTACCTATAGGGTATTTGCATGTATGATTATGATGTAAAAAGAACTATTAAAAACAAATCCTATTTTCTTTAAAATAAATTAAAAAGTCAAAAGATAAAAAATATAAATTTAAAAATCAGCATCCCACATTATCTGTGTCGTTCCCACTGCGTCGGGTACCTTTTGCAGGTTTCCCCTCGAATAGAAAAAAAAGGTAAGTAGTCTCCAAACTTAGCGGTGCACCGCCCGACATTATGCTTATACACTAGAATCGCATCCAAATCGGTTCATCAATTCAGAAGCTACGTTTTCACAGACACACATACAGACAGCCAGACACATAGCGGTGACACTTATAACCTTGTTTTGCGTCGGTGGTAAAATATTCGATTTCCGTACTCACCGTCAGCTCCAGGTATGAAGCCGTAGGCAGAGGAACTGATGAGCAGTAAGTATATCTGCGCAGGCGAGACGCGCATCCTATGGTCCATCCATGCTCCCGCGCAGCTCTCTCATTGGGTAGAAGCGCTCATATATTACCAGATTAGTTGGATATTCTTTTACATGCTTTTCTGTTCTTCTTATGTTGCAGGAGATCGCTCCAATTCTGAAAATAAAAAAGTATTAGAGCATTTTTTGAGAGATTTTTTCTATATTTTATTAGCTAATTACGTTGTCGGCACACTTTTACATGAGGCGACCATCATAGTCCTCGGGAGTAGCAACGCATCTTTGATTGACTTCAGATGGAACCCATGTTCTGCATGAAGTTGATTACAGATGTCCATGGACGGCAGTGACCACTTACCATCAGGTGGACTGCATGCTCGTTTTCTACTTCAGTTCTTCGTTCGTCCTTTATCTGTCTCATTTATGTTGCAGGCACTGCGTTAAAAAATATACAGCATGTGATACGCAAAAAATGAGTAGATTTCAATGATATGTTACAATACAGTCGGCCAAACCGTTAGGGCTGTAATTGTATCAAAGGTGTCACCTTCAGTTTCCAACAGGGAAAATTTTTACTTCCTTGACAGGGTGGGTGAAATGTAGATTTGATGCACTATTTATATTTTTTATTTTTTTGAAGTGAAACTTCTCTTTATCGGGGTTGGAAAACAAAAGTGAAACTTCTTTATCGGGGTAGGAAAAAAATTTAGTGTAACATTTTTTCGTTACGCGCCATCTTTTTCTTATCCCTACCACGCGTGATATTAGATATATTATTATAGATTAGATTATAAGATAAAGTTTAATAAAAGCCTTTTATTAAACTTTATCTAATTCAACTTTATTTAACCAATTTCTGTAAAGTTGCATATAGTAAATTATTTTTTGAAAAATAACGTCATAAAGAAGTTTCACTTCTTAAGATACACGCACACGCTAGTACACGTACACATTTTTTATGCACTATTTGATTTTTTTTGTAAAAATTCAAGATTTTTGTTTGCAATCGACGGAAAACTGCAGTGCAGTCCACTTGATCAAGTATTGCCGCGCAGATCGCGTATGAGAATCTTTTATCAAATCCAAACAGAGCGGAAGCTGTAGGTCTTACTCAGGTACTATAACTGCCTATAAATGCCTCAACAAGGGTGTACCTAAACAGTTTTTCGAGAATTGTGTACTTAGGTGCGTTTTTCTTTTAAACCGTGTGGCGTAGTGGTAACCATACCGGTGTGAGACGGAATGGGTTCCGGGTTTCAATTCCAGTCAGCCTAATTTCTGAAGGGTGTTTTAAATTTTTGCTTTGAGTCTTAGTGCTAGTGTATTCGTCTTAGAGTTCTTTAGTGAGAAATTGTTATAAAGCGTTATTAAATACAGACCGATGTCTTATTTCACGTTTCATCTGGCGATAGTGTAAGAAAAAATATTGTAACTTGCGATCTGAAAGTGTCCTCGTAGGTCTATAAAAACTACATCAGAAATAATTAATTTCATAAGGCTGACATACCTTACTTACTTTCTTGTTTATATGAGATCATATGTGATTTATCTATATGAACTGACTTGGAATGTCTAAGATAAAACAGTTCTTTTTCATATTAATAGCAGCGAAAGCATAATTGATATATGGTACTCTTTTTGATTTGACTATGAAGGCACTTCCGTTGTTTCTTATTTATTACCTCTGAAAATATTTTTATATCAATGGGACCTAAAAATATTGTCAGACATAATAAAGCTCGGAGTCGTTCACTCCTTACATCTAGAGTAGGTCTGTAGTATTCAGATTCATAGTATAGTTCTTAATGTCATAGTACCTAAGTTACCATAATTTTTAACCTTCACTACATAGTACAAAACGTAAGTTCCTATGTATGCTTAGATCTTTAAAACTACGCTACGGATTTTAATGCAGTTTTAATATTTTAATAGATAGAATGATCCAAAAGGAATGTTTATATGTATTATATATGCATAACATAGTGGAGGAAAACTGATAATTTTTGATTTTTTACTTTTAGGCGCAACGAAGTTCACCGGGTCAACTAGTTTTATATAAGATTAAATTAGTAAACGAGCATGCAATTCACCTAACTGTAAGTAGTCACAGCTAATGGACGTCCATACAGAACAGGGGTTCTATCTAAAGTCATTTAAAGATGCATTACTGCTGAGGAATGTGATTGCCACCTCGTACATACATTTTCTACACTCATAGCTCACAATAGGATTCTCCTGTGTCGTGGGTGCCAAATATATAAGTGAGCTTGGAACCACACCCTTCCATCGAAAGGCAAATATAGCTTCACGCTAGAAATAAGTATGACCGTGGTACCTTCCCGGACAAACCATACTAGTGCTACTTTCTTAAAAATATCATCATACTAATATTATAAAGGCGAAAGTTTGTGCGTGTGTATGTTTGTTTCTTCTTCACGTCTAAACTGCTGGAGCGATTTTCATTAAATTTGGTAAGGAGTTAGCTGACACTCTGGATTAACATAGGTATAGGCTTTTTACTGTGGGAGAATATCTTATTTCCACGGGACAATTGATACTATGTTTTGAAGTGAAACTTCTCTATCGGGGTTGGAAAAAAATTTAGTGTAACATTTTTTCGTTACGCGCCATCTTTTTCTGTTACGCGCCATCTTTTTTTTCCGTTACGCGCCATCTTTTTCTTATCCCTACCACGCGTGATATTAGATAGATTATTATAGATTAGATTATTAGATAAAGTTTAATAAAAGCCTTTTATTAAAGTTATTTAACCAATTTCTGTAAAGTTGCATATAGTAAATAATTTTTTGAAAAATAACGTCATAAAGAAGTTTCACTTCTTACGAGTGTACGCTAGTACACGCACACATTTTTTTTACGCGGACGAAGCTGCGGGGTTCAGCTAGTGAAAACATAATATCCGAATCAATTTATCCACAGGTCACCCATCTAATTTCGGACGCTGTCAACAATCTATTGTCGGGGCTATTCATTTAATTACTTTATTCAAGCATTACAAAAAATAACAGTTAAATAGATGCATCGAACAATTGGATATAAGTAGTCGCTGATTGCCGAATGAGATTAACAAACAAAATACATTTGGATAATAAAGTCACGAATGTTCGCCATTGTTTGTGAAGCACTGAATCATGCGAGTATCAATATCTGTATACAATCAGATAATTTTAAATGCATTCAAGTAGATATGTATGCTGGCAAAATTGTATACGGTTGTGAAAGCAGATATTATCGGATTATATGTTATGTAGGGTTTATATCAGTAAAACCAGTGCTTAAATCGACTTTAACTGTTATCATACTTCATACTAATATTATAAAAGCGAAAATGTGTGTGTATGTATGTTTGTCAGTTCTTCCCGTCTAAACGGCTGGAGTGATTTTCATAAAATTTGGTAGGGAGACACCTGATACTCTGGATTGACAATTAGGCTACTTTTTATTGTGGGGAAATATCTTATTTGCACGGCACACATCGTTTTGTCTAACGCGGGCGAAGCTGCCGGGTTCAGCTAGTTAAAGATAAAGAAAATAAAATAAATAAAGAACAGAAGATAAAGAAAAGAAAATCTATTTTTCTGATTGCGGTTAGTCATCGTAATAAGTAGCCCGTTTGTAGCTCAAAAAGAAGAGAAAATTAGATAATAAATGGAAATAAGATACAGATTTCACAAAGGAGAAAATACATAGGAACCTTAGATTTTTCGTCACTTACAAATTTATCATAAAGGAATTTATATGCCTGACATTTTCGTAATAAATGACTTAAAAGCATTTGAACACTACAACTAAAAGTCCTTAGTCACTACAGTGGACTATTTAACTAGACTTGCAACGAATATTCGGCAACTATACAATATAATTTGGAGGTGTGTGAAGTCCACCAATTCACACTTGGCCAGCGCGGTGGACTATGGCCTATAACTCTCTCATTCTGAGAGAAAACCCGTACCCAGCAGTGGGACAATAATGGGTTGACGAGATACAATATTCGGTAAATTTGGCCACTTTTTCGGACGAATAGCACCTAGATATTCAGACCTTCAAGCGATTTCTGATTTTTTATACTTAAACCTGGCGATAAGGCATACGGGCTACCTGATGGAAACTAGTCGTCGCCGATGCGTCATCGGCTTTGAAAGACAGCTCCTTTTCCACCTTTTTTGAAGAGCTGTCATTGTCATCTCGTCAACCCATTATTGTCACACTGCTGGGCACGGGTCTTCACTCCGAATAAGAGTTTTTAGGCGAATTGGTGGAGTTCATACAACTCCAAGAACTTTATTTTTTAAGAAGTCTCGGGTGTATAGGTTTCCTCACAATGTTGTCCTTCATCGAAAAGCAGTGATAATTAATTTCTAATACGTAAATCAGTGGTGCGTGCCTGGATTTAAACCTCGGACTTCTTCATTGAGAGGGCAAGTTTCAACTATTAGGCTATCACTGCTCTATTGTCATAACGCTCAGGGAAATACCTCAGGATGAGTTTCAGGTCATACATTTATTGACGCTAGTTAGTTGTCGCTGTTTGCTTGAAGTTTATTATTAAATACTGTTTTTCAAAAAAACCTATAACCTAAAACGTTCCGTATTCACCCTTTGGGTACGGGACCCTCTAAAAACAACCTTTCCGAATATTTAGCTACTTTGAGAGAAATCGTGCCATATATTCGAGGTGTAGTGAAAAGCCGAATATATTATTCGTTAGGCTTACCCCGTAACCCTTTATATACAAAGTGGATACGCGTACCGAACAGTAGGGCATTAATAATAATATTTACTTATAACATTTAACAAAACTCGTTTAACATTACATCATGTATGTCGGCGGGACATCGCGTAATTATGAAAAACACGTTGACGAAAATAATTATTTTGGTTACTTTAAAGATAGATTATTAAATTAGCAATATTTAGTGATTTCTAAAGATGTTAATTAAGTTTACCCTCCATAAATTTGTTATTGTCACCTCACCCAACTTTAGGCGAGCGCCTGCCGGTAGAAGAAGCGATCGGACCTCCTCAATTGTGAATAAATCTAAGAAGAATAACTCCTGTGTTTTACTTGAAATCTTCAAGAATGGACAGTAATGAAGACCCTGACCTTCCTGACGTCACACCCACTTCGTTTTGTGTATTTGATATATAAATTCGCCCGCACAAAAAAGTATTGATGATAAAGATGGAATTATTTTTCGTCTATAGAAGAAAACTAAGTATCACAATTCTATAATGTGTCTGTCTTAGTCACAAGATGTCACAATGTTATTCTAATAATACAAAACAATAACATACATATCATGTACTAAATGTTTTAAAGTATTACAAATTCATTTATAACGACAAGGCAATCAGTCAAACTAATCATTAATTTTTTGACTCGCATTTACCGAAATGATTAATATTAGTAAGATGAAGTCATCACGTAAATCACAACCTTGGTTGTTCTAGTATTTAGTTGATCATTAAACCGTAATGACCAATCCCTTACATTAATTTAAATCAGTAGCTATGGTGAAGTAATACATATTTGTCAATAGGACGTCAAGTGAGATTATTTAATGACAGTATTCGACCGAAGGCTGATTTTTGACCGAAGCCGAAGCTGAAGCTGAAGCCGAAGCTGAAGCCGAAGCTGAAGTCGAAGGTGAAGCCGAAGCTGATTATTCGTATATTGCTACAACCGTCGGCTTTGGCCGACGTTTGTACTTGTCGAAGTTTTGACTTCGGCCCATTTGGGCTGAAGCTGAATTTTGCTGGATTATGGTGGATTTTTTGGCTAAAGGTGCCGATGTCGAGGCTTCGGTCGGACACAACTCGTTATGATAGCTGCATCTGCATCAGTACCTTTGAGCTTTCGTCGTTGGCTCTACGTCTCTTTTCCTGGATGTCGTAGGAGGCGATTAAGAGGCCATATCTCGAACCGAGTAACATTAACACCTATTGCGATCACTACAACGCTTGCCAGACGCGGTGAATGTTCTCAAAAACCTCGTTTAAGTAGACCTGTATCTAGATGTGGACCTCAAACTATTAGTGGACGATAACTAATGTAAATATTTTCCATTAATTCGTGTTAAGGATTCCACCATCTTGCACTTGGCCAGAGCGGTGGACTATGGCCTAAACTCTCTCATTCATTGAGAGAAGACCTGTGCCCAGTAGTGGGATAATAATGGGTTGACGAGAAGAGAAGAAGAAGATAATTTTTCAACTCTTCCGTTGGTATGATGTAGTGGAATTTACACACTATTTACTAATCGTATAAAAGATTATAAAAACTTAGAAGACAAACATGTTAAAAACTTAGCGTGAAGGAATACTGGCGTTTTGTCGGAAAGATGTGGTAGCAACGTATCTGTGATTGACTTCAGGTAGAACTCATGTACAGTATGAAGTTGTTTCCAGATATCCATAGGCGGCAGTGACCACTTACCATCAGGTGGACTGCTCGTTTGTTACTTCAATCTTTTAAAAATGTTTTTTAATTTAAATCAGTTTTTTTCTTACATTAACACGGTCTTGGGGAAGAAATACGGATATTAAACCGCAAAACGTGAGATGATAAGATTCGACCCTCCCTCGATGAATGTCTCACGTAATTAAAAAATGTCCCCAAACATTTTAATACTTGTATTTTTGTGATTTTCCTTTGTATCCTTGATCCCTTGCAATACCAAGCGTATTAATGTTAAACGTATGTTAATGAGAATTACCTTTATCTTGATTGATAGCATATTTTTCGTGTTGGTCCACGGTAATGGCCTCTTGCGCTATTTGTATAATGAATAGTTAGGCTGAGTGCTCACGGTACTAATAAAAGTGCGTAGCGCACTTTTTCTCTGTTTTGAGGTAAGTGATATCTGTTTACTGCTTAATGACATCTGTAAGAAATGTTCTATTGAACCGGTTTTTATCTGATTGAAGTAGCAAACGAACATGCAGTCCACCTGATGGTAAGTGATCTCTGCCGTCCATGGACATCTGTAAGCAACTTAATATTGACCGTAGGTTCTGTCCGAAGTCAACCACGGAATCGTTGCTACTCCCGAGGACTAAAATAGTCGCTTTATATAATATTAAGCTGGCAACCACACTGCCAATGGAAATGTGTAGGTGTGGCTATAGCACCACCCTGGTCGAACTACAATGAGCTTACGACTTGGTCAACAATACAATACAATAAAAAATATTGAGTAACGATTTTTGAAATGAACATATTGCAGTATCTCAAAGTATCATTTTATTCAAAGGTCACAGACATATATTCTATAACACTTGAGACAAGTTATTATTAGATAAGAAAATTAGACTAACAAATATTTTTAATTTCGTAATCGTCTAATTTAAAAGATACGTGTGTGTTCATATAATAAAAGTAAAAGACGTGTGGAATCAAATTTCTGAATTTATTAAAAACTAGCAGACCCATCCACGCGTTGCTGTGGTTAAAGAAATGTTACATAAACAAATTTTATATGTATAGCACTTACAATTTTAACTATGTGGTATGATATGATTATACTTACATGTATTTATTTAAATTAAAGTGTCGAACAATGAAGCACTAATAATTAAAAAGCAGGAATAGTTTTATTGTTCACTATACTATACTTCAGTCCAAGTAACACGTAGCCGTGTATGATAACTCCAAAAATTGAAAAACTAAGAATATTGAGATTTAACTGTATTGCGATCACCACAACATAAAAACCACGTTAGATTGTCTATCCTACAATATGTACATCGACAAACAAAAATAAAATAGGTAGCGCCACCCAACGGTCACATCAGTACGAATTGAAATGTAATTTGCGTTCAAAAATACTTCATCAAAATAAATGTTTTCTATAAATAAAGAAAAATTGTTTGCAGTAAACTATGAATAAAAAATAACTTTATTTCTAAAATTATTTGTCAATTTTAGTTTAAGGAAATATGAAATAAAAATAAAAAAACTGACTAACCGAAATGGTATTGATTTATCGATACATTCGGTTCATGTAGATGACCGTAACGTAAACAGCGCCATCTAATATCTCAGACATATTACTATTTGGCGGTAAGGTGGCGTATCATCGCAGAATATACTGAGCTGATAGCTTTGTATTACTTTAGTAACTTATAAGGATATATTTATATCTGGTTATAATATTAAATTGTCGCTCATATGAAACGTTTGCTCATAGGTAATTTTAACAAAGCGTCATTACTTACTTAATCAAGCTAACAGATAACATAACACCGCCATCTGTTATTACGATTATATAAAGCTAACAGCTGAAGCTAAAAAAAATATTTGCAATTAAACCTATAAAATAAGATATAAACTATCCTATCTTTCAAGTTGGATTAAAATGCACACGTTGTGTAAATTTGATTATAATCGTTTCAGAGGTTTAAGAGTCCATTGCGGACAAATAAAGTGACACGTAATTTATATATATTAAGATAACACACGCTTTCTACACTCATTTTCTGTATCGTGGGTGCCATAGACACACGCAAGGCGAATACACAAACACATACAGAACATGAATCTAAACTCATCATTCAGATACTTGTCTGGCCAGGAACCGAACCCGGGACCCATTGCGCATCAGACCGGTATTGTAACCGCTCAGCCACGTGGGTCATCAACTAAAATTTATTAAAAATTATTTAAATAAAAAATATTTATATAAAAAAGTTCATAACTATTAAATTATATGGTCCACTGGTATCTTATTTTGTAAATATTTAAGTTAAACTGAAAACTATTATACCTAAACTATACAATATTATAATACTGGTGTAATTGTTTGGATGTATGTTACTTAAATTCGTATTTTTTCGACAAACGATAAGTTCGCTTTCCCGTATCAATAGATGTATAAGTGTATCAAACTTGCTGGCGAGTTTCCTTTCCTGCAAGCTAGGTTGATAAAGTAATCTTTTCAATATTCTCCTAGACACGAATAGCCAATTTCTCTCACTACACTCTTTCCAATCGGTTTAGATCACGTACAATGTTGAGAAAAGCTTTCTCTTGAGAAAAGAGACAGCTTCGCATAAAGAGTATGATATAGCTTACACTAGGATTTGAAATAACATTTTGTTTTTATTTAAAAGAAAATTGTCGTACAGCGTTCTTGTGAACCGCACAAATTTCCTATTTAAATTTTAACTCACCTACAAAGCCAGAGCTTTGTAAATGTTATAAATACAATACACTAGCTTTTACAGGTGATAAAACCAGTGTAGTTCAACCGTGGAAGTATCACCGCCACACCTATTTCCAGCGTGCAGCATTTCTTGCGTTTCGATAGAAGGGTGTGATTGCCGGCATACTTTTGCATGAGGCGACCATCATAGTCCTCGGGAGTAGCAACGCATTTGTGATTGACTTCAACTAGAACCCATGTTTTATGTGAAATTGCTTATAGATGTTCATGGGCGGCATTGACCATTTACCACCAAGTGGACCTTATGCTCGTTTACTACTTCAATCAACTAAAAAAATAATAAGAAATAATTGAATATATTCACACATACACAAACACACACAGACAAGCTTGCACACAAACAAACACACATTCGTACCAAGCGTGCATACTCTGCAGGCATGTAATTCACCCGATAGTAATTGACAACTTCTGCCTATGGACTACGACAATCGGGTGTTTACGGTATAGGACATGGGTCACAGATACATTGCTACCCTTGCAAATTGAGTTCGAGCTTAATGTTTCTAAGTTATCATAGTATCCTCAATATACATATTTCATCTCTTCGCTAATCAACAGTTACATTTTTGTAGAACGTTACGTAACTTTAAGTGGCCAAAACTACTCCTAATGTTGTCATGATTCGGTAGTCTACGTAAGGCACAACAACTGCTGTTCTGGAGCTGGAGGAACAACTGCTGTTCAATCATAGGAACCACTAGTTCTTATACGATTCGTGTAATAAACTGATACGCAGACATTTTGATTTTATTATATGTATGGATTTGGACTTATGAAAGGGATTAAAAATTGAAAACACTACTTTTATAATTCAGTAATGTTTCTAAGATAAGTTATAAATAATAAAAAACACGCTTTCTACACTTATAGCCCACACTAGGATTTTCTCCTGTGTCGTGGGTACGAGGGACACACACAAGACGAATACACAAACACCCAGACCCAGAAAATGAACCTAAACTCATCGTTCAGACACCTGTCTGGCCGGGAATCGAACCCGGGATCCCGTGTTAGACCGGTATGGTAACCGCTCTACCACGCGTGTCATCAATAGATAAGTTATATACCACTTGTGAGGTAATTTATAATGCGTTTTTATAAGTGTACACATGTCTTTAGATTACAATAGAACAAGTTTTTATCGTGCCGCGGTGACAGTTAAAGTGATAGACATTGATGGCTATTGCTTTCGGCGAAAGTCAGGTCACGGAGGAGATACGGTATTTTTATTTAATATAGACGTAGTAAACAATCCACTCGGTAAGTGTCATTATATGTGTTTATTATATGTCAATTATTTTTTATTTTTGTTGCCATAATTTACTTGTCAACAAAAGTTCTAAAAATTATAAAATATCTGTTTAAGTAATTTTCATGCCCTTAACAGCGCAGTGGGTCTCACTCAGTCTCATGCGCGTAGGTAATGCTCTCGCGCTCCCACTCGCATAGATATTAAAATTTAGTTTAGGGGATGATTGGCCCCTTGGATCGGTCTGTCTTCTTGTCAAAGGTTTTAAAATAGTTGTCGGATGAACATATATAAAAATGGAGCGTCAGAATTTACGTGAAGTTAACTAATTATTTTGAGACCCTTAAGGCGTCTCCCAAGCAATATGGCCGACGGAAAGTGTCTGGGAGTATTGACAATTTATTTTTAACTATACACTCGAAAACATATATGAAAATCAGCCATGAGAATTTACGTGAAGTAAGTAATATTTTTATGTACCTTGATTACCTGATACCTGGAAATTGGCCGTTTGACCAAGCTAGCAGGTAGGCATACGATCATAGTACATACTAACACTACTCAATCGTCCACATTTCATCCGTCAGAAAATACGTGACGTCTGGCAGCACTGGGATCTTGGACTATATTGCGCCAGAAAGAGGGTGATGTTTTTTGATCACATATATATATGTATATGTATGTAAGAATGTATATCCATTTCTTTGCCACACGTTATAGCCCATTTAGTTTGACGGATTGTAACATATAAAGTACATTGGAATCGACTCATATGTGAAAGTCAAAGTGATTATAAAAAGGGGGAGGCGGTTCAGGAACGACAGCTTTAACCAAAAATCCGTTTGTTTAAACTGAAGAGATAAAAGTAAATCATGGAGAATCTAAAATCATGAAATATTTTAAAATAGAAAATATAATATTTAGAGTGCTGCTCTGGTGGGTTCTAACTAATATTCCAGAAAATGGTACCATAGCAATTTCTTTTTGTTCTCGAGGGCGAAACCTTCAGAAGGTATCAAACGCCGTGGGAGCGATTCAGGGTTATGAGGGAATTTTACCGAAATAAACCCCCTCCCCATCCGGTGGTGATAGAACGGTTCGAGCTCCCACTCTAGCCGCCAGCAATCCCGGAAGCCCCTTTTAGGCGCCTCTTACGACAGGCAGGGGATACCATAGCTCTATTCTGATCTTGCTGCTGAGGTGCTGCTCTGGTGGGTTCCAACTAATATTCAAAAAAATTGTACCATACTAATATTGGAATCTCAATATGTTTTACATGATGATTTTACTTTTTCTTGAAGGTGTTGATACCAATATAAGATTAATGATAACGTCGTAGCACCGCGATTTGATACGGTACTATTCAAATCTTCCCGATGAATCTATAATATGTAATATCTCTTGTATTCTGTCCGTTCCTTACCTTCAGCTATGGCAAGAGAGCGTGTCGTGTATGTTCAGGTCTTCGCACATTACACCGAGTCGACGCCGACTCAACTCGAACTCAACTCACAGCATGCCATTAAATATAAGCCATATGATATGTTACATAAGAGGAAATTTCAAAACTTGTACAACAAAAGTATACAAGTCGTGTACGACGCGTGGACCCCGACTCACTAATTACACATATCACTCTTAAGTAACAATAAATAAATCTTACATTTCAGTGCCATACTGTAAGCTAAGTTGGCGATGAATCGGTGTAATGTGCGAAGACCTTTATTCAGATCGATGCCACACATCACTAATATTTCCAATTCATTTTACTTTAATTAATTAAAACAACTTATACAAATTTAAATTTCAAGGATAGAGGAATTTTATATTGTGTTTTAGCTAAGGTTTGCAATCCGATTTGCCATAATCGAATATATATGACATAGTTAAGTATATAATTAATTTTAAGACCTTATGCTTATTTACGAAAAATATGTTAAATTTTAGAAACCGTGCCCAATTAAGTTTGATTTACATATTAAACAAGTTTGCTGCCACATGTTTTTGTATAACTTAATTTAAATTATAATGGCTTAATATACTTAATTTGAGTAATTTGTAATACATTGCCTTAATTATTTGCAACATGTATTGAATTATAATAATGTCAATAATTTCTTATTGAATATATGACCGATTAAAAGTAAATACTGGAAAAATTATAAGCAAATATACAAAAGGAAATGAAAAACATAAAATCTTTTTCGAACATAGAAAAAGTGCCCGTATCTTCTTCAAAAGAAATTCTTGGTATTTGTGTAAACAACATCAAAGCCAATCAATTACATTAGTTACAATTAGTTGCCTTCTTCGGATACACATATTTATAACAGGGCCACGTTAAATGTTACTGAAATAATATATTTAAAGAGGTTTAAAGCAAATCCTGTATTATGAGATTAATATAAGAGACACATTAATCCAATAAATTACAATGAAAATAAAAAAAAACAGCTTAAAAATATCGTTAAAAATATAGTATAACCAGTACCAGAATCAGTTTAAAACCAGTGCAGTTCGACTGGGAAAGTACCACCGCCACACCTATTTCTAGCGTGAAGCAGTTCTTGCGTCTCGATGGAAGGGTGTGGTTGCCGGAAGACTTTTATATGCGGCGACCATAGTCCTCGGGAGTAGCATCGCACCTGTGATTGACTACAGTTGGAACCGATGTTCTGTATGAAGTTGATTACCGATGTCCATGAGTGGTAATGACCACTTACCATCAGGTGGGCTGCATGCTCGTTTGCTACTTCAGTCAAATATGTATTAAATTCTATTTCAATTCTGTGAAAGATATATGATAAGGCGCTGCAGGCTGTGACAAATGTAGTTTTGATAAGTGTGCCGGCAAACTCTTCCATACTAATATACATATGTTCATAAATGTTAACGTCCATCTGATACAGTCGACTATAAGACATCTGGCTTTATTTTAAAATAAAATTTCTGAACTTGAACTAAGCAGCTTTTAAAAGTAGAAAGCTCTTAACCCATTAAAAGGTCAGGATACAGAACCATTTTTGTGTAATAAGTGAAAAATGCCTCTTTGAGGATTAGGGTATAATTCGCGTTCTTTTTGGTTATAAGGGTTTAATGGCTCGATTTTGTCCCGTAAAAATTTAAGTGGCAATCAAAAGAAACAGCGTTTTTATATTTTTGCTAGCTCAGACAATACTTAGTTTCAATAGCTACGCCAGGTGACCTAATCCTAGTTGTTACGGAACCACGTAGAAATATTATTTCGATTTCTCTATTTTATTCGGAGAGTTATAGGCCATCATCCACCGCGCTGGCCAAGTGCGAACTAACTCTCTCATTCCGAGAGAAGACCCGTGCCCAGTTGGACAATAATAGGTAGACGACGATTCTATTCGGAAATTTTACTTTGGACTTTTTGCACTACAAAGTAGTATTGTTTGTAGCAAACAAATGCGCAGTATACCTGGTAAGCAACCACCGTCGCCCATGGACATCTTTAATGCAGATATGGTTGGAGCTTTCCCTGAGGTGGAGCACAGATGTGCTGTTTCTCCCGAGACTAATTTGAAACTCCTCGTATTTATTTACTTATATAAGACTGAAATATCAAACGAGCATGCAGCCCATCTGATGGTCAGCGATCTACTGCCAATTGATTGTACGAAAGAGAGCAGGCAACCTTCCACCAAAAAGCATGAAATGTTTCACGTTAGAAACAGATATAGGTGGTAGTGCCCTGGTCGAGCCATACAAATCTTGCCACTTCATATTGTATACATAAATGTCACACAGTGACACAGAATAGTATGTATCACACCGTTCAAACTACATAGCATGTGTTTTGGGTTAACAGGTATATAAAGGACCTGCTGCTGCAGCACTTGGTACCGTTTTTGAAAAGAAACATAGGCGTGGTGGTAGTGCCACCAAAATGAAACTGTGAAGAGGTAATCTTCGTAAATTATCGATTGCCACAACGTATCCCTCGCGGCTGGTATATGCCTAAATAAATATTTATAGTACAGTTGTATTAACCACAATGTAATTTACTAATTGGGATAGGAGACACGAAACCATTCGTAGGTCACATTCAATTAATTGTGGTTCTACAATATAATCCCTTCTACCTGACTGACTCATTTTACTTTAAATTACTACACTGACTAATTGACAAATGGTTTTATTATAGGAATGCATGTTGACCTTTATAACTGTAACTATTTTGATAGGTTGAACAAGTATGGTTCGACCGCGGGGAATCATTACCAATCTGTTGTAATAAGGTGTAAATGAGTGTTAAAAGGCTTTTTTGTACAATTGAAGTAGTGTGTGTCCATTTGATGGTAACTAATCACTGCCGCCCATCGACATCTACAGGTTACACTGCTTTTTTTTATCTAACTGAAGTAGCAAACGAGCATGCAGTCCACCCGATGTTCATTAGTCACTGCCCCCCATGGACGTGTGTAAGCAACTTCGTATATACAGAACATGGATTCCATCTGGAGTCAATCACAGATGCGTTGCTACTCTCGAGGACTATGATGATCGCCTCATGTGAAAGTGTGCCAGCAACCACTTTCATCAAAATGCAAGAAATACTTCACACTAGAAATAGGTGTGGCGGTGGTACTTCCCCGGTCGTATTATACTGGTTCTACCACCTTCAGACTGCTGCTTCACGTCAGAAATAGGAGGGACACTGGTAACTCCCTCCACCCATAGTCATTCCACCACCTTGCAAAAGCATAAGACGCGTTCTATCGTTTCGGCGTAAGGATGTGAACGGTGCTCTTTTATATGAGGCTGGTCGCCTTATCTCGCTAGCTCGCTAGTAGCTAGCAACGCATCCGCGATTGACCTCAGATAGAACCCCTCTTCTTTATATTTACAGTTTAAGACCGGCTGTGACCATTTACCATCAGGTGGAATTTATGTTCGTTTGCTACGTCAATACTGCACATATACCTACCATTTACAAAACGAGTTAAATAAAAAAATAGTAAATAGCAGCGCAAACGTTGATATCAAGCTATTATTATCATACCACGATAATTGAACCGGAAATCTACAAACAATGTAGATAATAGAGCCTCCGTACTTCTAGTTTGACTTGTTGCGTCAATTCAAAGTTTGCGTGTTTGTTTTCTTAAACTTGGTCTGAGCGAACTACTTCAAATAAGACCTCAATCTCAAGGGGATTATTAATTAAGATGCGTATATCGCTACTTGTCATTTGAAGGTGGTAAAACCAGTGTAGTTCGACCGGGGAAGTACCACCGCCACACCTATTTCTAGCGTGAAGCATTTCTAGCGTTTCGATGGAAGGGTGTGGTGCCGGCACACTTTTATATGAGGTGACCATCATAGTCCTCGGGAGTAGCAACGCATCTGTGATTGACTTCAGATAGAACCCAGGTTCTGTATGAAGTTGATTAAATGATTACAGATGTCCATGAGCGGCAGTGGCCACATACCATGAGGTGGACTGCATGCTCGTTTGCTACTTCATCAAATAAAAAAAAGTATTTTTGGCTTACGTGATGAGTTTAGTGACTAAATATGTATGTAGGTACTAGTCTAATTCGCAAGTTCCGGGTTCATTGCTCGGCGACGTAGACTGCTTTTTAATAACTGTCTTCGATAAGGGAAGAGAATATACGCCATTCTTCACCATGTTTACAGGATTTTATTAGCTTTACTGGAAATTAAAGAGATTAAATTTATAGGAATAATTGGTCTATAGAGTGGACTTGGAGATTTTTTCTTTATTTTTTTTACATGATTATTTTTATATGATTTTAGGTTCCTGTTTAGGGTTAAAGTGTTTGCGTCCAAGTGTTGATGTGTGTTATAGTGTAAGGACTATAAGAATAAAAAAGAAAAACATTATTATAATTCGAGTCATGAACTGTTGGTAAGAACCCATTACTGTCCCACTGCTGGGCACGGGTCTGCTCTCAGAATGAGAGAGTTTTAGGCTATAGTCCACCGCGCTGGCCAAGTGCGGATCGGTGGACTTCACACACCTCCGAGAACTTTTTTTTTAAAGAGCTCTCGGGTGTGTAGGTTACCTCACGATGTTTTCCTTCGCCACAAAGCAGTGATAATTAATTTCTGATACGCACATAATTTACAAAAATCAGTGGTGCATGGTGGTGCCTGGGTGGTCGTGGTCGTGGTCGAACCTCGGACATCTCGATCGAGAGCGCAAATATGAACTATTTATTAGGCTATCACTGCTCGTGAACTGTCTTGCCTATTAACATTAATAATTCTATCACGGGGCATTTAGACTGATTTTGGGTTGATTAAAGATATCTCTAAGCGGCGGTGCTATTTCAGTTGTTAAAAATATAAAAATGAAACTAGAAAAATGTGTTCCAAAACTAACACTGGTGTAGATTTCGGCGTGAAATTTATTTTTAACGAAAACGTATGAAATGGTTGTATTTTTTCAACGTTTGTAGTTGTTTGTGAACTGGAAAAAGTTTGCTGAGTTTTAAAAACAAAGCTAGCAACAAAACAAAGATCGCTGTACAAAAAAACCTTGTGGATAGGTACATAAAACTAATATATAGAATTCTAAGGCTTGCACACATTAGCGCCTTGTACTGCGCCAAACTGTGGCCTTCAACTTTTGACTTTTATATGTATATATAAAAGTCAAAAGTGGCTGACGCATTTATCAACGCATTAGATACATCCGTAGGGCTATTTTTGTTCTCCTGGGGAAACCTTCAAAAGATACCCGACGTCGTGGGAGCAACGCAGAGTTAGGGTTTCTTGCCACACAAAATCCGCTCCGGTGACCGTCCTCGGGCAACAAAAAGGACCGGGAAGGAAAGGAACTCGACCGGAGCTCTCTGAGCGCGTTGCCCCATCGGGTTCGGCCCAGGTGAACGGCTAGGCCCACCGCTCTATCTGGTCTTTACGACGGTATGCGACCGCACATACCGCCGCTGGCGACTGCCCCCTTTCGTCGCTTCTTACGACAGGTGGGGGATGCTGTAGCCCTATTCTCTATCCCAGAACTGCAGGGACGAAACCCATAGGGCTAGTAACTTAAGATTTCACACGTAGTTCAAATAGGGGGATAGAAGTTCGTGTGAAATTCCTAAATTTTAATGCTAATTAAATTTAGTTAGTTGATATAATATAAAATCTGTTATACTTTTTTCGGAAATTCAACCTCTAAGAGGGTAAATATGGTTTTTTTTTACGAAAATCCGCCAAATTTTACGCAATATCAGTGAAACGTAGTGACTTCATGTTAGTTATGGTTACTGTTTTTCATTGGTTACTGTTGATACAATTGAGGGCGGGGTATTATATCCAGGAGTAGATCTCAAAGTCTAATCCATCCATCAGCCTTTGAAAGTTCACTACTGGATATAGGCCTCCGCTAATCAGTGCCACTTCGACCGGTTCGGAACCATCTGAATCCAACGATTACTGTCTTCTTCAGGTCATCAGTCCACATGGTCGGAGACGGATTACACTCTTTTAAAAATTTACTGAGTGAGTGAGAATCACGTTATGGGTTGCGCGGCCGTAGTCGCGGGTTCTACCGAGCAGTGATAGCCTAATGGTTGAAACTCGTCCTCTCTATCGAGAGGTCCGAGGACCAAACCCAGGCACGCACCACTGATTTTTGTAAAATTACGAGGGTATTAGAAATTAATTATCACTGCTTTTCGATGAAGGAAAACATCGTAAAGAAACCTACACATCCGAGAGTTCTTTAAAAAAAAAAGATCTCGGAGGTGTGTGAAGTCCACCAATTCGCACTTGGCCAGCACGGTGGACTATGGCCAAACACTCTCTCATTCTAAGAGAAGACCCGTGCCCAGCAGTGGGACAATAATGGGTTGACGAGAGTCGCGGGTTCTGCTAGTACAGAATGTAAAATTTCAATGTGCCTGCAAATTCTTTCTTCTCCGTCCAAGTGATGTCTGGAGAAGGTTATTCAGAACAAGGCGGTCCGCGCTTCAAACGAAATTCAAGCGGATTCCTTTTGTTTGGGTTGATTGCGTGTGTCGCTTAGGGATGTGCCGTGTTGCGTTTGTTAAAACTATCGATATTTTTTAATGTATGTATTAAACGAATTTACTCCATGTGCTAGTGATTTCTGGAGAAGGTTATTCAGAAGGCGGTCCGCGCTTCAAACGAAATTCAATCGGATTCCTTTTGTTTGGGTTGATTGCGTGTGTCGCTCAAATATGTACCAGTTGAGTTTGTTGAGACTATCGATAAATTAATATACTTATAAATAAATTACATACCTTACTTGCTTTGTTTATATAATAAATACTAGTCTTTGAAACAATTCCCAAAGTTACTACGTTGTTGACTGTCCGCATTTTTATGTAGTTCATAACACATAAAAAATGGATACCATAGATAATATTTATCCTTATTACATTTAATTTATCTGTATATAAGGACAAAATAAGCGTTATTATTAATTACAAGAACATTGTGATTATTAGTCCAGTTATAATCCTTTTAACTATATTACGAATCAAAGTTAGATTAACTAATCAAAACACGAATATAATTAGAATAAAAATTAAGTTCTAGTTGTAAATGCCTAAACAATTTGTATTTTAAAACCATTTATAAACATAATCTAAATATCGTGGAAAAATGAACCACCACACACGAACTATGACCATATCGATATTGTTTTGTATATGGATATTCGCATCACTAGCCATCTCTAAGGATTTCATGACTTTAAGTTTTAATAATGACCATATCGACATTGTTTTGTCTATGGCAATTCGCATCACTAGTCGTCTCCAAGGATTTCCTGACTCTTAGGGTGTAATGACCCTTGCTTTTCCTACATGGACAGATACCATTCCGCTACTAATATCGGGCGGGATGAAAAGATGTAATTACATAATAAATCAACATACAGCTGCTCAGTACATTTTAGCCAGACAAAAAGGAATGGTGTTTCATTAGAACAAAAATATTTTTTGTTGGGTACTATTGTTTGATGTTATTTTATTTACATATCTTTAATGATCAATGGTTTCTTTTCAATTTGATAACTAGTATATGGCTTTCAATTTTTTTTTTAAATTTAGTTGAACAATCTTATTGTTTAGTTGAACATTTAGATAAAATAATGAGTTATTGTTATTATGCGATATACGTTTTAGTACCTACCCTTGAAGACTAAATAAGTTAGAATACCTCAAATTACAGCAAAACTATTGCTGTATCCTAAGTAGCAAAAGGTATGGGCAGTGAAGCCGGAATCAAATCACTATTAATCTTGCTAGGCCTAGTTATACGTTAAAATATATGAAAATGTATTAGGATGTTTTTTTTACTATAAGATTGAAGTAGCAAACGAGTATGTACTCCACCTGATGGTAAGTGGTCACTGCCGCCCATGGACATCTGTAAGCAACTTCATACAGAACACGGGGTTCTATCTAATCACAGACTAAGATGGTCGTCTCATATAAAGAATGTGCCGGCAGCCGCACCCTTCCATCGAAACGCAAAAACTGCTTCACGCTAGAAATAGGTGTGGCGGTGGTACTTTCCCGGGCGAACTACACTGGTTCTACCACCTATAAAACATAATATGAGACATACTAGCTTATTTCCTCGGTTTCGTACACTTTTGCCACGCCTAACAGGTAATGAGCATCTTATTTTTAAATCTTTAAGTTTTAACAGAGCAGTGACAGCCTAAAAGTTGAAACTTGCCCTTTCAATCGGGAGGTCCGAGTATGTATTAGAAATTAATTATCACTGCTTTTCGGTGAAGGAAAAATTGTAAGGAAACCTACACACCCGAGAGTTCTTTAAAAAAAGTTCTCGGAGGTGTGTGAAATCCACCAATTAGCACTTGGCCAGCGCGGTAAACTATGGCTTAAAACTCTCTCATTCTGAGAGAAGATCCGTGCCCAGCAGTGGGACTATAATGGCTTGTATCCATGTTTTAATCTAGGTCATAAACAATGCTTGTTGTAAATTTCAGTGAAATTCAACTGATACTTGCATGAAAGAGAAACACATCGTCACAAATTTCGCATCTCACAACTCGGCTAAACAATTTTATAGATCTATTCTGTTAAAACATTACATCATGAGACATTTTTCGGCTTAAATAGACATCAAAGATTTAATCAATTAATTTAATTTAAGGTTTTCATCTCAATGTTTATGTATAGATTCAATGAAGCAAACATTTGATTACCTTTCATGTAACGGCCAGTTAACCTTTACGGTTTAAGTAATCGTTAACAACAATGACTTGTTCTTTTTTAACTGAATAATAATTATCTATCTGAATGATTTGGATTACGTTTCTCTTTGAAGTATCAACAATGATTAAGTGTTATGTAATGATGGTAAGACCCTTTATTATATATAGAAGGTGCCACTGTCATTATGTTTTATTTAAAATTTTGCCTCTTCGTCTTGGGTATAGGTAGGCACAAAATAAATAGTGTTAAGAGCTGCTGTTGTCTTTTTTTTACAAAAAATATGGCGGAAAAGAAACATTACCAATGTCACTAAGATCCGGCTCGTTCGCACACTTGTGTTTCCAATATTTCTATATGCTGCGGAGACGTGGACCTTACAGCAAGTAGAACGAAAATAGATGCCATAGAAATGTGGTGCTCGACAAGTATAGGAGTCTTGTGGACACTTTCGCACTAACGCCTCTATACTCCAGGAACTCGGCTTTTAACAGCGTCTATCAAACTTAGTGCAAAGTCCCATACTTAAATTCTTCGGTCACGTCTCTCGGCGAAACGATGATGCTATCGAGCGTTTAGTCATCCAAGGAAGCATAGAGGGCACTAGGGCACGTGGAAGGTTACCCACGCGATGGACCGACCAAATAAAATATGCTGCGGGTGGCCCATTGAATGAGTGTACCAGGATGTCTGCTGATCGCGAAAAGTGGCGAGATATCGTGAGGCAAGCTACATCAGCCATCCAAAGGACTACTTGACGACCAGGACCGCTCTGTCAAGAGCGTAACAACTAAGAAGTATATTTATAACATCAACATAACAGCTTTTTACTTTTTTTTTGTTGTCGAGGGGGAAACCTCCGGTGTCCTCTCAGCGTGTTGCCCCATCGGGCTCTTCCCTGGTGAGTGTACACCGCTCACCGCACCTTTTGCACCGTCTTTACGGCAGCATGCAACCACACATGCCGCCGTCCTTCTCGGGGTCGCTTGGCCGGATGGTTCGAGCTCCGACTCTTCCCGCCCGCAACCCCAGAAGCCCCTTTTAGTCGCCTTTTACGACAGGCAGAGGGTACCGTAGCCCTATTCTGGTCCTGGAACTACAGGGGCAAGCAAAGGGGTATATACAATAATGATTTCGAAGAATCAATTAGTATAAATTTTGTCTGTCTGTCTCTTTCTTCTAGCTAAACTCTGAAACCAGCACATAGAGTTTGACTGCACTTTCACTTTAGATAGCTGATGTTACAAGGACAAACTTAGGCTATTTTATTTAAGAAATATAGTTTTCTTTGTTGAAAAATAATGTTATTTCGTAAAAATTGTTGAAGGTATACAATTCTGGTTATGTCTATGTCACTTATAAAACACGGGTGAAGTCGCGGGTCATATTTAGTTCCTGTATGTAGAAGTCATATCAAAAGCTCCATAAAATGAAGCAACTATGAAGTAGATGAAGAATGATTGAACGAAATGCTACGTGATTTAGCGTAACGAAATTGGATCGTGGAATAGAATCGGCCATGTTTCTATTCCACGAATCAAAATGATCCATTACTAAAAATATAAAAAGGAAACGAAGGAAAACTGTTGAATCCTCAGAAGCGTTTGATACTCAACTAGACCCACGATTTTTGTGCTTATATAGAGACTTTTGTGTTTCGAGGCAAGGACGAATGTACACATGTATGTATATTGTAGTAATAATGTGTTTCATATCGTTTGACGACCTGCGTGGCGGTGCGGTTACCATACCATACGTGCTGAAACGCAGTTCTGGGTTCATGTCTTGGCCAGACGGTAGTCCGAATGATATGTTTAGATTCCTGAGCGTAGAAAGCTTTTTTTAATTGTGAACCATGTTCTACACATAACCCAAAATACTAAAATAATAAAAAATAGATAGGTAAATATATTTTAAGAATAAATTGTTTTTCACGGTATTGGTATATTTATGTATGAGTTATGTGAGATGGGTGTCGAATGATTGATATAAAGTCCTTTCACTTTTAACTGAACTTAATAAACTTTCACAACTTTTTATAAAAAAATATAAATACAATTTTAAAATTAGTTTAAAAGATTTAATTACAGCCTGCGATAGATGTGAAGTCATTCAGGTTTCATGGACAGCCCACCCGTCGCGTGCGAACCGCGATCTCAGCGTACCCGCTTTTTCTTAAGAAATATTGCCACAATGCGCGTATACAAAATTCGTAGGGCTGTCACAAATGCTGCTATCGAGATAGGGTTGGCGATATATGTTTATAATTTTTAGGTATTCCCGGAGCGCTATGACATGGGGTTCTTCAAGAAAGGTGCGAAAAGAGCTCTCCTTCAAAGCCGGCGATGCATTGGCGACTCTTCTGGTGTTGCGAATGGCCATAGGCGACGGTGACTACTTTCTATCAAGTAGCCCGTCTGCCTTATCGTTAGATTGAAGTATAAAAAAAATACACAAGATAGAGGGAATCTTTATGTGGCGCTGTATATACGTTATTTACCCCTTCAAATTATAATAACAAGTTTTGAGACGTTGTTTTGTTTTTTGATACAATGGTATTTTAAGAACACAATAAAATATAGCTAATACTGAGATATTATATATGTAGTATAGGTTATTATGCAATATGTTTTTAACTTTCGCCTGAAAATGCGAATTTGTTTCTTTCGAAGGCTGATATGTTTGGTATAATTGTGTTACATACGTTTGGAAATCTATCTACCAACTACTATCCATGCTCTCCCTACCTACTACTATAGCTACTACTATATCTATCTATCTACTATCCGTGCTCCACGTTTTCGCCTGCATTAAAAGACAAAATTTCAATTCTAGTAAATTATGACAGAAAAGGTGGATTTTTCTAAAATAAAGACTAAGTTGTCTATATTTATTGTCCTCAAATCTATCTTTTTGTAAATAAAAGCGATGTACATGCGCGGGAATCCTAAATTCGTATTGACAACATTTCGTGATAAATAGAAACTCAAAACTATTAACCGGTGTACTTATTATCAATAAAAATATTTTAAAGATAAAAAGCAAAATAAATCTCCAACTCGATGCTAGGAATCAGAGAGCATCCGTTTCTATTTGTAGAGTACTCTGTATTCTCGCCAAAGTCTGACCCTCGTGATAATATCTATTTCCTATTTGCAGTCTTTTCTTTCTTTGTAAATAGTGTTTCTAGTGTCACGATAGAACTAAGAAATGAGTCAAAGGAGATCGAGTAATCTAATTGACTATCATCAGAGTGTAAAAATAAAATAGGTGTTACAGAAAGAGGCGTTATAACGAAATACAACTCGTGCCTTGTGGTTTTATCTGCCTTTAAAAAAGTTTACATGTTTTTATTCTGTGATAGATTTTGATAGAATAGATGGATTTGATTCAAATAAACACCAAATGATAACCTTTCTACGAAATAAATCCAGTAGCTATTTCAAGAACACACACATTTTATAAATTGTTATTATTAATTATCAGCCCCTTTCACCTATCTTTTTTAAAAATAAAGTTATGTTCACGGGGATTTTTATTTGTATTAACATCATTTCATGTGAAATAGAACTGTTAACCAGTGTCATTAATATCAATATAAAAAAAATAACACGCTTTCTATACTCTTGAAAAATGATAAAAATCAAATAAAATCTCCAACTCAATATTACGAATCATAGAGCTCCAGTCTCTATTTTTCGAGTACTCTGTATTCTCGCCAAAGTCTGACCCTCGTGATAATATCTATTTCCTATTTGCGGTCTTTTCTTTCTTTGTAAATAGTGTTTCTAGTGTCACGATAGAACTAAGAAATGAGTCAAAGGAGATCGTGTAATCTAATTTACTATCATCAGAGTGAAAAAATAAAATAAGTGTTACAGATAGACACGTTATAACGAAATACAACTCGTGCCTCATAGGTTTACCTGCTTTTTAAAAAGTTTACATGTTTTTAAATTGTGATAGATTTTGATAGAATAGATGGATTTGATTTAAATAAACACCAAATGATAACCTTTCAACGATATAAATTCAGTAGCCATTTCAAGAACACACACATTTTATACATTTCATTATTAATTATTATCAGTCCCTTTTACCTATCTTTTTTTGAAAATAATGTTACGTTCGCGGGGATCTTTTATTTGTATTAACATCATTTCATGTGAAATAGAACTGTTAACCAGTGTTATTAATATCAATATAAAAAAAATAACACGCTTTCTACACTCTTGAAAAATGATAAAAATCAAATAAAATCTCCAACTCAATATTACGAATCAGAGAGCACCAGTCTCTATTTTTAGAGTACTCTGTGTTCTCGCCAAAGCCTGACCCTCGTGATAACATCTATTTCCCATTTTGCGGTCTTTTCTTATATCGTAAATAGTGTTTCTAGTTTTACGCTAGAACTAAGAAATGTGTCAAAGGAGACCGTGTAATCAAATTGACTACAATCAGAGTGAAAAAATAAAGAATTACAGAAAGACCGAATTGAACACTAAATGAAATTTAATTAAAAGAAACGAAATGAAATTTAACAAAAAGAAAACTATTGAAATGATAATTCATTTTGCTAATTATAATATAAGATCCATTTTATTTAACAAGCTTTTATTTAAATTGCTTGTTAGTGTATGTGAGGATTAAATCTGGAAACTCAATTTTGAACCGCTTAATCCCAACAGATTGAACTCAAACTTTGCAGAAATATTTAGTTTAGATGAAAATACGTTATTTATGAAGTAGTAAACAAATATGTCTACCAATTCGCACTTGGCCAGCGCGGTGTACTATGGCCTAAAACTCTTTCATTCCGACAGAAGACCCGTGCCCTGCAGTGGGACAATAATGGGTTGGCGACAACAAAATATAGCAGTAATAGCCTAATGGTTGAAACTTGCCTTTTCGATCGGAAGGTCCAAGGTTCTAATCCCCGGCCTAAACCTTTGATTTTTCTTAAATTATGTGCTTATTAGGAATTAATTATCACTGCTTTACGGTTAAGGAAAACATCGTGAGGAACTTTTTAAAAAAGTTCTTAGAGGTGTGTGAAGTCTATCAATTTGCACTTGGCCAACGTAGTTGGCTATGGCCTAAACCTCTCTCATTTTGAGAGAAGACCCGGGCCCAGCTGTGGGAAAATAATGTGTTGACGACAAAAAATATAATGTCAGTCTGATGGTACCTTGTCACTGCCACCCGACGAGTATCTGTAAATAACTCATTAAACAGGAGTTGTACTTAATGTCAATTATAGATGCGTTGCCACTCCTGACGACTAAAATCTTTTTATCTGATTGGAGTAGCAAACGAGCATGCGGTCCACCTGATTGTCACTGCCGCCTGTGGACATCTGCAAGCTACTTCATATAGAACATGGGTTCTGTCTGAAGTCAACAGATACGTTGTTCCAGAGGACTAAGATGGTTGAGACATACAGAAGTGTGCCGGCAACCAGACCCTTCCATCGAAACGCAAGAAATGCTTCACGCAGAAATAGGTGTGGCGGTGGCATTATCCGAGTCGAACTATACTGGTTCTACCATCTGCCATCCACCGTTTCAAAGAAACGGACGAAATTTTTCATGTTAAAGTTTAGTGTAATGGTGTACAAGGTATCCCGGATTGAACACACTGGATCTACTTTTCACCATCAACTTGGTGACGCTATTCTAAGCCTGGAAAGGTACCTCAAGTTGATGATCCTATATTTTTTATACAACCGATGTATTTTGATACGAGTTTGGAATAAAAGGGTTTTTCGCGAACATACAAACCTTGTTTGATGAAACATTTATCATGAAAAAATATTTTCCTGCGTGGAGAGGTTATTTATTATAGGGACTGTTATTTTACCGTATAATATCGTATTCAACACATTGCCTAAGTATGTGTTTTATAGGATTGAAGTAGCAAACGGGCTTAAATTCCACCTGGTGATGGTAAGTGGTCACTGGTATTTAAAAGATTAAAGGCATTGCTATGAGAAATCTTAGCTTCTTAAACCTAGAATCGTTAATTTTTCGTAGGATTTTTTGGATATCATTTTTGTTTTTACTTTGGGGTAAAACCCATCATTGTCCCACTGCTGGGCACGGGTCTTCTCTCAGAATGAGAAAGTTTTAGGCCATAGTCCAGCGAGCTGGCCAATTGCGAATTGATGGACTTCACACATTTCTGAAAACTTTTTTTTATTTGTGTGTAGATTTCCTCACGATGTTTTCCTTCGCCGAAAAGCAATGATAATTAATTTCTAATACGGACATAAATCAGTGGTGCGTGCCTGGGTTTGAACCTCGGACCTTCCGATTGAGAGGGCAAGTTTCAACCGTTAGGCTATCACTGTCACTGTTTTCACTTTATCTTTACTCTACCTTGATGTTGTTTAATCACTTCAACCACTTACAAAGTTAGTAAAAAAAGTCGTTAAAAAAAAACTAAAAAAGACAAATATCATACTATAATCCAAGTATCCTTAAAGTTTAGAAAAAAACAGTTACTTTTAAATCCACTTCAAATTTCGGATCGATTGATAAAAATTAGCACTTAGTTCCTAATGCTTTAAGATGACAGCTTCGAAAAACTTAGGTATTAAATCATCGTCACGGATATGTGTAATTTACGCTTGAATTCGTATGAATAATCGCCACAATTTTTTGCTATGCGTCCAACAAATTACACATCATCTAACTATGTCGTTAAAAGACATCCTGATTCATTCAATTTTGATTTCTGTTTCTAACTACCTAAGTGCCTGTACTTTGTAGCACCGAATTTCCTGTAAGTGGCACCCGAAAATCAATTCTATACTTTTGGGATAAAGTTTGGAATGTCGGTAATGGTGGATTTCTAAGAAAATTAGACGGATGTACCCAAAAACTAGCCGGGGTCAGAGTTTGGGACGGTCTTGCGGTTACTGGCGTGTGGTCACTGTGAGAATTTCCATTCTGTCCATAAATAGAATAAGAATGAAAGTTTTGCGAGGCTGTTCAATACACATATTTTAATTGCATAAAAAGAGAGTTTGGAAGATTGAGAATCTATACATATATGTTGTGAAAGTTAAATTAACAGTTACATATTTTTCTCAGAATATTGCATATGTTTGTAGAAAAAAAGTTGTATGGAGACAGTTAGTCTCCGTTCACTATATAAGAATTTTTGTCTGTCTGTTTGTCAATATGTTTCAAATCGCATCAAGCCAAGATAATTCAATTTAATTAAAATAATTGAAGTTAATAAAAAAAAAATCTTTTTGAAAGTCAAGCCAGGTATAAGATAAGCTAAGTCTATATTAAATTACACTATAAATTTGGCGTTACTATTTTTTGTCTTTAAAATAAACTTTGAAGAAGAGGTGGAAAATAGTATGGCAAATAAAATATCAGGAATTATTTCCACGCTCATTCAATACCTTTTCTATAAATTTGAATAAATTAATTAAACTTTAAAGAAGTCAAATTACTTACATAAGCATACGCACAACCTTTTTCTGATGGGCACATAAATAATTGACTTTATCTAAACGTGTCAGTCAGATTAGATTAGATCTAATCAGTTAGTGTAAAAAATGTCGATTTCTCAAACGCTCGCTCCAATCGACCTTGTTAGTAATTAATCTTTAATGTTTGACGAAAAACTTGAACCATTAAATAATTTCTAACTAGCTTTTACCCGCGATTTCGCTCGCGTTGAAGCCTAGATTTTCAAATGTTTGGACAAACATGTCTGCTAATTTTTTTTTAACAAACAGTATCCTATGTTCTTTCTAATGCCCGTAAGAATATGTATACAAAGAATAATGATAATTCGTTAAGTAGATGTGGCAAGAAAGCGGAGTGGAACCAGTGTTGTGCGACCAGAGAAGTATCAACGCCACACCTATTTCCAGCGTGAAGCATTTCTTGCGTTTCGATGGAAGGTTGTGGTTGCCGACACACTTTTTATATGAGGCGACCACCATAGTGTTCGGGAGTAGCAATGCATATGTTTTTTTTTATCTAACTGAAGTAGTAAACGAGCATGCAGTCCACTTGATGGTAAGTGGTCACTGCCGCCCATAGAGATCTGTAATCAACTTCATGCAGAACAGGGTTCCATCTGAAGTCAATCACAGATGCGTTGCTACTCCCGAGGACTAAGATGGTCGCCTCATATAAAAGTGTGATATGTGATTGACTTCAGATAGAACCCATGTTCTAATGAAGTTGCTTACAAACTTTCTTGGGCGGCATAGTACATTTACCATCAGGTAGGCTGCAGGCTCGTTTGGTATTTCTACCAAATAAAAAAAAACGTAACAAACATACATTCACATTTATAATATTAGTAAGAAAGTGGGAATGTTACATTTAAAGGTTACAATTTTATTACAAATACGTTATAAGAACAAAGCGTACGTACTCGTAATTTAAGGAAAACTACAAATAAGAGGTCAACTCGCGTGATGTTAGTCGATTGACCAATTCTGTGACCTCTACACTATCAACGCTTGAATTTGACGCTTTTAGGGTACCGTACCTAAAAGATATGGAACGAAAAACCGAAAGAAAGGGTATTACTGAGCCTCCAGTATTTTCCCGTCTATCGTAGTCTTATATCTACTTTAAAATCTTCTTTTTACAAAGAATGTATCAATATTCTCAGTATACCAAAAATACTAAAAAAATATACCATAGAAGGAATTTCCATACAATACGTTTCGAGGTTTTCCATTATTTCGATATTGAACCGTTATAGGTAAATTCTTTAAATCTTTACAATGCATTCTATAGCTACTATCATAATAAATACCAAAAATTAAAGTAGGAATAAAACACAATATACAGAATCCATGAATTACAGAATTACGGAAACCAGAAGACTCGCACTTGGTTAATTATGTACAAAAATACTTTCTTAAATTAACTGTGTTCGATTCGTATTAAAAATAACTACTTTTATACGAGTTGAGTCACAGTAAATTTTCACGTACCTAATATTTTTATTGTTTCTTTTTGGGAAGCATTAATTAAAACTTTTGGTTACTGCTACTAGTATCTTCCCTACAAAACTGTATTATTTGCTCATACATTGCATGTTTACTTTCATTTTTGGTTATACCTTGCAATGGAAGGCAAAACGTAAACAATGTGTGTTTTGAAGAAACATATTAAACTCATACTAAGGGCTTTTTTTGTTATCGAGGGGGAATCGTTCAAAAAGGTACCCAACGCCGTGGGAGCGACACCGAGTTATGTGAGATTTTACCTCTAAAACCCCCGGTGGCCATCCTCAGGGCTGCGTGGAGAATTCTGGGGTGTCCAGTGGAACACAACCAGAGTCCTCCGAGCGCGATGCCCCCTTTGGGCTCTTTCCAGTGAGAATTGTACACACTGTGCCTCCTGGTATTTACGACAGCATGTGGTCACACATGCCGTCGTCCTACTCAGGGTTGCTTGACTGGACGGTTCCCACTCTTACCGCCCGCAACCCCGGAAGCCCCTTTAGTCGCTTCATACGACATGCAGGGGATACCGTAGCCCTGTCCTGATCCCGAAACTACAGGGATAATTAACCTTCTTGTGAACAATGAAGAACACAAACCAGTGTATTGTTCTACTTATCTGCTGTTTAAATACCAAAGTAAATAACGTGACATTAACAATAGATGACAACAAAACGAAAATTCAATCACAAATGGAAATAACACGGGTAAAATATTGAAACTTGGCAAAACCAAGCAAATTACGACTTGTCCAGCACAGAAAGAACCCGAAAAATAAAATCTTATATGAAGTAAGCCGAAATATTGCTGAATAATTTCAACATTTATTTCAGTATTCCCAGACCAGCGGGTTTGTTTTGATTTGACAGAAAGGTAAAGAAACTTAGCTCATAATTTTTCTCTTAAGAATTTTATGAAACCTCTTTAGTGGCCTTTTATTAAAATATTTTATACATACAATTTAATACCGTTTTTAGCTTTCTCGGGGTGACTTGAATTAAGCTTTTCAGGCATAATATTGGATTACTTGGAGCAGAAATAATTGTGTTTTACTAACTATTCTAGCTCATTATTTTTAGGCCTACAACTGATTGATATTCTCTAGTTAGATACAGACAGTAGACAAGGTCAAAGCACCTTATACGGGCTTTTAAGGCATAAACGTTGAAACCCTCTTTTTGTATAGTTTCATGAACTGAGGCAGATTTGGGAGAATCTAACTTTATTAGGGCTCGAGAGCTCGTGTGCATTGGTATAACGAATATCTTACCAACATTTACGAATCTCTTACCTACATTCGCGAATGCGATTTATCCAGTTTTTGGTGTAAGGGGCCGGAGGAACTAGATTTGGCGACCTTTTCTGCAAAGCACTACAATGCGAATGCGGATGCGAATATCTAAAAACATACGAATATTCGCGAACGTGTGTGTCTAGTGTGTACTATTTGCAAGCCAATCTCATGAGAGAATCCTATATCAGTTATGTTATGATAACTTTCAATTATGAGCGTAAGAATTACGGGCTAAGAGATAATTATGACATTGCTTTAGTCACTATTACACTTCATGAAATTATCATTTGGAATAACTTAAGTATAACTAGTATCAACAAGGATAACGCTCCGTTAAGCTATATAAGCGACAGCACGTTTAACAAACTAATCCTTTAACTAAATCAGCCGATTCACGTTTATGCATTCCAATCGCACGACATATTCTACGCCTACCCGCACATCGTTGCGTTAAGACAGGGTATGTAGGTAGGTGCTACCCTCACTTGTCCAATTTAATTAATGCTTTACGAAATATAGAACTAAACGCCGTTAATCATGAAATGTACTTATAGATTTCCCGTCACCTACCGACACGGCTATCACTGAGAGGAGTTCCTCCCTCTCGGGACGTGGCTGACGTCACCAGCTCCGGCTGACTATGGCGGGCCATCGAGCGTTCAAAGGAATGCTACGTATTTTTAAGCATCTGACATACCTCTTCTACTCTCCGGATAGTAATAAATCCATAAGGATTTCTATGCGTTAAACAGAAGATCAAGATACCACTATATGCGCTATTGAGTGAAGGCATAATTTCAATATGATCATAATTCACGTTACGTGGCTTGACTAATTTCATCTAATAGTTAATATCGTAGTTATACTGCATGTCACATGCCTCCTGTTACAGGCGTCTCTACAATGTCTATGATGATGGTCTAAGCTACGGAATATAGCTGTTTGAGTTACCTCTTGTTTTTGTTGGAAATGTACAAGTTACATATTACTACACATTACTACACACCTATTACTAGCGTGAAGCATTTCTTTACGACCCGTGGCATAGTGGTTACCAGCCCGGTCTGACTTGCAATAGGTCCCGGGTTTGATTCGCCAGACGGTATCTGAATGATGAGTTTAGATTCATGTTCTGGGTCTGGGTGTTTGTGTATTACTCTTGTGTGTGTCATGGACACACGACCACGACACAGGAGAAAATCCTAGCGTAGGTCTATGAGAGTAGAAAGCGTGTACTTACAGATGTCCATTGGCGGCAGTAACCACTCACAGCTATTGGACTGCATGGTTATTTGCTACTTTAATCTGATAAAATTTATACACATTTCAAAAAACGTGTACCTAGGTGTCGTGGAAAGACTTTATTCTAATTATTTATTTCTCTCAGATCTAGGTACAATAGAACTGTATTTAGATAGTAGATAACTTGACAATTAGAGTTATTCAAGGTCTCAAAGGACGACGAATCTAATGATAATAGCAGTCACCGCTTTAATATAATAGAAATTAACTTACGGGTGTCCTATTATACTAATGTTATGTGATAGTTATTGCCATTATGTTATGTGATAGTTATTGATAGAGATTATTTGAATAAAAATGAGCTTTCGACACTCAAAACTCTACTCTATGGTTTCTTCCTGAGTTATAGGTGTTACAAGTGTGACACACAATAATGGATACATTTACCCAGACCCATAGAGATCTAAATATTTCATCTTAATATCCAACTGCAAACTGAGTACGGAACCCTCTTCGTGTATGGTGACCGCTTTGCTATGCGGGTCGTCAAAAAAAACAAATATTTGCGACAAGTATAGATATAATATAACACATATATAGCTTTCCTTAAAGTGAATGGCAGAGTTATTGTTTCTAAAAACCTCGTTTATACGTTTTGCAATTTACACAAAAACACACACAGAGACATACAAAAACTTCAGCTACACATAAACGCTTTCAAACTAGAAAACAGTAGCATAAACTTATATGTAGAAATAAAGAGCGAAGTTACAAACCGTATGAATTTTACCAACTTTGTGACATTTGCATGACATTTTTGATTAAACTTCGTTCCTAGCTAAAACGTCGCCGAGCTACGCGACACAAGTTTTGTTTCTAATGCACGCCAAGTCGTAAGCATTAGCTTGTTAAGGAGTTCACCTGATGTAGTGCTAAGTTTGGGAATAGATCTCTGACAACTTGGATGACGTCGGTCTAGAGTTGGGAATAAGTTTGTCATGTATTCCTAACAGAAATATGGGGTGGAGTTATCGTTTCGAAAGTTTGTGGGTATGGAATACTTTGCTTGTATTGATGTCGATAAGGATATTTTTTACAAGTTTTTATCTCGCTTGTCGAATCTTATTTCCTATGAATTCATCCATTAGCCCTTTTAGTTTCAATTGAGATGTTTGTAGTTAAGTCAGCTACAACCGAGAAGAGATTCTTACCCTTGAGCTGTGTATTCAAACGATTCATTCCTCAGATTTTTGAGTTCCACTGCTGGGCACAAACCTCATTTAATTAGACTATTTGCTGCTTGATCGCAGTAGTAGCGACCACGTTTAGGCAAAAGGAGTACAGGTCGCCCCCCTACCAGGTGGACCGATGACCTGAAGAAGACAGCGGGAAACCGTTGGATTCAGAGGGCACAGGACCGGTTGGAGTGGTGCCATTTAGGGGAGGCCTATGTCCAGCAGTGGACATCAAAGGGCTGATGGATGGATGGAATTGAAAATGTCTAAATTTTAAATTGTGTCTCTTTCATTCTCAGATCGATCTAAATAGTACTACCTACTCGTAACAATCCGGATCTACAAATAGTATTACACTCATAATTATATACGTGGCTACTGTACGCCTGTATTATAAAGTTATTATTGATAATCACAGCAATTCCACGCTACTTCCTTCTATGGAATTAAAGTATCATTAGGCAAACCGTTGGTAAGACTTCTTCTACAGTTTGCGTTTCAAAAAGATTTTTGAATGTAATAATATAATAGAGTTTTTTATAACACTGGCTAAGTACAATTTGGTCGACGTCAAGTGTGAATTGGTACACTAGACATCTTGAAATAAGTAGTCCCTTGTACTTAAATTTATAATGTCTGTTATTATGTATTATTTGTGTACAAAAACTTATAAAAAAGACATTGTGCGTAGATAGCTAAATCTGAAACTATAAGAAGTTTATGAAAGTGTGAATGAAAGTGAAAATTTATGAAAGTGTCATAACTTTTGAATTTTTACGCCGATAAGATAAAAATTAAAACTGCATAGTTTTATAGGTGGTAGAACCAGTGCAGTTCGCCCGGGGAAGTACCACCGCCACACCTATTTCTAGAGTGAAGCATTTCTTGCGTTTGGACGGAAGGGTATGGTTGCCGGCATACTTTTATGTGAGGCGACCATCTCAGTCCTCGGGAGTAGGGACGCATCTGTGATTGACTTCAGATAGAACCCCATGTTCTGTACGAACTTACTTACAGATGTCCATGGTCATGGTGATGATCAGGTGGACTCCATGCTTGTTTGCTACTTCAATCTTATAAAAAAAAAGTTATTAAAAATACGTGCAGCATTCTCGCGATTTCGGTGCTTTTAATGTTTGACTTCAAACGGAACCCTAGTTCTGTATGAAGTTGCTTATTGACGTACATGAGCGGCTGTGATCACTTACAATCCGGTTGACTGCATTCTCGTTTATTACTACAATCTTATAAAAAAGATATCGTCTTAAGTAACAGTTTTTTTTGTTATAATATCAACAGCAAAAAACAATTCTTTTCTCCCTGTAGTCGGGGAGTAGAATGCGGCTACGGTATCCCCTGCCTGTCGTAAGAGGCGACTAACGGGGCCTCTGGGGTTGCGGGCGGCTAGAGTGGGAGCTCGAACCGTCCAACAAGCAACCCCGAGAAGGAAGGCGGGATGTGTGGCTGCATCTCGCCGTAAGCACCGGATGGTGAAGGGGGATGGTACACGTCTCCCAAGAGATGAGCCCGTGAGGGGCGCTGCGCTAGGGGACACCGATTCGTTCCGTTGGAGTTTCCGAGTACTACTACAAGCGCTGAGGAAGGCCACCGAGGAGGTTTTAGTGGGTAAGAATCCCACATAACCCGGAGTGTCTCCGAAGACTTCGGTGTACCTTTTGAAGGTTTCCTCCCCGTAACAAAAAAAAGGCATGTAAGGATTGTCTGTTGACTTCCATAGGCTAATTGATAGAGAATTTTGGCTATTTTTCGTTTTTCTAAGCCCGTGAACAGATTTTCTGGAAATAGTTTTACTACACTGACTTTCGAAGTTTTTCATTTAATTAAAGCGCGAGTCTCGCATCGGGTCGTGCTCCCGTTGGTATTTTTTCGATTTATTTTCACAGATATACTTTTGGATTAAAATTACTCCCACGTAACATGTTACTCCGTTCTTTTAAAGATTGCAAAAAGGTCACAGATTCGTTCGCGATAACAGATAGGAAAATTCAATATACATTACAGTCATTTAGATAATTAGTTATACGTGCCGAAAAACTATGTCCATGTACGAAATAGGTCATAATTTCTCTGCCATTATTTTTGTTTCATTCGAGAAAGAATACAAAGTGAAGCAAATACAAGTGCGGGTAGCGTTTGGCTTTTTTTAACTGATTGAAGTAGCAAACGAGTGTGCAGTCCACCTGATCGTAAGTGGCCACTGCCGTCCATGGATGTCTGTAATCAACTTTATACAGAACATGGGTTCCATCTAAAGTCAATCACATGCGTTGCTACTCCCGAGGTATATGACGGTCGCCTCATGTGAAAGTGTACCGGCAACCACACCCTTCTATCGAAATGCAAGTAATGCTTCACGTTAGAAATAGGTGTACTCAACCCTTTTGATTGGCCCAGCTGAATTTATATTTGGTGACCTTTTTTTTCTTTTTCGGTCGACAATTTGGAGTAAGTAGTTTTGCGACTCTTTTTTATTTTTTTTTGTTTCGACCCGGGCAACTTAGCCCCACGTTACGCCACTGCTTGCGGCCCGGGATCACTTCGCTGAAACATGTTTGCCCCTATACCTAATAAAAAGGTTGAGGATCGCTGTACTATATTCTTCTTCTTTCACAGTCGTCTAAAGAAAACTGAATAGTTTCTATAGAATTTTAGATATTAAGTTCTTAGGAATATGTAATGAAAAATAATAGTTTCACGCCGTGCGAAAATTTAAATTAATGCTGCGGTATAATTTAAAATTGTAACTCATAAAGTTGTGAGAGTTAATTAAAATTAAGTACTTATGTAAATTGTTCATGAGCTTTTAATTTCGTTATTTTATGGAACCATCTTATTTTAAATACTACAAAGGTGGTTGAAATTCTATTAAGCTTCTGTTGATTCTTTTGTAAGATGGAAATTTCATTTATTTTGGTTTTAGATTTTTTTTTTTATCTAATTGAAATAGCAGACGAGAATGCAACTGATGGTGCGCATGGACATCTGTAAGCATGTAAATCATGTAAAACATAGGTTCTATATGAAGTCAATGACAGATGCGTTGCTACTCCCGAGGACTATGATGGTCGCCTCATATAAAAGTGTGCAGGCAACAACACCCTTCCATCAAAACGCAAAAAAATGCTTCACGCTACAAATAGGTGTGGCGGTGGTACTTCCCCGGTTGAACTACTAAGCAAGGAATTTGAATCAATTATTGTTCAAAATTTTATTTCAAAATGAAAATCAAATAGAATTCCCGCTGCATTGGCATAGATATCGACCAATGGCATATTTCTCGCAACTGAGATATAAAAGACATAAAGAATAGAGGCAATAAAATTGATTTGATTATAAACACGAGCCTAGTGTGTGATCTTCGAACCCGTATGAAAATTTATGTTATACCTAAAACTTGAATTGTTCCTTTACTACGACGCCTAAAAACTGTTTAACAGAAAAGTAATTAGTGAACGCTCCCTAGGCAAGTGTAGTCACTGGTGTAAAGACAAAAAATCTAAAAACGTTTTTGGGACGTGTCGGGATAAAACTTGTTGCACAAATTGAAAACTCTTTTAGTGCTTGCTTTATCCCGACGGTATCGAAATTTCAATCTAGCGCATACAAGTAACTTGAGTGGCTAGATGGGAAATAATCTTTGTTTCGCTTTGATTCGGAATATAAAATGTATGATTTTATTTTGTCGAACATGACTATATCGACCACGATTAGGGATTGCAATCCGGCGTCATATTAAATCCGGCCGGATCTGGCCGAATTTTCGTCAATCCGGTCGGATCCGACCGGATCCGGCCGGATCGTTGTTCGAACGGTTAATGCAGAGTGAAAAAACAGTATAAAAAGGGAAAATCATAAGTTTCCTAGTATCCCATCCATCCCCATTCATCAGCCTTTTGAGGACCACTGCTGGACATATTCCTCCCCTAAATGGCGCCTCTCCAACCGGTCCTGTGCCCTCTGAATCCAAAGGTTTACCGCCGTCTTCTTCAGGTAATTGGTCCACCTGTTGGGTGGGGGATAAAAGATATAAGACGCAACTTATTGCTGGATTTGTAACAGTAATTCTTCCTGTAATTCCTCTGCCAAAATCTCTGCCAATATATGCAATAACCGGATCCGGTCACCGGATCCGGTTATTGCATATTTGGCATTTCATGTCAGATCCGGTATGTTAAAAATGGTGCCGGATCCGCCGGATTACCGGATCCGGTTTACCGGATTGCAGTCCCTAACCACGATAAAGCTTTTGACAGGTAGTGGAATCCTTTTCGTAGAACCATATCCTTACAACTCTCGTCAACCCATTAAAGTCACACTAATGGGCACGGGTCTTCTCTCAGAATGAGAGAGTTTAGGCCATAGTCCACTGCGTTAGCCAAGTGCGAATTGGTGGACTTCACACACCTCCGCGTTTTTTTTTAATAACTATCTAACCTACACAGGTTTCCTCACGATGTTTTCCTTCACCGAAAAGCAGTGACATTTTAGAATAATCAGTGGTGCGTGCCTGAGTTTGAACCTCGGACCTCCCGATCGAGAGGGCAAGTTTCAACCATTAGGCTATCACTGCTCTAGAAGTAGAACTATCACTGCTTCGTAGAAGTTATAACTATCAAATATATATAAAAATCAAGCTAAGTTCTTGTTTGAAGACGAGAAACTGTACGAGATTTTTTAAATCAATTTTCAGCAAAGTAACGTTCTGTTCACTGTGATAGAATCTAATCCTACCAGCATTTGATAGTAAATATCCATGTATAATTCTTATCCACTTACCGTCCACAAGGTGATTTACCGTCAGATTTCTATATCTTACTAATAATATAAATGCGAAAGTTTGAGACGATGTCTGCGTGTTTATTACTTTTAGATACTACTGCTTAAATTTTTGTTTATTCTTACAGTATTGCAAAGTAATATATTTTATGATAATTCATCAGTGTAACGAGATTCTAGCTAAAATTAAGAATAATTTATAACATTTAAACTTGGCACATCAGAAGTATGCAAGAAGAATTCAATTATACCTACAACTAAGTAAAAAATCTGGTGTAAAAGGGGTGAAAAGCTTGTTATACCCTCGCTTTTTACTATTAATTACGCAGAGAGTACTTCATGTAGCCTACGTAATTACCGGTAGCTGAAACTCAAAAATGTCAACAACGACCCAAACAATTAACCGTACGGCGTGTTTTTGAAGTCTTTAGTAGCAGATCTACAACCTTTGGGTTATATGTGTTTATTTTTATTTTATGATATGAGAGAAAATGGTTCTTTCTTCTGAGAAGAATATGAAAAAAAAAAAAACAAAAAAGATGACGGAATTCGGAGTGACTCGTTGTCTCTCTCTGCTTTCTGTGTTACGACTTGTCATATCGTAACATAGAAAGCAGAGGCATTTTCCGCTATTTATAAGGTGGTAGAACCAGTGTTCAATCGGGGAAGTGCCATCGCCACACCTATTTCTAGCGTGAAGCAGTTTTTGCGGTTCGATGGAAGGGTGTGGTTGCCAGCACACTTTTATAAGAGACGACCTTAGTCCTCGTGAGTAGCAACGCATCTGTGATTGACTTCAGATGGAACCTATGTTCTGTATGTACTTGATTACAGATGTCCATGGGCAGCAGTGACCACTAACCATCAGGTGGACTCTCGTAATGCATTCTCGTTTGGTACTTCAGTCAGATAAAAAAAGAGAAGAATATGACAAAATATATTAAGATGACAAAATGACGTTACAAACAAGCTTGTATTTAATTATTTTTACCTAGTTCATTAAAATTTATATATTGCATGAAACAAGATTGTGGCCCATTGGATGGTAAGTGATCATTGTGGCGATAAATATAAAATCGAACCAAATAGAATTTTAGTTTTACCTGAGATTGCTCACAGCGTTGCGAAGACTAAGTCGGAATGCCTCGTGTCTCTGACTTGTTACATCGTAACACAGAAGGCAGAAGCATTTTCGGCTACTATTTTAAAGTGATATTATGATGGTACTGCTCACAGAGCCTCACAGAAAAAGTGTTATACTGAATTATTGTCGCCGTTTTTAGAGTTTTGTTACCTTATATTTCTAAGCGAATGTTTAAAGCTAACAATTTTTCACATTTGCACATGTAAAGAAATAACGCTTTCTACTTAGGTTATTTTTCTGTGCCGTGGGTACCGTGGTAATACACAAACACCCCGACCCAAAACGTCTAAGTCGTAAGAAGTCTAAATTAATCAATTAGATAAGTCTATCCGGGAATCGAACCCGGAAACCTTTGCGTATTAAATCCACATAGTAGCCGCACCGGAACGCTTGTCAAATACTGTCATGTAACGTGTATTAAAAGTTTTATTATTATCAAATGTTTCTACTTAGTTTCAGCTTCACATAACAAAACAGTTTATTACATTTAACGGTCGAAATAAATCACGTCCTTTCACGCATAAAAGTTGAGAATAACAATTTCCATTAGCGAAATAGCTACACCATAACAGAAGGTTCTTTAATGACGGATAATAACCATAGCTCATTGTATTGTGCTTATAATAATTGAATATTTTGAATAATCTGTATAAAAGATGAATGCACAGAAGCGATAGTAGTTTTAAACTCGTAATTTCAATCTATCTTAGGTTCAAATCCTCGGTCTAAGTTGGATATTTGTTGTAAATAAATTACTCGTTATTAAATGCAAAAATACCAATGAAAATCAAAAATGTTTCTTGCGAAAATTTTGTTAGTAATGTGTACCAATGCACAATTAGCGAAATGAGTTGGTCAGTGGACAAGAGCCTAAGTTTCTCTGAGAGGGCATCCAAACTTGTGATCGGCAGTGAGACGGTAATATATTCACGAAAATATATGTATAAATATGTACTACAATGCATACTTATATTTAGAATGGATATAATTTACTAGGATGATAATTGACGGTTGTGGCAATAAGTACTACGACAAGAGAGACGAACCGCGTGGCGAAGCGGTCACCATACCGGTCTGATACGCAGTGGGTCCTGGGTTCGATTCCCAGGTGCCACATGATGATGAGAGAGATGAATTCTGTTCTGGCTGTGGACGTTCGTGTATACGTCTTTGTATGTCCATATCACCCACAACAGAGGGGAAAAGCCCTACTGTGGGGCTGCGAGTTTAGAAAGTGTGTATAATGTATAAAAGACATGATCTGTTATGAGACCAGGTGGAATGTAAGTCATGATCCAGAGAAATTAATTGAATTGCCTTAAAATTTTGAGGGACCGAAAATATATGAGAGAAAATAGTATTTTAGTTTTCATCCTCATCAATTTAATAGGGTCGGTTACTCCCGTATTGAGGGACGATTAGCCCATAGTAGGCTAGTCTGATACCGATTGGCAGACTCCGCATATCTTTGGGAGTATTTTTATGTTCCTTATTAGTAATTGTTACGATGTGTTTTTTGAAATGCGGTATTCAATATGTTTTGAACGGGAGATACCACTGCCACACCAATGACTAACGTCAAACAGTATTCTCAATGAAAGTCTTCTTAGTCTTTCTTAGTCCTGAGATAGAACAATAGACTTGTTTTTTTTTCTACACTCATAGCCCCACACTAGGATTTTCTCCTGTGTCGTGGGTACTATGGAAACACACAAGACGAATACACAAACACCCAGACCCAGAACATGAATCTAAACTCATCATTCAGATACCTGTCTGGCCGGGAATCGAACCCGGGACCCATTCCCCTTCAGACCAGACCGGTATGGTGGTAGTAGGACCAGTCCGCTACGCGGGTCGTTTTGTATTTGTTTATAACTGCATGCTAGTTTGTTAATTCAAAATTATACAGAAACACATATACATATCACATATATTTATGTGTTTCTTACAGAAATTCCCACCCGGAATTCGAATTCGGAATCCTCAGACAGAGATGCTGCATACTATGAACCTTTAGAATATTACTACTCCAAATCACCTATTGACATCCTTGAAACGAAATGTATAGTTTATTGACGGAAGTGACTAATCCGTTTTCACGTAATAGTAATTTCCATTAGCAAGTTGGTTTCGGATCCAAGGGTGTTTTTGTACCGGACTATAAGGAAGACGGTGCAAGAAAATTAAGCGAAATTTTCCAGCTTCTGTTCACGGCGTTTTTATGGCGATTGCTTTCCGCGAGAGGGCCGTTTGAATGAAATCAATGAACGTTTTAAATGCCCAACTGTTGAATGGTCTAAAAGGAACTTAGCTATCTTCTTTCTTCTTCTTTGTAAAAATGAATGTTTGTCTGTATGTTCTCTATAGAATCGTAAACTTTTCATTTCATCATGTGATGATCTTTAGCAAAGTTGATATTTATGAGCTCGCGAAGGTTTCTGGTGTATTGTTTTGTGATGGCGTAGCAACACGCGCAGGGTACGGCTAGTCTGTTATAAATAAAAGTGAAACGATATTCATGGATGACTAATCATAGAGTCTAAAGTACTGTAACTAGAACTATGGAATTTGGAGAATAGGTTCGTATAAAAAAAAAGAAAAAAAAAGGTTCGTATTATGATGTAATCACATTTTTTATAACTGACTGAAGTAGCAAACAAGCATACAGTCCACCTGATGGTTAGTGGTTACTGTCGCCCATGGACATCTGTAATCAACTACGTACATAACATGTTGTTCACAGATGCGTTGCTACTCCCGAGGACTGTGATGGTCGCCCCATGTGAAAATGTCCTAAATACATTACAATGAAAGTATTTTGAGATTTAACCCCTAAGACGCTAACGGGTTAACCTCTTAATTTTTTGTATTACGTCGTATACGCATACAAAGTCATGGGCTTGTACTCAAATATAAAACGATAGCTTTTCTCAACGGCTCTCAAAATAAAATTGCGGCTAGTTATTTTTTTTTTTTTTATTGACGGGGAGGAAACCTTCAAAAGGTACACCGGAGCCTTGGGAGAGACTCCGGGTTATGTGGGATTTTTACCCACTAAAACCTCCTATGTGGCCTTCCTTTGCGTTTGCAGGGGACCCCGGGACCTCCAACGGATACCACCGGTGCCCCCCTAGCGCTGCGCCCAATATACTATGACCTAGAAAGTGATTAACACTTAAAATTTAAGTTCAATATACAATTAAAAAACTGTGATACATTTCTTAATATGCAGTTTCCATAACGACGTAACACAGGCTTGTGTTCTTTACTGTTCACAAAGGTTTAGCAGGAATATCAGAATTTTGCTTTTACATTTGTACTTCCTTTGATACGAGTATGAAAAATTGCAAATGAAATTTCATTAACTATACAGTTGGAAAGCTTTGAGTCGTAGTGTTGTATCAAATTCATCGCAATCTTTTAGGATAGCAACATACAAGAGCAGTGATAGCCTAATGGTTGAAACTTGCCCTCTCGGGAGGTCCGAGGTTCAAACCCAGGCACGCACCAATGATTTATGTGCGTATTAGAAATTAATTATCACTGCTTTTCGGTGAAGGAAAACATCGTGAGGAAACCTACACTCCCGAGAGTTCTTAAAAAATAAAAAAGGTCTCGGAGGTGTGTGAAGTCCAGCAATTCGCACTTGGCCAGCGCGGTGGACTATGGCCTAAACTCTCTCATTCTGGGAGAAGACCCGTGCCCAGCAGTGGGCCAAAAATGGGTTGATGCGAACATACAAGAAAAACAAAGTAATATTTGCTTTTATGTGTTATTCAATTCGTGTTAATGCAGGTGGGTAGAACTAAATTCTGTGCTATTATAGCTTTTTTGTCGCTTCTTGTGGCCAGTTGGTCGCCATCTTTCGAAAGGCGAGTGCATACAGTCGTTCTGTGTGCCATTGTGCCTCTTAATATAATCCAAGTGAACTAGCCGTGTTACCGCGTGTGCCGTGTGAAGTGAAAAGACTACTACTCGGAAAGAACAGGCTGTGCCTACTTCTTTGAATTCCGTGATAGTGAGCTGTGAGCATCATACCTGAATTCAGGTCCACGGTTCGATTTGGAAGACAAGGTTGGTGGTTTTATTTTACTAACTGCTGGGACGTGAAATGGATGAGATCTTTCACCAACATTTATCGCATTTTTCTCTTTAAACGTCTCTGTTGTAAATTTGATTCTTCCGTTTTTTGCAGGTTAGCTTAGTATTAATTGGAGGATTTGTGATTAGTTTATTAAAGACTAGGGTTTCTATTACTCTACTCAATTTTGCTACTCCCGACGCCTAAGGTGGTCTCCTCAAATGAAAGCGAGGCAACCACATCCTTCTAGCTAAACGCAAGAACTGCTTTACGCTAGATACATACTTGTATAGGAATATAGGGTTGTTTTATGCTACGTCGTTTGAGTTTAGCGCATGTCGCTGATATATTAATTAAGAACTTACACATGACGTGACGAGAATATATGTGAGTCATTGTAGTTATAATAGAAGTTGTGCCACGGCTTCTGTAAAATACAATCTGCAAAGTCGAAACGTGGGAGTTAGATGTAACTGTACCTTTAGTAATTATTTATGAAGTTTTCTTGAAACGACTTTTAATAATAATATCTTTATTGTACCCATAAAATGTACATAGCAAAGAAGTTACAAATTAAAAGAACGATACAAAAGGCGGCCTTATCGCTAAACAGCGATTTCTTCCAGGCAACCTTTGGGTATGGAGTTAAAGTAATAATAAATATAAGAATAGGTAAGGTGCAATATATTAATTTTGGAATTAGCTTGAAATATATATATAACAAAGGAAGTAAATTAATCAAAGATGATAAGCAATGAGAGGTAAGAGTAGGTAGGTTCTTTATATTTTTACTCAAACTCTAAATATAATGGAGGAAATGGATGGTTGTTTAGAGGAAATGTAGTAAACCCGTAGTTATGGTTTTGTGAGGAGCTAAAGTCATACGCGGTTTTGTATTCCGAAGAACAAGTTAGGTGTGTGTGTGTATATTTAAAATTATTTATTTTAACATTAACATGATTAGTATTGTTATCATTAAATAATAGTCGTTCAATTGAAAGATGTATCAGATGGTTTGAAAATATGTTTGGTACATTGTATACCCAGTATTGGACACGATAACAAAATACCTAGTAACCATCTTTTTAATTTGTATACCTACAATTATCCTTTTCCGTGAAGGATCAAGAGTCGTATTTATTTGAAGCTTTCTAACTTAGATCTTAGATATCGTATCTCTTATCCCTGTAGTTCCGTGATCAGAATAGGGCTACGGTATCCACTGCCTGTCGTAAGAGGCAACTAAAAGAGGCTTCCGGGGTTGCGGGCGGTATGAGTGGAAGCTCGAACCTTACAGCCAAGCGAGCCGTAAACACTAGGAGGCACAGTGAGTAACAATGCTCACTGGGAAGAGTCCGAAGGAGGCATCGCACTCGGAGGACTCCGGTTGTGTTCCATTGACGATCTCGAAGTCTTCCACGCAGCGCTGAGGATGGCCACCGGGGTGATTTTAGTGAGGTAAAAATCCCACATAACCCGGCGTTGCTCCCGCGCCGACGGGTACCTTTTGAAGATTTCCCCCTCGATAACAGCATTTTATTGCGTTTCAATGGAAGGGTGTGGTTGCAGGCACACTTTTATATGAGGCGATCATCCTAGGCCCCGGGAGTAGCAACGCGTCTGTGATCGACCTCAGATAGAACCCATCTTCTATTTGAAGTTGCTTACATGTGTCCATGAGCGGCAGTGACCATTTACCATCAGGTGGCCTGCATGCTCGTTTGCTACTTCAATGAGATAAAAACACCTCAACGGTAGATTCAATTAAATACAATACCCATTAGGGCGTCGTACTGAATTGAATACAGAGCAGTGCTAAAACAATAAAGCGATGCAAGAAGATCGAGCGATTATTCGTTCGTCCGTTTATGGTGTTTTTATGGCAATTGCTATTCGCCTTCTGATGCCCTCTATTGCCCTGTTCCAATTAAATCAATTCTTGCGACTTTTAAAAAAAATGACTGCTGTATATCTTACATGATTTTTTAGTTCGTGCGGAATAAAATAAGAACATTTTATTATTTTTGATTTTAACAAGGGTTGTAAAATGTTTAATCTTTATGGTGTTTTACGGCTAAGATTAAAGTCCTTTAGTAAGGTGGAACACGCGTTATATTGGTACTTAATAACGATAAAGTAATAATTTTGTACGTACGTAACAAAATTCGTTTACTTTCGTATTTCGATATGCTTTTTTGGGTTAAAAATAAAATAAAAGTAGATGCTCATTACATTAACGCCGGCTCAAAAACTGATTTCCAGTTCCTCATATGCATGCGAGTTTTTTATTTTTTTAACCCTATTTAACTTCTAAATTTTATTTGTTTTACTTGTCGTGTTAGTTTTATGTACCTACTTATTTAAGGGACAAACGTTGTAACTGTAAAAGTTGCGTTTTTGCTTAAATTTATGATACGCATTGAGTTTCAATTTTTTTAATGCAATATGATGGACATTTAACAGTAAAAAGTTAAAATAAAACATTTTTTTTGGATTTATGATCCCGGACTTTGTCGATCACCTGCTAAATATAAGCAGTAGATCCGCTACTTCATACCAATACGGAAAGCACAAGAGCATTATCTCAAAATTTTGGCCTTTTGTAGATGTACTAAGTGCCGGAAAATAATACCACAATTGAATAGCATGATTTGGATGCTACGTTTTACTACAGACTAGGGACGACAATTTGTGTCCTCAATTTTCAAGTCTCTCGTGAATAGTTCTTTCATTAGTTCGGCGGTAGAACCAGTTTAGTTCGAACGAGGATATACTATCGCCATGCTTATTTTTAGCGTGAAACAGTTGTTGCGTTCCGTTGAAAGAGTGTGGTTGCCGGCTAACTTTTATATGAGGCGACAATCCTAGTCCTCGGGAGTAGCAACGGATCTGTGACTGACTTCATATAAACCCCCTGTACTAAATGAAGTTGGTTACAGATAATTATATATGGGTGAAAGTGATCATTTACGATCAGATGGACTGCATGCTCGTTTACTACTTCAATCGAATAAAAATAAGAGACGAAGAATGAAAATAACTACAACCACGTCGACCCAAATTCATGTATATTCAGTAGTTAAAATATAAATAAGCGTGCAGAGATAATAGTAATAAAATATGTCGTTTTATTACTCTGTCTAAAAGGTAATATACATTACTTATAATACGAGGCAGCGCCGAGCACATGTAGTTATGCCTGTTCTTCGACATTTACCGTAACTCAAAAGTAAACCCTAAGATTTACATAGTAAATGTCACCGCCATCGAAAGAAACAACGATCTTAGATCTTTTCAGAATTTTACCTTTAAGAGCTAGTGAATTTTTTTTATAAGATTGAAATAGCAAACGAGCATGCAGTCCACCTGATGGTAAGTGGTCACTGCCGCCCATGGACATCTGTAAGCAACTCATACAGAACATGGGGTTCTATCTGAAGTCAATCATAGATGCGTTGCTACTCCCGAGGACTATGATGGTTGCCTCAAATGAAAGTATGCCGGCACACACCCTTCCATCGAAACGCAAAAACTGCTTCACGCTAGAAATAGGTGTAGCGGTGGTACTTCCCCGGTCGAACTACACTGGTTCTACCACCAATAATCTTAGGTTTTGACGGAAATTTTTATGATTGACCGTAGTTTTGGGTTTTAATACATACCGGCCAAAACCATAATGTAATTCGCCTTAGTCAGGTAAAAACATTGAAAAACAAATGAAAACAGGTTTTAGTTTGTTAACTTTTAGTTTGTTAGATCATAATATTGTTAGCGCAATATGATTATGAATAATTAAGAATATGGATAATATTTTGACAAAAATATCAAGATATCGGCATTGGAAGTTGGTTCCTAAGAGATTTGTAGGTAGTCGATTTTCAGCACGTGTTTCCCAGTCCAGAAAACTTTTAGCTACAGTGATATGATGCGGTGTAGGTAAAAATTACGTTGTGTGCTAGTGATGTGCTTTCGCTATTGCATTCGCGAATATTCACATGTTTTTTGATATTCGCATCTACACTGATAAGAGTTATGCGAATGATTTGCGAATATTGAAATTGCAGTGCTTTGTAAATCTATAAACTTAAGTCGACCAAAAGATCGCCAAATATGCATCCTCCGGCTCCCCACACCAAAAACTGCAAAAAATCTGTATTCGCATTCGCAGATGTAGGTAGGGGACATTGTCTTGTCTTCTTGTCAACTCATTATTGTCCCACTGCTGAGCACGGGTCTTCTCTCAGAATGAGAGAGTTTAGGCCATATTTCACCGCGCTGGCCAAGTGCGAATTGGTGGACGCATTCGCATTCGCGAATCTTCAAATAATAACACTACATCACTATTGTGTACTCAAGTTGACTAAAACCCAAAGGAATACTCGCCATGAGGAATGTATCAGATATGAATTATTTATTGCTTTGGAAATGTACGCGTGGACACTTTGAAGCAACTTAGACGCACAATATTGATAAGGTCCGGTAAAGTTCGGTCGTCTGAACAACAAAATGAATATTTTAGTATCTAAGTAGAACCACACATTAACTATACATCGAAACAAATAAATTTTACTAGATGTATCTGTCAGTGGTTTTAAAATATTTTTTAGTATTTATTTTTATTTTATTTTATAAATAACATTAGAACACATTATAAAACAAGTCATAAGTATTAAAAACTACAAAAATAATTGTCATGAAGGTGGATTGACAATTTTTTGCAACTTGTATTTGCCACCACTAAAACTATAGACTAAATGAACTTTAAATCATTTTTTATTGTTTTGTAGTTTTAAGTATAATTTTCAAATCTAAGACTATTGTTATTACTACTATCTAAAGTAGGCCGTGCCTGTATCTATGATGAATTGCTTTGTTATGAATGAGATTTATGTGTTAAAAAGTGCTATGGTTTGGCGCACTACCACCGCCACACCAGTATCTCATGTGAAGTGAAACTTTCGTTCTTGAGGAAGGATGTGGGTATCGCTTGAAATTTAAATGTGACGGCTATATTAATCCTCAGGAGTGTCAATGTGTCTATGAATAACTCTAGGTAAAATTCAAATTCTATGTGCATTTGTTGAATTATATAAAACCATGAGTAGTTATAACAACATATATGGCGTTAACCCATTACTGTCCCACTGCTGGGAACGAGTCTCCTCTCAAAATGAGAGAGTTTTAGCCCATAGTCCACCGCACTAGCCAAGTTTTAAATACGCACATATTTTTTTTTAATAATCAGTGTTGCGTGCTTGGGGTTAAAATCGGAACTCCCCATCAAGAGTACCTACAAGTTTCAACCATTAGGCTATCAATCTTCTCCGCACAACAGATATATTTCCGAAATGTTCAATCCAATAAACCATGTGCGTATTTTCGTGATACTGAAATGTAAAAAGTTTTTATTATATGCGACAGAAGCAACAAACAAAACATGACAGGGTACCTGATTTAAAGTAATTATAACTGTCATTGCTATCAGGCGGGAATATTTAATAACAATAGCAGAAGTTTTGCTGCCACCGAGGACTAAGCGAGAAGGCGTTGTATTGGAATTGGGGGTAAGGTTCGAGTCTCTCCTCCCCGCCAATATTAAATCTTGCTACAATATTGAAAAACGACAAAGTAAAATTAATGATATCCTTAAATGTAGTTTGGCGGACTCAGATTAGTAGGGTTATAATATTATACATATAGGAAATGAGATCACAACGCCATGTATATCTAGTGCAGAAGGCAGGAAGAACTAAGTTTTAGAAGACGGCAAAATTTGCGGCTCAGTCGTTTCATAACCGACTTCCAAAAATGAGGAGGTTAACAATTCGTCTGTATTTTTTTTGTTACATTGAAAACATACATGAACAGGGGTGATATTTCTTAACCGACTTATTGAAGAGAGGAGACAATTCCACAGCCTTTCAAACTAAAACACAACAGAGGTCAATATTCTTGAAACTGAAGTTTTTAATTTACAACAAGTTGCAACTAGCAAAAATAATAAAATATGTAGTTAGGATTGACACTCGTGAACTGCTCTTCTTAGTTAATTCTTATGCTCTCAAGGTGGTAGAACGTATATGGTTTGCCCAAAGGGTTACCACCACCACACATATTTTATTTTTAGCCCCCCCCCCCCCTCTCCCTGAGATGAAAACCTGCCTACGCTCGTAGTTTCTTAGGTGGTAGAACCAGTGTAGTTGGACCGAAAAAGTACCACCGCCACACCTATTTTTAGCGTGAAGTGTTAAAATAAAACTCCACTAGCGATTATAATAAAACATCAATTCTACGTAATACAAGTCAACTACTACAGTCTGTCTGTCAATATAACTGTTTCATTACTCACATCAAAGTGAGAAAGTCCTTATACACGTAATTTTGAAAGTGTGATGAATTGTCCCTCTACAAGCCTATAGTTTTTAGGTTAACGAGTGCAGTGTACATCCCTTGAGAGGTAGCACAAATCCTCCGAACCGTAATTACATCGGAAGCCTTTAAACCAGAACAGTGCTCGTAAAAGTAATACCCACCTTGTCGACCTAACTACGATCATAAAACTACCGACTTAAATGCCAGTAGATTTAAAATTAATTGACATTTCTAAGTTTTATAGTAAATAAAACGAGCTTTTTACACGGCTCTGGTTAGTAACATAAAAGAAAAAATATTTTTGCAGTTAAAATATGTATTGTAAACTTTTTTTATATGACTGAAGAGCAAACGAGCATACAGTCATGATGGTAAGTGATCACTGCCGCACATGGACATCTGTAAGTAAATTCGCAGTCAATCACAGATGCGTTGCTACTCCCGAGGGCCATGATGGTCGCCTCATATAAAAGTGTGGCGGCCACCGCACCCGTTCATCGGGACTCAATAACTGCTTCACGCTGGAAATAGCTATGGCGATGGTACTTCAAGGTCGAGCTACACTGGTTCTACTACCTGCTAAGTCGGAACACTTCAGATAAATATGTCTGCTTTACACTCTCCAAACACGAACAGAAGCGCTTAACTGCCATTTTTATTTCTACTTCATACGAGTAATAGTACTCGCATGAAACAGAAATAAAAATGGCTGTGATACCAACTTTTTATAACAAAATTTATTAACCACTAATGATAATGATAATAACTGGAAACGCGGACGCTTTTATGAAAATTAAATGTCATAGTGGACGCGGGGATGATGCTAAATCTAGTTAGATAAACTGATTTGTGACCAACTTTAAGTCGACTAATGATGTAGGTTTATGAGGTTAGTTATGTGCGCTATTACTCAGGATATTAGTTATTCTTCGTTGTTATTATTGTTTCAATCCGTGCATAACGAAATTATACTTTTGAACATATTATTTATAGTTAGATTTTTATTTAAAAAACCGGCAAGTGCGAGTCGAGCTTGGCCTGAAAGGTTCCGTACCATAATCTAATGGACAAACGTTAAAAATATCACGTTTGTTGTATGGGAGCTCCCCGTAAATAATAATAATATTCGGTTTTAGTGCTTGTTTTTATAAAGAGAGCCCACAAGCATACCTTTTCACATTTCGGTGATGCATGCTTCACGATAGAAATAAGTGTGGTGATAGGTTTTTTTTTTTCGAGGGGGAAACCTTCAAAAGGTACCCGACGCCGTGGGAGCGACGCAGGGTTATGTGGGATTTTTACCGCACTAAAACCCCCCCGGTGGCTGTCCTCGGCGCCATGAAGAGGACTCCGGGACCTCCAAAGGACTGCAGCCGGAATCCTCTGAGCGTGTTGCCCCATCGGGCTCCTCTCAGATGGGCGGCTGGGCCCACCGCTCCGTCTAGTCTTTACGACGATATGCGACCACACAAGCCGCCGTCTTTCCCGGGATCGCCTTGCTGGACGGTTCAAGCTCCCACTCTAGCCGCCCGCAAGCCCCTTTTAGTCGCCTCTTACGACAGGCAGGGGATACCGTAGCCCTATTCTGAACCCAGAACTACAGGCACAAGTGTGGTGATAGTACTACCCCGTTAAGACTACGTTAGTTCATGCTACCCGGTAAATTAAATAACAATAATTTATTGTGCACGTCTAAGTTAAATTCATAGTTTATAGTGTGTTAAAAACGCATTTATTTAAAAACAGACACTATCGATAAATATATGTAATAACCAGTTTTGATTAGGGCCAAGGATCTGAATTGAGTCCCCGAAGAGGCAAACGCAGTTCTCGAAGTTGCACGTTTGTAACTTATATACTAAATTAATTAGAACTACCCTAACTGTAAGTCAAAACATTATAAAAGAGCTACAAGCCTTAGAGTTATTTATAATAGTTCTCAGAGGTTTGTGAAGTTTATCAATTAGCACTTCGCCAGCGCGGGAATATAGACTAAAACTCTCACTAACATGACACCAGTGCCTTTTTTTGTTATCGAGGGGGAAACCTTCAAATGGTAACCAACGCCGTGAGAGCAACGCCGGGTTATGTGGGATTTTTACCTCACTATAACCCCTCCGGTGGCCATCCTCAGCGCTGCGTGGAGGACTCCGGAATCTCCAACAGAACACAACCGGAGTCCTCCACGATGCCCCCTTTGGGCTCTTCCCAGTGAGCATTGTACACACTGCTCCTCCTGGTGTTCACGACAGCATGTGACCACACATGCCGTCGTCCTACACGAGGTCGTTTGGCTGGACGGTTCGAGCTCCCACCAGTGTCTAGCAGCAGAACAATAATGCATTGACGACGATAATCTTATCGAAACTGGTATTCCAGTAGCTACGAATATAGAAATCAGTTACTTGTCGATCCGCGTGGCGGAGCGGTTACCATACCGATCTGAGGCGCCATGGGTCCCGGGTTCGATTCCCGGCCAGACAGGTATTTGAATGATGAGTTTAGATTCATGTTCTGGGTCTGGGTGTTTGTGAATTCGTCTTGTGTGTGTGTCCATGGTACCCACCACACAGGAGAAAATCCTAGTGTGGGGTTATGAGTGTAGAAAGCGTGTGTTTTTTTCAAAATGCTACCGAACGGTAAATGTCGTCTAACTTGCTTAAAATTAAAATTTAGCGGAAAAGCGGCATAAAAACTTTTAAATTTACATGAAAATGTTGCTTAACTACATTCTAGTGCCTACTTCGTTTCCTTTTAAACCAATAATGTGAAGTGGAAATAATGAGTAGGTAATTTTTACCGTTTAACTGTAAATTGTCGATTAGGAACTTGTTTTACTAACAGCGATTGGAGAGTAGCGAAATAAGTGATTTTAGTATTGTTAAAAGCTTTTATATAACTTACAACGTTTGTGGGTAAATATGTAAGTATGTGTGTTTAGGTTAAATCTTACAACCTGAATTTAACCCACTTTTCAGTGTCCGATTGAGCTGAAATTCGGAATACGTATACAGTTCTGATGACAATGCAATTATATATAATCAATATTATTAATCCAAAATGGCTGACGCAACACAATGGCGGACTACATATTTTTGTACAACCTAACCTATATGGGTATTAAATGAAAAGGCTTAGCGTGTAAAACACAGTACAATAGGAAAAACATCCAAATTCAAGATGGCCGCCATCAAGAAAATGTAAGATTACAAATATTTGTACAATACATCCAATATGGGTTTCAAATGAAAGGGCTTAATTTGTGGAACACATAAACCACGAAAAAATTAAAGTTCAAGTTGGCCGCCCTAAGAAAAACGGAAGATTACAGATTTTAGTCCAACCCACCGAATATACAACTAAAAAAATAATTTAAAAAAAATATTTTTAAACAAGCTTTTATTTCAATGTACTGAAAAGAAAAAAATAAATTTTACAGTAGTCAAAGCCATCATTTTGCTGCATCGTAAAATTTTCTAACATATAAAAGATTGTCAACATGAAATTTTGTCCACATTAAATCTAGGTTTGTGGTTTCCTGAACTATTTTAGCGACAAGCTTTATATGATAAAAACCCCCTCTTTTGCGTTTTAGGTTAAAAATCTGTGAAAATAATGCTTGAAGCGAACATTTCACAGCCCACATGTTAAAAAAAAACAAAGTTAAAGGCATTTAAGACTTCACTTTCATGATATCTATCATATACTTACATTTATTTTAATACAGCTCCCACGTCTGCCTTTACAACTTAAACTGTTTTACGCTAGGGTAAGGATAAGTACCCAAAAACAAGCCACCGAGGAGCTCCAACGTGATTTAATGGCTGCTTTAATTATAACAGTCGTGTTGGAATGTTTTGCGTGCCTTTCGAAGCACGGGAACGCTCGTTATGAAATACCGGCGGTCAACGGTATAATGACTGACTAAAATACTATTTCCGATACTGAATACTGCTGGATAAACTAGCCTTGTGTTATATGTAGTATAATCTTTATCTACTCGTAGTTTAAGTAAAAGTATAAGATTTTTTTGGGATTACTCTGTCGTACTTTTTGTACGTGTCTTGTTGCTTAAATTTGATACACTAAGTATGACTAGTATTTAAAATAAATATTACCTATTTATTTTATATTATATTACCTATTTATATTATATGAAGAGAGTTTTTAAATAATAAAAGTAAATTACAAGTTGTATTTAGACAAGTCGCATTTATGGTATTTTTCTTATTACAGTAGCAAACAAGCATGCATTCCACCTGATGATTAATGGTGACTGCCACCCATGGACATCTGTAAACAACTTCAAATAAAACCTATGTTCTCTATTCGAAGTTAATCACAGATGCGTTGCTACTCCCAAGGACTATGATGGTCGCCTCATGTGAAAGTGTCCCGGCAACCACACCCTTCTATCGAAACGCAAGAAATACTTCACGCTAGAAATGTCTTTTTTATTTGTCGAGGGAAAAACCAATCGGCGGAGGTACCATCACAGCTTCTACCTTAAACAGTTCTTGGGATTTTTTGGAAGGGAGTGGATGCCAGCTGATTTGCATATGAGTCGACAATCTGAAGAACGTCAACCTTTGCAGCGATTTATTTTATTTTATGGATAAACTGAAGAGAAGAATTCAATCCCGGTTTAGCATATACTAAATAGACGTTGATTATAATAATAGATATACGAGATTTTACGGTATTTTCAAGAAAATCGATCTTTCAATCTCCATTAGATATGCACAATTAATCGGATATGAATAAACAAAAGGCTTAATACTTTTCAAAGTATAAAAAACAAAACTCTGACGTGATTCAATTGTATGCGATGTATCACATAATTATATTGTACGAATACCCATTTCATATTTAATTCTAATTTTAAAGGTAAAACCTTTTGCGGTTCGAATCTGTAGACACGTCTCATTGTGTTTTAAGGGTTCGGACCATAAGCACGAAACTCTAATTTATCGAATTAATCTACATATTTTATAATAATTATCCGGCTTTAATGGTGAATAAAACTAATTATGACCTAAATCTTCTTTCTCTCTGTAAGGAATGTAAGGAATGAGGAATTGAATCCTGTCCAGCAATAGAAGAGAATTGATTGATATTAACAATACCTCGAGTATGTACCATTAGGCGGGCTGTACGTTCAATTGCGACATGAAAATTTATCAAATCATCAATTTTGCATTGGCAGATCAACTGTGGTCGAACTGGGTAGATACTACCCGCCACACCTATTTCTAGCGTGAATCTTAACTTCCATTTCAGTGGAAGTATGTGTAAGCTGTCTCACTTTCCAATGAGGCGACCATCTTTATTCATATGTCTATCTTACTCCTCGGAAGCAGTAACGCATTTGTTATTGACTTCAGATAGATCTTTGGTTCTGTATGAAGTTACGTGGTAAGTGGATATCCATTAATATCCATGGAAACCATTATCATCATGTAGTAGATATCAGGTAAATGTGCGTAATAGTTGTTGTGCAGTAAACCGTCACTCTCAGCGTTACTGTTTCACACGATTTTCAATATTTTTTCAAAGCACCATTTTAAGTCGTGTTTTACAGAGTAAACTCTAATAATAATAAATTTCATGACATGTATTTTGTGGCTTAATTTGTGAAACTATAAAAATAACCTTGGACGGTCACTGACGGTCGTGGGAGTGGTAACCCTCTTTAAAAATGAATTTCGATCACGCACTTACCATTATGTATGGGCAAAATGTGTAATTTTGGCCAATAAACAACTTGACTTACAAATCAATCAGTCTTATTATATAACGTACTAAAAAAACTATTCATTTTAACCGCGTGTGAATAATTTGAAAATTATATTACGTTACATCATTTCATGTAAAAATATAACACGTAAAAATATGTGTAAAAATATGTGTAACATATTTTTTAATTGATTGATAAGAACTTACTGTTTGTTGCCGGCTATTTCAAATTAGGTCGTTTTCACTGGTAGTACCTATAAAAGAAAAGAACATCAACATTATTAATTCTTGTTGATTCTGTGTTTATATATATGAAATAAAAAATATGTATATACGTGACGAGTAGATAACGTCTTTCCTTTAGGAAGTCGATTAAAAAGTAGTTGGTAAGCATGTAGTCCATTTGATGGTAACTGGCCACCGCCTGGCCAAGTGCAAATTACTAGACATTACAGATTTTTGAGAACTTTTTTAAAAAACTTAGATGTGTAGGTTTCATAACGATCTTATCCTACGCCATAAAGCACAGATAAAATAATTTCTAATACGTACATGATTTAAAAATAATCAGGCGTGCTTGGGTTTCAAATCTCAAACCATCGATGAAGGGACCCAATGTTTAGAGTTACGGAAAAGGGTAAAAACTGAACCCTATTTACTAAGAATTCTGTATCTGTCTGTCCGCCTGGCTACCTGTCCGTCTGTCCGTCTGTCTGTCACCAGACTGTATCTCATGAACCGTGATAGTCAGTTGAAATTTTCACGTAGTTTTTTGTCGCTTAACAACAAATACTAAAAATAGAATAAAATAAATATTTAAGTGGGCTCCCATACAACGACCGTGATTTTTTTCTGTTTTTTATAGTCTGCTACAGAACCCGTTGTACGCGAATCCGATTCCACTTGGCCGGTTTTTATCATCAACTTTTAATATTGTAGGGAGAAACATATTTGTATTTGTATAACCGCACGTTTTTAAACAAACTTGCAGACCACACTACGTGTTTCGTGTATAGAAAAGAATGTTTGCATCAAATCGAATATAGCATACTATAAACAAAGTTCACATCACAACGAAGATGTTTCATGCCGCATTAGGGAACACAAATAAAATGGGATTGTTTGAACTTTACGCGTAGATGCTTCTATGGTATGTTTCTTTAGTTTGCTTTCATTTATAGCGAGGGCCGTTCTTTGAGATATTCGATAACCAAAATTCGTAGAAGTTAATACATTTAAGGACTTCATACAAATATTCTCGTATAAAGGTGAGTATATCGAATATATTCTATTTATAAGCGAGCAGTCATAGCAGTGTTTTCAATTTCAACCTTTTTATCGGGGTCCAAGGTTTAAATCCCAGGTATCTGACGTTTTTATACTATTTGCATCCTTAACTGTAAGTGAATTCTTAATGAGAATAAAGTTCTTTTTTAACCATAAAAATACATGTAATAACCATTTGTTAATCAATAAAATCAATCAAAAAGAAGATGTTATTTTCACAATTTTAGACCTACTAGCAGAGACCTTGGTTTATTAAATATGAAATCTAAACACTGCATCAATATATATCATAAGCACTAACCATAATGTATTTTTTTACAAAATCGAAGTAGCAAACGAGCATTCAGTTCACCTGGTGGTAAGTGGTCACTACCGCACATGGACCCTGTAAGTAACTTCATACAAAACAAGGGTTCTATTTGAAGTCAATAATAGATGAATTGCTCTCGAGGTTTAAGATGGTCGTCTCATATAAAATTGAATCGTCGACCACTACTTTCCACCGAAACTTAAGGCCACTTCACGCTAGGGATGTGTGGCGGTGGTACCACCCAGCCAAAACACATCGTTCTATCACTTTCAATTCTAGTTATGAATGTATCGTTCAAAAAATAATAAATAGGTGTGTTCTTAAAAATCAGAGTGGTTTCGTATTACAATTAATAATTCCATAGCACAAATATTAATAGCACAAATAGTTTTATTGCAATGTATAATAGAATAGAAATAAATTTAGAAACTTTATATCTTATTTCTTTTTTACATGTTGTGCTCTTTAACGGTGTGTTTCGGCAAACACCTACATGTACCATGGCAATGCATCTTTAATTGACTTTAGGTAGAACTTATTCCATGTAGAGTTAGTTACAGATGTCCTTGGGCGTCAATGACCAAGTACTATCCGATGGGCTGCATGGTGCGATCACTACTTCAAAATTGCATAAAAAAACGTGCGGCACTCGGGGACTACCGCGGTGAAGCTATTGCATAGAATTTTTTCAATGTATGTATATATGTAATTATAATTATTTATTTACGCAGTATTTTTTTGCTTTAAATCAAGTTTTTTTTCTTTGATACTAAATACTTTCTCACAAACAGCTGCTTACATATTCGTCCGATTTCCAAGCAACTCATTTGTTCCGTGCGAGCTTACTATGTAATCGTTAAGCGAACGCTCCACCGCGCTACATGGTAGGCGGAGTGGGGGTGTTAGGTTTTTTTCGTTACGGAATTTCTGGATTCCGATTTCCGAAAAGATACCTAATGCAAAACTTCAATCCTGCCTCTAGTTCAAACATGTACCGTACCAGCTTAATTTTGACTTGAACCTAGACTTTGCTTTCTCCAACGCTTGCTTTATACAAGAAGTACAAATGAATAGCCCAAATATCTCCGCTCTACTTTCATGTAATCATCACTATTATTACAGAATAAACGGAGTAAAATATACACTAGAGACAAAATCTTCTTAATTTCGTAATGGGTTCTATTCATTTCGAGTGTACTTATACCGCGATGTAAAAACTTCAGAATTATACTCGAAATGTTGGATTTTATCAGAAACAATAAGATATAGTAGGGAAGTGTTTTTCATACTATTTTTAGTGTCGCCGTTGTTTAATATCATTTTATGTTTCATTTTAAAGGGTTTGGTAATAAGAAAAGAGCATTTACACTATCTGATGGTTTGTAGCCATTGCCTTAATTACATAGCTAGAGCAGTGATAGCCTAATGCCCTCTCGATCAAGAGGCCCGATGTTCAAACCCAGGTACCGCTGGTTTTAATAAAATTATGTGCGTGTTAGAAATTAATTATCACTGTTTTTCGGTAAAGGAAAACATCTTGAGGAAACCTATAAACCCGACAGTTCTTTAAAAAAAAATAAAAAAATCTGGGAGGTGTGTGAAGTCCACCAGTTCACACTTTGGCCAGTGGACACACACTTAAACGGTGTTATAAGATCAAACTAGCAAACGTACATGCAGTCTATCTGACGGTAAGTGTAAGTGTCGTCTGTAAATATCTGTAACCTTCTTCAAATAGAACAGGGGTTCTATCTGAAGCCACAGTTGTAAAAACTCTCAAAGACAGAGAGGTCGCCTTTTGGAGCTGGTTAAAATAGACATTGACTACGGCAATGGCGTAGCGGGGATTTCATACGTCCGTGTCATGGGAAAAATTTTCGCTTGGTGGTAGACCGAATTCGTATCGCTTTATTTGGAAGTATAAATGGAAAAATCACTAGAAAGAATATTTTTTATTGTGTAGGCCCAAAATAATCTTTCTCAAAGTATAGTAATCAAAAAGCAAACAAAACATAATTATACCTTTTTGAAGATTTGGTATATATTTTTAATTTAATTAGCTATGCTTTTGATTTAACACATTTAAGGGCCAATTAACGCTTAAGGCCAGGACATTGATTGTGATTTATGAAATCTTCCCACCCGAAAAGGTACGCTAAAATCTTTTGAGCTACATTATTCCGTTTAAATATTCAAAAGTCCCACTTCACGCTGAATATGCGAGCAGAATACACGTCAATTATGAATATCTGGGTTATGTAAACTTATCTAAGCTACGAATGAGTGTAGAAAAATATATGAATACGCTAAATGTTAACTAGATTTAACCCCGTTTAAAATCTCTCATTTCTTGGTCCTAAAACAATAATTGCTCTTATGTAATGTATGTTAATTAAAAACAAGCTTTTGTAAAACTACACACTACAGAAACTGTACTTAGATAAAAATATGTATGTAATAAAAGATTCACGCTTTTTATAGCCCCACAATATGATTTTCTCCTGTGTCGTGGGTACCATGGACCCACACAAGACGAATACACAAACACTCAGATCCATAACATGAAACTAAACTCACCATTCAGATACCTGTCTGGCCGGGAATCGAACCCGGGGCCCATTGCGCGTCAGACCGGTATGGTAACCGCTCCGCCACGCGGGATGTCAAGTATGTAATAGTGATGTAATGAAGTTTAAATATACGTGCATTTGAATACGAATATCTCCAACCAGAATTTTAATTTGACGTCAACATGGTCGCTGCTATAAGAATAGTTTATGAGGCGCAAAATGTAAAAAAGTGTGTAAGTAATCGTGATCGCAGGCGCTTTATTTGAAAATTATATAGCCTTTGTCATTACTGAGTTAAACCAAAAACTGAGTCAATTTTTTATATAATACAACCCATCAAGCAGTATGGGCTATGGCGAATGGCAAATAAATAAACATACATACAAACATGCATACGCTCAAAAAACTTAACCCTCATTCTGAACCAGTCGGATAATAAGCCTGTATTTCAACATAAAAAGTCGTCTTTAACTCATTATTGTCCCACTGTTGAGCACGAATCTTCACTCAGAATGAGAGAGTTTAGGCCATAGTCCACCGCGCTGACCAAGTGCGAATTGGTGGACTTCATACACCTCCGAGAACTTGTTTTTTAATGAACTCTCGGGTGTTTAGGTTTTCTTACGATGTTTTCCTTTACCGAAAAGCAGTGATAATTAATTTCTAATACGCACATAATTTTTAGAAAAATCAGTGGTGCGTGCTTGGGTTTGATCCCCGGACCTCCCGATCGAGAGGGCAACTTTCACTAGCTCTCATCACTTCACTTGGGCTCCTTCTGAACCAGTCGGATAATAAGCTAAACAGCCTGCATTTGAAGATAAAAAGTACCTATTATCAACTTTAAAATATATCAGAATGTTTAAATTGTACACAGAATATTTGAACTAAATACCGAATATTTTTTCAAATGACTACAAAGTCATTTTATGTTGCTTAAGGAACTTGACCGTTTTAAATTACGCCTGCTAGTGACAGTGTCTACCAAAATCGGAACACAGCCTAAAGCAACGCAGTGAATGAAACGTTGAAAACATTTCAGATACAGCTGGAAACAAAGACAAGTTGTTGGTTCATAAACTTTTTCTTTACTAGATGTGTTTGTTAAAACGTATGGTTTTACAGTCCGAAAAAGGTATAAAAAATGTATTGTACGACTGTGCTGTTGTTGGTAGTTTTATTACAAAAGAGAAACAATTATTGAACAAAATATTTTAAACCGACAAAATTATTGTGTAATATTTTGTTACACGTAACACATACACACACTCACGCACATATACACATGTATTCGTTGACGGACGAACGGACGAATATGTGGACATGTGAATTTTGTTATGATATTTTGAAGCGACTTCATTATTATTTTTTAAGTTTAAGTTGTTACATGCAGCGTGTGTGTAAAAGCGCGCGCACGCGTGCACACACACACAAACACACACACGGACGTACACACACACATACACACTGGCACGCAAACATACCCGCACGCATACCATTTTTTTTGTTACGGGGAGGAAACCTAAAGGTACACCGAAGCCTTGGGAGAGACTCCAGGTTATGCAGGATTTTTACTCACTAAAACCTCCTCGGTGGCCTTCCTCAGCTTCTCTCACGGACTCATCTCTTGGAGGACGTGTACCTCCTTCACCATGCGGTGCTTACGGCGAGATGCTACCACACACACCGCCGTCCTTCTAGGGGTTCCTTGTTGGACGGTTCGAGCTCCCTCTCTAGCCGTCCGCAAGCCCAGACCCGCACGCATACCTACACGCATGTACGCAGGTACGCACACACAAACATATTCACATATACGGCCGGACGGATACACACATGTGCACGTACACGCATATTATAATGTACTTATGAGTTCATTCAGAAAAGTATTGCATAAATGTTTAATAGCGCATACCCCGCAAGCGAATTAGCCTAGCTATTCAACGAGTAATTCTAGCGTTCTGGGAACTAGTGGTAGAGACAGTAATTTTGATGCAGCTTTTATATTTAATTTCTAGTACTGCCACTTAATATATATGATTTTTTAAACTTATAATTGAAATATTAAATAATTACTAGTCACCCGTCGCATCGGTCGAAATTCGACCGTAATTTAAATTAAAAACTAAACTTCATATTGTCCAAAGTAGTACGAATATTTCTTCAATTCAAATAAAATGTAATAATTTTCAAGTAATTTTGAACGCACCTGTTAAATATAAAAAGAGGTTTAATTAGCTAAGCCGCATTTAAAAGCAATAGCGGGTATTTTGACAATGACACTGACATTTCTGACGTTATGTGTTTTCATAGTAAGACATTGAATGTTCTATTTCGTCTATTATTTATTTATGTGTTTGTGACAAATGCACGGTAGTATGTGTAATGTGTTTTTAGTTGATTTTAAGTATGTTATATGCATTATTTGAAAAAAATAATAACATTCTCCACTCCTTTTCTACGTTCACTATAGCTGTGAAAAAATTCATACTAATCCGTCCGCGGCATATTACTTAAAAACGCACCATAAGTTTATGCTTCCCGTATTAATATATAGATAACTATCGTTGAACTTCTGAAATTAACCATATATATATTGTTTGGTAGAATTGAATTGCACTATTGTCTTTGTAGTCATCAAACTGCGGTATTATGTAGGACACGAATTTATATTTAAAATCCGTGTAATAAGTATACTAATATATCGTACTTTATACTTTACATATAGTAGCAATGCGTCAGTACTATACAAAACTGTATAAAGCATTATTCACTCAAACAATTCTTGTGTTTTCTTACATTTAATGTGTGGTTCAGGATGGTTAGTTCGGGTCCATTGCTATGAATAAATTTAAATAATATTATTTGTTCTTAAGCAAACGTATGTTAAATGCGAAATTATTGTTCGACACCAGTAGGGTAACGTGATACGGACATTGGCCATTCTAATGGGCGCTTACAGAGAAAGCCATGTTCACATTACAGTCACAAAAAGGCAAAACAAAATGTTAAGTGCAAGTATTAAGGTTGTATTAAGGATTCTGTACCATCTTAAAAAAAATCACGTGTGTTCTATGGGAGGTGAAAAAAAATTAGATTGGTTGAAAAACTTGACAAAACTGTCGCATGTTTTGATCGAGCAAAAAACATTTTTGGTTCATGGAACCCCCGTCGCAAATATTAATTTCATTGTGTTTTTAGAATTGATAGTATCACTGTTCATGAGATATAACCTGATGATAGATAGATAGCGAAGTTTTAGTTATAGGCTTCCGTTTTCACCCTTTGGATACGGAACCCTAAAAATATTGTGAAGCCAAGGATACACGCTGTTTTATGTAATGTTCTTAATATAAAGATTAATGTTACTCTTTAACATAAAGATTGCTGTTCGAGTTTAAACCACTACGACTTGTAAATAACCACGGAACGAAAGAACAAGTTACTGCTTAGAAACAAGTACGTATGAAACAACACAGAAAGGTTAACTTATGGGATAATCTTTTAACATGATCCGAAACGGAAACCGCGGGAAATAGATAATTTTTATTATATTTCATCAAAGTAATGATGGATGGATGGATGGACGCTACATTTAAATATTTCTAATTATTATAAAGTAATACATATGTTACACAAAATCCATTGCTCTAATATAATTTGAGTTTAAATGGATATCATCTTAATATAATTCATGTTGATTTATGCAACTATTTGCTACTTCAATCTTAGCTTATGAAATCAGAGCTATATTAGACGAGTGAAGTATGGAATTTAGTATATGAATGCCAGTGATTTTCTATGAAGTTATACTCCAGTCGAACGAGCAGGCATAGGCGAGTCCACCTGATTGTAAGTGGTCACTGCCGCCCATGAATATCTGAAAGCATCTTCATACAGAACAGAGATTCTATTTGAAGTTAGTCATAGATGCGCTGCTACTGTCGAGGACTAAGATGATCGCCTTATATAAAAGTGTACCGGCAACCACACCCTTCCATCAAAACGCAAGAACTGCTTCACGATAGAAATAAGTGTGGCGTTGGTACCTCCCCGGTCGAATTACACTGATTCTACGACCTGATAATTCCCCCTACATATGTGGTGAAAAGCCATATAAAGGCAGCACACGTCATTCCACTGCTGCTATTCAGCAACTTGACACTAATGTCGAAAATGATCTGCTGTGCAAGTGTACACCTGGCTTTAGGGTTAAACAGATGTAGTCCTTAATGGTTCTTGGAAATATGGCCTTTTGAAACACGCTGTTGACAACGCAAATATGTATTTACCGTATGTATAATAAATAGGTAACTTCTTTGAAATCTTTGGCGTCATAAGTATTTACTTCATCAACAATGTTTGATTTAATATAAAAGAATATTAAACCCGCCCTGACATTTTCTAGCTGTTATATTGCCATTAGTGTATGTGATTTCATATGCTTTATCTTCTTTGTTTAATCATACTAATCATACTAATTATTAATTTATTAAGGCGAAAGTTTGTGAGTGTGTATGTTTGTTACTTCTTCCCGTCTAAACGGCTGGAGCGATTAACATAAAATTTGGTAGGGAGTTAGCTGAAGCGCTGGATTAACATATAGGCTACTTTTTACTGTGGGAAAATATCTTACTCCCACGGGACAATCGATACATCAATTTTGATGCAGGTGAAGCTGCGGGGTTTATCTAGTTAACAATAAATAACTACCTGTTGGTAAGTAGCCACTACTTTCTACACTCATTAGCCCCACACTAGTATTTTTTCCCGTGTCGCAGGTACCATAGACACATACAAGACGAATACACAAACACCCAGACCCAGAACATGAATCTAAACTCATCATTCAGATACCTGTCTGGCCGGATCGAACCCGGGACCCATTGCGCGTCAGACCGGATGGTAACCGCTCAGCCATGCGGGTCAAAAGTACTGTTCAAGAACATGAAAAATTGCAGTTCGTCTGATATCGGCTATGCTTTCCTTTCCCTGAGGAGTACGTTGAAAAGATTTTTGTCTCTACCTTCAAATCATTTATGAGGCAGAAATGGTATGGTGGATCTCTTACCAAGCTAGAAAATATCAGCGCATACCACTGTTGATATAAAGAAGACACCAATGTATTTCCAGCGTGAAGCAGTTTTTGAGTTTCGATGAAAGGGTGTGGTTGCCGGCACACGTTTATATGAGGCACCATCATAGTCCTCTAAAGTAGCGACATAATTGTAATTGAGTTCAGATAGAACCACATGTTCTGTAGGAAGTTGCTTACAGATGTCCATGGGCGACAGTGACCACTTACCATCAAGTGGACTGAATGCTCGTTTGCTACTTCGATCTTAAAAAAAAACAGAAACCACGAACTGCGAAAAAATCTGTTAGCCTCAAACATCCGACTAGTAAATATTTTATTCATATATTTAACATCTTACAATTGTTATGTTAATTTTTTAAAAACTGATTTCTTTGTAACTTATTTTCTTAATTAGTGTTTTGCACTAATTTCCTTAACCTGATCTTTGCACCCTACCTTTTCTTTATTTTCCCCTAAACCTTAACTGCGCACCATGAGTTTGCCTGGAAGAAGTTGTTGAGGCCGCCTTTTGTAATAGTGTGATTTCACTGTATTATTTTTATCTTTACTGGGTACAATAAAGTACATTATTATTATTATTATTATTACCAATTTCACAACTACGAGCCAACTCTTACAATCATAAAGTTAAGGTATTTCGTTGGCAGGAAATGAGGTCTCTATGTGGTAAGCTATACTGATTGTAAGCAAGACAAATCATTCTCTATTCCATGCCTTTGTTTGCTGAGGTTTCTAGGACAGAAGCAATTAACACAGGGTCAAACGCCTGGTGTTGACTGTCAGGGAAAAGGGCTATTGGGTTCTTGGTTTAAGAGCTGATCTGATTTTATGTATCAAAGTGTTGACCAAATTTATATAACCACTAGCGTATTTGGTACTTTTCTATGAACATCATATTAAAATTATAAATTCTCTGAAATTTGACTCACGGATAGTTTATGAGCGAGATTAATATATGCTCATTACCTTAACTTAGTAAAAATACTTCGTAACAAAATGTCTCGCCACGAGAGATTTTTTTTTAAGTTGTTCATATATTTTGAAATTTATTTTGAGATTCTAAAAGGTGAAGCTGTGTTGTTCATGGGAATATTGCATTCCAGCAAACTGCTATTTGATACTGTTTGCTGGATGAAACATAGATCCCATCAAATACAAAATATTCATATATATATGAGAGTGTATGTATTTTATATTTATATATGTAGTTGTGTGTTATATTAATAATCTTATAGATGAGTTGGTCGACGGAAAAATCTAAACAATTCCTATCATAATCCCAAACCTACTCGGGTATTAGCTACAACCGACCAGTAGCATCTACAAACCAATTGGTACTGCAAAATCACAAACTAACTTAATTAAAATCGGTTTCGCCGTTTTAATCTCTTCTAAACACATAGTATATTAAAGCTTCGTCGAAATCAACAAACCACTTAGGAAACTGAACATTATAATAATACAAAACCGGAATTTTATTTAAAGAAGATAGAGGTCAATCTATGTATGTCATAGTTTAATGTTAAACACGTATCTGAGGCCTTTCAAGTAAGTCCTCAGGGGCGGCATTTGCGGCCAATCTTATGTAAGACAAAGATTTTATCTATGGTTGATTACAGATTTTATTATTAGAAATTTTTATATCAGATTGAAGTACCAGATGAGAATGCACGTCACCTGACGGTAAGTGGCCATTGCCACCTAAATAATGGGTTTTATCTGCCTTGGGCAGATGTCCTGTTTGATGTTGCTTACAGATGTCTATACATCTGTAAGCAACATCAAACCAATATGGGTTGTATCTGAAGACAATTACAGATACGTCGCTACTCTCGAGGACTATGGTTGCACCATATAAAAGTGTACCGGAAACCACACCATTTCAACGAAACGCAAGAAACACTTCACGATGTTTGACCTTGATGAACTGCATGATTGCTTGCTAATTACATATAAGAAACCGACTAAACATGTATCGGCACGTGCACGAAGGTTTCCGTACCATAATTTATAAAAACTTCAACAAAATTACGTTTGTCATATGGAACTTATAATTTTTTGAAAACTTGGCAACCGCTGCCGTGTGTTTTCATCAAGCAAAAAAACATGTTTGTTGAAGCACCCCTTAAATATTTGTCCCATCCAGTTATTTTTGAAGTATTCGGTTAGTATTGAAGCGGAAGGCGCGTCGAGCGTTGCTAACTTCACATCGTCGCGACTTGGCAGAGTCGTGAAGTCAGCCGAGGGTGGCAGGAACATTATTGTGAACGTCACTCAAAAGCGACTACACGGAACTGTCTCTGCGTTTCGGTCTTTTATAAAATTATTTACCATTAAATGTATTCGGTGCTATTTTTGTGATAAAAGTCTTTGTAATAATTATATCACGAGAATTGACACGAAGATTTGTTATTCTTCACGAGACCCATAGTCGCCTTCACCATCTTTTTTATTTTTTTTTATCTGACTGAAGCAGCAAACGAGCACGTAGTCCTACTGATGGTAAGTGGTCACTGCCACCCATGGACATCTGTAATCAACTACATACAGAACATGGGTTCCATCTCAAGTCACAGATGCGTTGCTACTCTCGAGGATTATGATGGTCGCCTCATGTGAAAGTGTGCCGGCAACCACACCTTCTACCGAAAGGCAAGAAATGCTCCACGCTAGAAATAAATAGGTGTGGCGGTGGTACTTCCCCGGTCGAACTACACTAGTAACATGTAAACTAAATCTAAACCTGTAAAACTATGAAGATAATTGATGTCGCTTAAAAAAAAACTGTTCTTAACGCGGCAATTCAACTCTCTAGATATTACGTTCATAAGATACAGCCTCAGACAGGAACTCCCTGTAATAGATTCCCGGTTTTGGCCTTTGGGACACGGAGCTCTAAAAAGGAACAATTCGTTATCCACCGCATATTTTATATAAACACAATATTCATAACGAGATTATTTAAATTTCACCATTACACTTCAAAAAAGCGTTAACATATGGGAATAACTACATAACCGGAATAGTCGCACACATCTTTTATAACGTCCAACGAATGTCATAGTTCAATAGGCTTTGCGCAACTTTTACTGGTTGGACCGCCATTGGGACACAAGGTAAACAATTTCGTTGGTATTTCATTCCATATTACACGATGCTCTTGTTAGTTGAGCATTATCAATTGCTTTTTGATTGTTACTTTGTGTGTCAAGCCGTTTGATGTCAAAACCTTTCTGATTTAGACATCTTGACGAGTTCGTGTTATTATAATTATTGGTTTTGTTTGAACTTTGGTTGGCGCAATTTCATCTAATGGCTTTTTGAGGTCGACTGTTGGACGTAGGTATCCTCTAATGAGATTTTGCTAATAGGTACCGCTTTAGACATGCGTGTTGCTGAACGTCCATGTTTCAACTGTTGGACATAGGCCTGTACTAATGAGAGTTTGTATATAGTCAGAAAGCATTTACATCTCAAAATCATTCACGTTAAACAAGACGCTGTTACCCATTTTTGTCCCTTAGTCGCCTTTTACGCCTTTGTAATATTTTTTTATAAAGCTATGGCATAGCTTTTATCACGGGCTTTGAGGGCGGCGACCGAATAAAGAAATTCCGTAACGAAAAAAGCCTAATACCCTCCACTCCCCCTGCCATGTAGCGCTGCCGAACGTTCGCTTAACGTCTGTGTATGTGGTACGACGGTACAAAGCTCCCACGGGTCGAGACGAGTTGCTCGGAAATCGGACGAGTATATAAACAGCTGTTTGTGAGAAAATATATAGTATTAAAGAAAAAAACTTAATTAATATCAAGAAAGGAAATATTTAATTGATGAATAATTTTAATTGCATAGATCGATAAAAGATGCTATGCAATAGCTTTACCGCAGCAGTTCCCAAGTGCCGCACGTTTTTTTTTTGTTTGCAATGTACTTCTATATTTGCAGAGCCCTTAAATCGATACTGGACAAGAATTTACCACTTATTAATACCTCTTATAAGTTGGCTTCTTAAATACCACTGCCACTTAATTAAAAAAGACTGCCTAGGAAAGGTTATAACAAGTTATAAATGGAATAAGGAAATAATAAAAAGTGTACAATATGTTCTAGGAATATTAAATAGGAGTCCACATTTACATACATTCTTGATAACTTATTTGCATAAACTCATTTAGACTCGAGGACAAGTTTTTGAGCCGCAAATGGGTTTCTTCAGAGCGCGAATCCGTGAATCTTTGTTCATAGTAAATGGTGAATTTTTCATCTTTATTGCCCTACTTCTTCCAAACCTTTAGGCATTAGGGCTGCCCACCCCAAATTATGGTAATTCGACGACACTCAGTGGAAAATACGCGAGAAATTATTACGAATCTATCTTAAGCTGGCTTTTCACTGAAATACTCGTATGATGAATTGCATGTTACTGGATTTAAATTGAAATTAAAAAGCAATCGGGCCTATGTATGACGATAATTATATTATATTATTTTATTATCACCTCTATTCGTCCTATATACTAAAAACAAAGTCGCTTTCCGCTGTCTGTCCCTATGTATGCTTACATCTTTAAAACTACGCTACGGATTTTAATGCAGTTTTATTAGCAGAAAGAGTTATGAAAGAGTTAATTTTAGATTTTTGACTTTTAGGCGGAATGAAGTTCGTCAGGTCAACTAGTATTACAATATAAAGAAAAAACAAATTAAATAAAGTTATTTGTGATAAAGTATACGTTGTATAAATCATACTTTATATAAGTAATTTACAATCCAAAACGTGGAAGTGATATTTTGAGAAAATTAAAATACTTATACAAAATTACAGTGGTGATAAAATTTATTACGCACATATACCGGCGTTAATTACAAGTCAGCTCATCTACAAACTCTTAATGAAATATGAAGGTCGTATATTACCTAAATTGATCCAAGACAATAATATTAATATGTACCTCAGTGAAAAGTCGGCCTTAATCTCAGATTGGGGCGCTGCGGTTCCCGGGGTCCTTAAATTGCGCGTGACGGCGAGACGACTCGTTAATACTGTTTGTTTTGCCCTCCATTTGCACATTTTTTCATAATTGAGCAGCCTCTTATCTCAAAAACGAAAGGTACCTCGAAATAAAAGGAACCTTTGAAGTGGTACCGAGGGCAGGCAAGGGTTCGAAAAAAATAATTCGCAATTTTTTGCCCGATTATCCACATTTTGCGGACCGAAAAAAAAGTCATAAACCACAATTATAAAATAAGGCTACGTGAATTAAGATGTTATCAGCACGCTTGCGAGCTTTGTAATATATTTTGTAATGAGCTTTTGTGCATGGTATACACATTTTCTGAGAAAAAGAGGTTTTAAATTAAAATGGCAAACGAACATCAGTCCACCTGATGGTAAGTAGTCACTGCCGCTTCATATAGAACAAGGGTATTATCTGAAGTCAATCACAGATGCGTTGCTACTCCCGAGGTTAAAGATGGTCTCTTCAAATGAAGGTGAGCTGTAAGATTATCTCCGTTATGCTCTCGAGGTTATTTGTGAATTCCCACAATTTCGGTTGAACGTTAATTATTTTTGGTAGATCGAAAATTAGTCATATATGTCATAAATAAAATTAAATGAAACGATTGCAAACGAAACAGGATGGAACTATAATCACATGATGAACATATTTAAAAAAAAATACACAAACACCCAGACCCAGAACAAGAATTTAAACTCATCATTCAGATACCTGTCTGGCCGGGAATCGAACCCGGGACCCACTGCGTGTCAGACCGGCATGGTAACCGCTGCGCCACGCGGGTCGTCAAATTTATTAAATAGTTTTCTTTTACGCTACCCAAGTTTTACGCTACCATCAATCGAGAACTTTGCAGTGATTTAAATTGCGGATTTATACAAGCAAAAACAAAAAAATATGTACACTCATAAAGTTATGCAAATATGCACATGCCATAAAAAGCTACGTTTATGGAATGACACACAGACACGTGACTTTGTTTATCTGTATAGATTCACGCTTGATTACATTCCAGCTCAAATTGCCAGATGATTGCGGTTGAAAAGGTAACGAAGCGAGTTACGGGGAAATCCGTACGATTTTAGTAATTTACATTTTATACCACGTAATGGAAATACGGCTATCAAGCCACCTGCTGTTTAGTAACGGGGGTCACGGTCGCTCATTTTAAGTTCACAGAAAATAAATGTGAATAAATCGCTGTCGTTCGTAGGAGTAGCTGTATGGAATACCAGATTCCACTTCTATGAACGGGTGCTAAATTAATATGCGTTAGTCGCATTAGACGTTACGTAAAATTAAAAGCAAATATATTATAGGCAAAAATATTTTATTCTATTCTCAAAATATTAAAGTATTAAATACATTTTATAGCTTTTTATCTCGGGCTTTGAGCGCGGCGACCGAATCATGAAATTCCATAACGAAAAAACCTAACACCCTCCACTCCACCTAGCATGTAACGCGGCTAAGCGTTCGCTTAACGTGGATGTACGACAGTAAACTCGCACGGATCGAGACGAGCTGCTCGGAAATCGGACGAATATGCAGCTGTTTGTAAGAAAGTATATAGTATCAAAGTCAAAAAAACTTGAATTAATATCAAAGAAAAAATACTGCATGAATAAATAATTATTATAATTGCATAAGTTGATAAAAAAATGCTATGCAATAGCTTTACCGCGACAGTCCCCGAGTGCCGCACGTTTTTACTACATAACATTATATTACTACATATTATTATTACATTTTTATTTGTATAACATTGAGGAAGCAAACTGGCATGTAGACCGCCTGAATAGTCATGCCACCTATGGAAATCTGTAAATGACTTCTATTTAAGTCAATCACAGACGCGTTGCTACTCCTGAGAACTATGATGGTCGCTCCGTCGATACGAAAGTGGGCCGGCAAGAGTAATGAAAAGCAAGAACTGCTTGACGCTAGAAATAGGAGAGTATTATATTAGTACTAGCTGTCCCGACAAACGTTGTTTTGCCATATAAAAAATAAAAAAAAATGTTAAGGGTGGACAACCCTTAAGTGGTATGAAAAATAGATGTTGGCCGATTCTCAGACCTACTGAATAAGCATATAAAATTTGGTAAAAATCGGTCAAGCCGTTTCGGAGGAGTGTGGCAACAAAAACTGTGACACGAGAATTTTATATATTAGTATATAACACCCGAGTGGAACCATACTAGTTATACTACCTACAGATTTTACGATAGTTATTGGTAGAACAACAATAGTTATTGGAATTGTGATTTGAAGTAAACTTTTCTTGATCCAATGGTACATTTATGGAGATTTTTTTATTCTTAATATGAAGTTGTTTGTTCCAGTCAATCAATTTTAATCCGAGTAAGATTTCAATGCTTTTAAAAATACCATGTCTTACAGGCCATTCTAAATATAAAATAATTACTTTCTCGTCTTATTTCATAAAATTAGTACTGTGACCATCTTAGTGTACAAGAGTGGCAAGTGGCAACTCATCTATGACTGGCTGCGCGTTGAACTTCTGTTTTGCAGTTAGTTAATAGCGATGTTCAATTGATGCTTAAGAGCAGTGATAGCCTAATGGTTGAAACTTGCCCTCTCGATCGGGAGGTCCGAGGTTCAAACCCAGGCACGCACCACTGATTCATGTGCGTATTATAAATTAATTATCACTGCTTTTCGGTGAAGGAAAACATCGTGAGGAAACCTACACACCCGAGAGTTCTTTAAAAAAAAAAAAGTTCTCGGAGGTGTGTGAAGTCCACCAATTCGCACTTGGCCAGCGCGGTGGACTATGGCCTAACTCTCTCATTCAGAGAGAAGACCCGTGCCCAGCAGTGGGCCAATAATGGGTTGATGGGGGGAATAGCGATGTTCCACCAGCCGGTGTTAATGACCACTTACCATCAATGGACATTTTGCTCATTTGCTACTTCAATCCCTCAATTTCAACTTAAACCCAACGGTGATTTTACCCTAATTGTAACTAACATATTATTAATATGTTATATTAATACGCTGTAACATGATTTATTGAAACATCTATAACTACACAATTTCATGAGAGACGATTTATCCTTTCGTGCATTGAGTTGCCTGTCGATGGCAGTTACTGTGCAATTGGAGCTCAAAACAATACATCATCTTTGCATAAAGCTCGTTCTAATGACAAGCCAATAAGGCCGATCACACCCGATACGGTTATCGGATCGGATCCGGAAAGCTGAGACACTGATGTTATCGAACAGCTTAAGTGCTTTGCGACTCGTCCGGCTTGGCGGCTCCTCATAAAACTAGATAAGACTTGTAGATCGGATATTGATTGATTGATTCGTGCCGTGTGGCTCCGGCGATACAGAATAGACCACCCCATAACTACCCGTGGGTGTCGTAGAAGGCGACTAAGGGTTTATATACCAGGTAGATGGGCAGCAGCGTCTACATGGGCATTCATCATCTCACTGCGACGGTCCCATTGGTTGCTGGGTCTGACACTGCCTGGCGTAATTCCCTAAGGTGTCCCGCTTGGTGGTAAGATCTCTGTTGGATCTGCCTGGCTAGCTACCACCCCCAGGTCGGAACCTACCGTTAATAGCGACTCGTCGTGTTTCGGTAGCGTACCTGGGAGCCAGTTTATCCCCCTTCCTCCCCCCTTTCCCCTCCTTTTGCGATGCCTCCGACCTCGTATCTTCCGGGACCGCTGGGTGCTTTAGGCACCGATGCCCTCTGAGGCGTGGTGTATTGGCGCGGGGGCCAGGGAGACCCGGTGAAACGGTTTTCCGCTGGCCGCCCGCTGGTTAGTTGGGGACCCGAACCCGGGCAACACTGGCAACCTCTGGCCCGGGAGGCTGTCCCGCCAACCGGTGTAAAGTCCTGTTGCATGGCTGCCTTGCCGGAGTAAGAGACCGGTGTGGAGCCAGGCAGTCGTGTACGGGGGGGACCGGGGGCCCTTCCGTCCCCCGCGCCAGCATCCCACATCACTTCCGTAGGCACGGTGTTGGGAGACCCACATCTTAACCTGTGAAGCGTTGACGGAGCATTGCAAATCCTTTCTAGTCCCTACTCTTTTTAAAAAAAAAAAAAAAAATCAATGGCAAGGCAAAAAAAGAAAAAAGTATGCGCAGCGGCTACTCCCTCCACACTTATTGTGGACATGTGCAATATCAGGGGGGTCCATTCCAATCTGAATGCTGTCCATCACCATCTCGAGACGGCAAAGCCGGCTTTTCTCTTTTTGACGGAGACGCAAATATCAACTCCGGACGACACATCGTATCTTCAGTACCCCGGCTATAATCTTGAGCACGCTTTTAGGCGTCGAGCCGGGGTTTGTGTGTATGTTCGGGGAGACATCTGCTGTCGCCGTCTCGCCTGCCTGGAAGACAAGGACCTATCCTTGTTGTGGCTGCGCGTAGACGTTGGGGGGCATACCCGTATCTACGCGTGCCTATATAGGTCCTATAGCGGAGATGTAGAGACAACTCGACTATTCGAGCACGTCCAGTGGGCGACCGACAGAGTGCTGCAGCAGTGCCCTTCGGCGGAGTTAGTGATTTTGGGTGACTTCAACGCTCACCATGTTGACTGGCTTGGTTCCCGTGTCACTGACTTCGCCGGGAGGACTGCATACGACTTCTCCTTGGCATATGGGCTCTCTCAAGTTGTACCCGGTTTTACTAGGGTACCTGATATAGAGACCCATACTGCTTCCTTGCTAGACCTTCTGCTGACTACCCACCCTGCGGATTACCAAGTGAAGGTCGGGGCCCCACTAGGCACTTCTGACCATTGCTTGGTGAGCTCTGCGGTGCCCTTGACGCCACCCGTAGGGACTCGTCCCCCCGGGAGGCGACAAGTTTGGCACTATAGGTCAGCAGACTGGGACGGATTCCGGGAATTCCTGGCTTCGTACCCATGGAGGCAGCTGTGTTTCGTCTCGGGTGATCCTAGCACGTGCGCTAACTCTGTGACCGATGTGTTGCGGCAGGGTATGGAGTGCTTCATTCCGAACTCTGTCGTGGCCGTCGGAGGGCGGAGTCAGCCCTGGTTTGATGCATCTTGCGCTAAGGCGTTAAGTCTTAAGCAAGATGCATATCAAGCCTGGGCATCTGCGCACGCGTGCAAGGATCCGAAGTACCCCGAGCTTCGAACTGCTTTCAATGCTGCCTCCAGGTCAGCAAAGAAGCATATGGCTAAGGCGAAGTCTAGGCACGTCGGCAGGATTGGCGAGCGACTACTAGGTTACCCCTCCGGGAGTCGTGCCTTCTGGTCGCTGGCCAAAGCTGTCGAGGGTAATTTCTGCCGATCCTCACTTCCACCCCTTCGGAATCTCGACAACTCTCTGGCCCATACGGCAAAGGGAAAAGCCGATCTTCTGGGCACCCACTTTGCCTCAAACTCGACCCTTGATGACGGGGGAGCCACACCGCCTACCATCCCGCGGTGTGGGAGCTCTATGCCTAATATACGCTTCACCCAAAAGGCCGTAAGGCGAGCTCTACTGTCCCTTGATGTCAAGAAGTCGAGTGGGCCAGACGGAATTCCCGCAGTGGTGTTGAGGACGTGCGCTCCCGAGTTGACTCCCATCTTAACGCGCTTATTCTCGCTTTCTTACACCACAGGACAAGTACCGTCTTCGTGGAAGGTAGCCCTTGTTCACCCTGTACCCAAAAAAGGTGACCAAAGTGACCCGGCCAATTATAGGCCAATAGCAATAACCTCCTTGCTCTCAAAGGTAATGGAGCGTGTTATAAACACACAGCTCCTCAGGTACCTCGAGGACCACCAGTTGATCAGCGACCACCAATACGGTTTTCGCAAGGGCCGTTCAACTGGTGATCTTCTGGTATATCTCACACACCGCTGGGCGCAAGCCATTGAGAGCAACGGAGAGGCATTGGCAGTGAGCCTAGATATTGCCAAGGCTTTCGACCGGGTCTGGCACAGGGCTCTTCTCGCGAAGCTTCCATCTTACGGTCTGCCCGAGAGGCTGTGCACGTGGACGGCTAGCTTCTTGTCTGAGCGGTACATCAAGGTCGTAGTCGACGGGTGCTGCTCAGACACGAAACCTATTAATGCTGGTGTACCTCAAGGTTCCGTCCTCTCTCCCACACTGTTTATTCTGCATATCAATGACATGTTGCAACAAATCAGCAACATGCATTGCTATGCAGATGACAGCACGGGAGATGTTGCACACACAGGCCGTGCGAACGCCTCTCGGACACTCGTGGAAGAAAGTAGAATCCGACTTGTGTCTGAAATCGAGAACTCTCTGGAGCGAGTCTCGACATGGGGTCGACTTAATCTTGTTGAGTTCAACCCCACGAAGACACAAGTCTGCGCGTTTACCGCTAAAAAAACCCCATTTGTTGTAGCACCAAAGTTTCAGGAAATTCCGCTCACCATTAATAAAAGCTTGGGGATCCTGGGAGTTGACATATCGTGTGATGTGCAGTACCGGAGTCATTTGGAAGGTAAAGCCAAGTTGGCATCTAAAAAACTGGGCGTTCTTAACAGAGCCAAGCAGTACTTCACTGGGGGGCATCTTCTTCTGCTTTATAAGGCACAAGTAAGGCCCCACATGGAGTACTGCTCGCATCTCTGGGCTGGAGCGCCACAGTACCAACTCAACCCACTTGACTCCGTACAGAAGCGAGCGGTCCGAATCGTCAACGACCCAAGGATCACCGATCGGTTAGAACCCTTAAGCTTGCGGAGGGACATAGGTTCCCTTTGCGTGTTCTACCGGCTTTATAATGGTGAGTGTTCCGAGGAACTGTTTGATCTGGTGCCCACATCACCCTTCCTTTATCGCACCACTCGCCGACGGATGAGGTTCCATCCGCATCAACTGGACTCGTGGCGGTCATCCACGGTTCGGTTTGCGCGCTCGTTCCTGCCACGGACGTGCAAGATGTGGAATGAACTTCCTCCTGAGGTATTCCCGGGGCGCTACGACATGGGGTTCTTCAAGAAAGGTGTAAAAAGAGCTCTCCTCCAAAGCCGGCGATGCATTGGCGACTCCTCTGGTGTTGCAAATGTCCATAGGCGACGGTGACTGCTTTCCATCAGGTGGCCCGTCAGCCTTATCGTTAGGTCTTAATATAAAAAAAAAAAAAAAAAATTGAAAGATTCGTTTTACATTTTATGCATGCAAAGTAGAAGGTAAGAAAATAAAAAAAGAAAATGAAGCAAATTGATTTTTAATTCCTTTTGTGGCCTTATGTTAAAGTAAGAGAGGCATTTGTACTTATTTTGTATAAGCCTACAAAATGTCCTTTACAATATTTCTTATTCTTGATCCATCAAGGAAAGTTGATGGGATAATCCGGATCAGAATATAAAAATAGTCCTTTTAGGCGAACACAACCGCTGGTTCGTATCGGCCTACAAAAGTACGTATAATTCCAGAAAGCGAAAACTCTTTATAATGTTATGCGTGTACATGGATAGGGATTAAATCCAGGAGATTTCTAACAGTCCTGTCACAAAATAAGTTACAGTAGTCACTTTGATCAAAATCTTCACTACTTTGCGAGGATGATGAAAACATCTAATATATAAAATTCTCGTGTCACAGTTTTTGTTGCCATACTCCTTCGATACGGCTTGACCGATTTTTACCAAATTTTATATGCTCATTCAGTAGGTCTGAGAATCGGCCAACATCTATTTTTCATACCCCTTAAGGGTTGTCCACCCTTAACATTTATTTTTAATTTTTATACGGCAAATCACCGTTTGTCGGGACAGCTAGTTTACTTATAAACTATTTGACGTCTTTATTCTTTAGGCTATCGTCAAATTATTACTGTTATATATTTTTTATAAGGTTGAAATACCATAGGTCTACTCAATAGTAAGCGCCCCTGACTGCTTCTTAAGTACTGCACTGACTGCAACTATAAGCAACTTCATCTAAAACAGAGGTTTTATATGATGAACATGGCTGGCAATCAAAGCATCTCACCAAAATACTGGGATTGATAGAAATGTAGGTGGTAGAACCAGAGTAGTTCGACCGGGGAAGCACCACCGCCACACCTATTTCTAGCGTGAAGCATTTCTTGCGTTTCGATGGAAGGGTGTGGTTGCCGGCACACTTTTAGATTAGAAGGCGACCATCATAGTCCTCGGGAGCAGTAACGAATCTATGATTGACTTCAGATAGAACCAATGTTCTATATGAAGTTGCATGGGCGGCAGTGACCACTTACCATCAGGTGGACTGCATGCTCGTTTGCTACTTCAGTCATATATAAAAAAAATAGAACAGCGTTAGAAATAGGTAGTACTGTTAGTGGTACCTCCCCATTCGCATTCTTCCACAGTGGTTCTTCGTCATATAGACTGAGATTTATTCCAAGAATTTATTTTGCTTTTTCACACTCGGCACTCTTTTCGTTGCCTTAAACTAAAGCACGTAACACTTCCAGATCCCGTATTTTATCGTAAATGCGTACCCTACAATCCTACAATCTTCAGATTATCGTCAATGTAACCGGATATTTGCGCCCGGCCTAACATTTCGATTCGAATGTCATCCAGCTATTACGTAAAAGAGGTTTGTTTCCCGACAAAGACATCAAATCGACACGGGATTGCGGATTCGTCGTATTTCGAAAAAATAGGAATTTAACTTATATACTGACATTAAATAACATTAATATTAGTATGGTTTTAAAGATAACATATAGTTCACGGAGCAGTGATAGTCTAATAGTTGAAACTTGTCATCTCAATCGGGAGGTCCGAAATTCAAACCCAGGTATGCACCACTGATTTATGTGCCTATTAGAAATTAATTATTACTGCTTTTCGGTGAAGGAAAACATCGTGAGGAAACTCATGCCCGAGAGTTCTTTAAAAAAAAGCTGTCTGAGTGTGTGAAGTCCAACAATTCCCACTTAGCCAGCGTGGTGGACTATGGACTAAAACTCTCTCATTCTGAGAGAAGACCCGTGCCCAGCAGTGGGACAATAATGGGTTGCACCCCCATGTTTAGTTTAAAATTCATAATAGTAGAACATCCAACTAAAAAGTTAGGAACTTTTTAAATAGCAAATTTTTCCTCTTTTGTAAAGTTACTATTGTCGAGATATAACAAGATTGCTTTCTAACATCGATATGATAAAATATTCTCAGGGATCCGTAGCCAAAGAGTAAAAACGAGACCCTATGACTAAGACACTGATGTCCGTCTGTCGATCTTTCTGTCACCATGCTGTACCTCATAAACCAAGATAGCTAGACAGTTGATTTTTTTACATATGGTATATTTCTATTGTAGCTAAAACAAACGCTATAACAATAATCAGAATAGAATATTTTTTTAAGGTGGCCACCCATACAACAAACACGTTTTATTTGCTTGATTAAAACACGCGACAGCAATGCCAAGTTTTATAAAAATCATAACTCCCCTACAACATGGAAATATACGGAACCCTTCATGCCCGAGTCCCACTCACACTTAGCCGGTTTAAAATTATAACTCCCCTACAACATAGAAATATACGGAACCCTTCATGCGCGAGTCCCACTCACACTTAGCCGGTTTTTTTATTTATCGTGTACTGAGATAAGAGCAGTTCTAAAAAAGCTTTAAATGTACTAACTTCAATTTATTGTCGAAAATATCAAACTTCTACAAGGTATTTCATCTTAAATAACAATTCGAAAAATAAATATTTGATTTATACCTTGTCATAGAAACATTGAACAAACTTGAAGATTGATTATATGTAAAATCATGTCATGTGATAAAAAAATTGTAAGTTGACCCTATCCTAATGTGACGTGATGTCATCGCGGATCTTTGTGGTATGTCATTTGCCATAAGAATACACTAAGGTATATTCGGTAGTAAAACCCGTATTCGTCACACCTATCTCATATAAAAGTGTGCCGGCAACAACATCCTTCCATCAAAACGCAAGAAATGCTTCACGCTGGAAATAGGTGTAGCGGTGGTACTTCTCCCGTCGAACCACACTGTTCTACCACCTGTAGCTTTTGTATGAGGCGACCATCATAGTCCTCGGAAGTAGCAACGCATCTGTGATTGACTTCAGATAGAACCCATGTTCTGTATGAAGTCGCTTACAAATGTCCATGGGCTGCAGTGACCAGTTACCATCAGGTGGACTGCATGCTTGTTTGTTACTTCGAACAGATAAAAAAAAATCTATCTCTAACCTAATACAGATTATGCGTTGGAAGGGTGCGGATGACGTTTGATTGGAATACAAAGCGAAAGTTCTCTAAGAAACAACGCGTTTATGGTTAACTTCAAAGAGAGGTTATAGATGTTATATGTGCAGTTCAGAGGTCCCGGAGGCTGTATATTCGTTTGTTACTTATTTTTGTGGAAGAACAGAGTAATTTACACAGATAACGCAAAAATTTATTTTTTAAATATTGTTTTCGAGGTCTTGGATGTTGGCTTCAGCCCAATTTTATTAACTTTAATTTATTTATCAAAAAATTCATGTGTCATCGATCGTATTCACTAAATAAAAATAAAATAACGTCTCTGCATTTTTTTATTGTGCTATCACAGTTGTTTTCCCATTTTTCAGTCGTACTTGTCATCTAACATATAAATATTATCTGTGTACTCGTTTCTTGTCTATGACTCTGAAAAATGTGTATGGAAAAAAATAAACAAATTTTATTCTACAAAAAGATATTCGAAACATATGAGTTGCAACACTTGCAACGGTTTTAATAATTTTGATTAACGGTTTATCTTTACACTCGCGCGACGAAGCATAGCTACAAGCGCTTTGGGCAACCTGCCACCAGCAGTAATTCCTGGCGATATTGTAGATGCCACAATAAATACATAAGCTATATTTTTGATACTATGTTGGTGTAGGGGTGGCAAAATTTGCACGTAGTGTAACGTTTGGAAGCGTTACGTTACAATAGTGCTTTGGGTTTGAATTTTTAGTGACCATGTATTAAGTTTTGCACTAGTGATGTAACTTACATTCGCATTTGCGAATATTTGTATGTTTAAGCTGTGTTATTGCATTATTTTGTTCCTTTTATATTTTAATCATATTTATCTATCTTATATTTAAATATCATCTGTGTACCTTATATTTTCTATGGCAATGATTCTGAACAATATTTATAGCAACAAAAAAGTTAATAAAATAAAAAAAGATTGAAACATACGAGTTCCAACGCTTTTAATATTTTGAGTAATGGTTTATCTTTACACACGCGCGACGAAGCATAGCTACAAGCGCTTTGGGCAACCTGCCACCAGCAGTAATTCCTGGCGATATTGTGGATGCCACAATAAATACATAAGCTATATTTTTGATGCTATGTTGGTGTAAGGGTGGCAAAATTTGCACGTAGTGTAACGATTGGAAGCGTTACGTTACAATAGTGCTTTAGGTTTGAATTTCGACTGACCATGCATTACGCCTCGCACTAGTGATGTAACGAATATTCGCATTCGCGAGTATTTTCATGTTATAGGTACTGTGTTATCACAGTTTTTTGTTCTTTACATTTTGAATCATATTTATCTATCTTACATTTAAATATCATCTGTGTAACTCAACGAGAACATTAGGAAAAGTATTGTTGCAACCATGCTCATATATATGCCAATCTGTCTTAAGTCTCAGTCAGCGCTTTAAATTTTGACAGAAATAAAGGTGGCAATTCGTTTTATTTTGAAAATTGGAATAAATGTTTTAAATAATGAGAAGTGCGCTGTAGCTATAACTTACAGTATTATATGCTGTGTAGATACAGGCTGTACCCTGCGCGCGTTGCTACGCCACCACAAAAAAACACAGAAACCTTCGCGGCATCGCGATCGATTTCCCGATTCTATAAGAACATACAGACAAAGATTCATTTTATGTACATAAATAATTCCTTCTAATATCACTGTGGCGACCTTCCGCTACTCATCAAGAGATGGCGCTACTAGTATTCTGAAACACGCTATCGAAGCATTCTCAGAATCCTGCATATATACAAGTTCCGAACAACGACTGTCGGAGCACGGCCGCTCCCCAGGCATGATCACCTAGCCTGGCGGGAGATCTCCCTTTGCCAAAGTGGTGACCTCAGACAAGAATACGTCCCTTCTCGACGGTGGCAACGTCACTCCCTGGATGGACTGCAGCATCAGAACATCTGATCAGCAGCTCATCAGGTGCATCGCAGCGCATCATGAAACGCTTCCTGTGCCTGGTCCAGCTGCTCTCCGCGACATCATGGACGGCTTGAGCAGCCCGTGCTCGCCTCCACACTTCGTTCCACCCTCACCTCCCGACTCACCGTGGATAGAGGGCATCTCAAGGCCACACTTCGCCCTCACATCTCGACTCACCGCAGATAGAGGGCGAACTACTGGTACTTGCACACGAAGACTTGCGGACCTATCGACCTCCGGTCTGAGCAGGGGGTGATGTGGCGACCTCCCGCTACTCATCAAGAGATGGCGCTACTAGTATTCTGAAACACGCTATCGAAGCATTCTCAGAATCCTGCATATATACAAGTGCCGAACATCAACTGTCGGAGCACGGCCGCTCCCCAGGCATGATCACCTAGCCTGGCGGGAGATCTCCCTTTGCCAAAGTGGAGTAGCGGGAGGTCGCCACATCACCATAAAATATAACATACAAATTTCACATATTATGTATACAAAATTTTGCTAGTGTGAACGGGGCCTTATTATAAGCATGACAAGCGGTTTTGTACTGTTTAGAATTAGTCACTGGGCATTGAATTGGGATTATCCGTAAGTGCTCATTGACTTTGCACCATTAGATTGATGACTGATTAAGTTCTGGTTATTGTAAGTACGCCTCTGTATCTAAAATTATATGGGAATCATAAGCACTTCCGCAGTTTTTATGGCTGTATAATACAAATTGTTGTATATATATTTTGTTGGTGTCTGTTAATGATCATGTCACAGAACAGCTTAACTGATTAAGATTCTATTATATTTGCATGTTTTTTTTTATTGAAACGATGATAAGGAAAATATCGGTTAAGTTATGACATATGTTATGTTATCACTATGCCTATGCTATGTTATGTTATTACTAAATTCTATAACCATGGAATTTAAAGACTTATATTGATTTTGCTTTAATAGAAAAATAAAATCCGAATATATGATTTTGTGAGAAGTTTAAATTTTCATTAAACCAAGGTACTCGTAATGCTGTATTGATTCCGAAATCCAGCATCAGCGGAACGTGGAAATTTTAAACAATTTCAAAGGAATTTCACAAAATATTAACCTTGCAAATATATTTTATTATCAGAAATTATGAACGAAAAGGGTCACCAAAGCGGAAATTGCTTAATTCTCGGAAATATGTGTCTGTTCTAATAATATTTATTAGTTAGTAACAAGTAACAAAGCGATAAATTATAATGTTTATCAACATGCAAAAATACAATCTATAAAAAGGGATTTCTTTTTGTGAAGTGATTTCTTTAAGCGCGTTTTCCACTTTTAGGTGAACAAAAATAATGTACCTTGCATCATCGCCATATACGTATACTGTGTGTTTAAACATGTAAATAAATCTCCGTGCCTTGTTTTTTTCTTCTATGGGCAGTCTTCATGACTGTCTTTCGTTTGCAAAAATATTAGCCAAACACGAGCCGGGTTCACACTTAGAATTCTGTTCCGCCCATAGAAGTTTGTGTATATTGTCAATGTGTCAAAATCGAGAAAAAAACTACAAGTAACACTGAAAAAATATGCTGTAATTTTCATTTTAGTTCTGTTATTTGTTATGGCAGTCATAGTAATACACTATAAATAATTCAAGCCTCTGTATATTACGGCTCAAAAGATACATTGATAGCCAAATAGACAGCAGATCCTTACAAATAAAATTCTGTTTGTACACGTTGACTTTGAAAACCTTAAATATATCTTCTAAAAGAATAATGTTCGGTCCAAGACATATTGAAACAATGTAAAAGAATTAGTGAAAATTAGCTTCTATATATTAAATGAAATCTCTGCCAATAATATATCTGTCTAATTGCTTACTAAGTCTCTGTTCCTAGACATTAAATGTTCTAATGAAAAATTCGGGCTTATTACATAACGAGCAATGAAAAGTGGCAAAAATGATTAAAATAACTTGGTTTATGAACAATTTCATCTTTTGGAGGGATTTTTTAATACTTAAACCTGACGATAAAGCAAACAGGTTACCTGACAGAAAGTATTAACCGTCGCTATGGACATTTGCAACATAAGAGGAGTCGCCAATGTATCGCCGGCATTGAAGGAGAGCTCTATAACAAGAATGTATGTCACTCTATTACTACTACGCTGTGCAAATGCTTAGCGATCTGCTTGGCTGAGTAAGCTCCATACGATTTCGATACGCAGTGAGTTCCGGGTTCGATCCTTAGCCAGACTAAAATCATAATAATGAACTTGGGTTTCTGTTCTGGATGTGGGTATGTATTTGATTTTTTGTATGTATCCATTGCATCCTCGACACATGAGTTTATTTAAATGTAGGAATTTGATTAATCCATTTTTATAAATATTATGGGCTTTCGCCTTTTTTATCACCACATACCACAACTGCCTCGTCCCACTGCTGGGAAACGTATCCTCCCAGCTGTGGGACATTGCTATGTAGATATCAAGCCCAAATGTTGTCACTTTAATTTAACACAAAAAATTATGAACGGATGATCGATGGTCGCTTATGAAAGGCACAGCCGGGTCGAAGTTCTATGGATGAGTCATTTTGGAAACTTAATAGCATGCTAATCATTCCGATCGTAGATTATAAAGTTTGTTGTTAGATACAAAAACTATAATGACATGTTATTTGACATATTGAAATAATATTTCATTCTTGCATCTTTTATATTCAAATATATTTATTGATTCGAAATAATTAATGGTTTTTTGTATGTCAATCAAGCGTTGCCTCTCCCGAAGGCTAAAATGGTCGCCTCATTTAAAAGTGAGGCAAACACACCATTCTACTAATACCTACGCTTGAACAGCTTTCCACTAGAATTAATGTGGCGGTGGTACCTCTCGGGTAGAACTACAGTAGTTCTACCACCTGGTTAATTTAATACATATCTAATATGTAAAATTCTCGTGTCACAGTTTTTGTTGCCAAACTTCTCCGAAACGGCTTGACCGATTTTTACCAAATTTTATATACTTATTCAGTAGGTCTGAGAATCGGCCAACATCTATTTTTCATACCCCTTAAGGGTTGTCCACCCTTAACATTTTTTTAATTTTTTATATGGCAAAACAACGTTTGTCGGGACAGCTAGTAATAACAAATAATCGTACATGTACAACATATAATTCTATTCTATACAATACAATACAAAAACTATTTATTGTACACCAAATACAGTATATATATTACAAATATAACAAGACATAATGCAAGGTACAAGAGGCGGCCTTATCTGTTATTCTATCTGTTTTTTTTTCTTCTCGTTTTCCCCATTATAACTTTTTTGTTAAGAGGTGCAATGAAATATTATATAAATAAATATATACTATGAATAAATAAATGACATGAATCATAGACGATTAATTAATAAATGAAATGGCAAACTAATTTCAAGTAACTCTCCAAAAGTTTGATAGAGACAACGTATGGTAAAGCTGGCACATACCTCGGTCGGTGAATTAGCTTAGGTATTCCACGAGGTTATGTTGCCAGCATGTTAGAGGTTATTCGCATTGAGCTTCTAATTTTAATTCAATTTGATAAATTTGTTTGTTTAGTATGATAAAAAATAACATATCATTTGTATGCAAATTATTGTATATTTGGAATGATAAGTCAAATATATGATAAAAATGTATTTTTTTTTTCAGACCTTGATATAGCATGGACATAAAATCCGTTAGTTTCTAATTACACAAATTTTCAGTTTGTACATTTCATTTTCACAAAATGCTTCTTTCTGTCTTAAGTTACCCAAAAGCCTGAGTGTCGAAAACGCCTGATTGTACCTTAATTAAATAAAAAGCTTCTTTGTTCCTTTGATTACAAAAAATATAGGTTGTACCTACCTTAAATTATCTACACATTGATAAAACGTTTTTCAATGGATTGTTTTACAGCTATTTAGAGTTATTTATAAAGTCATTGCGTTTTAGGGTATGCGCAAAATAGTAATAGTATATAGATATGTGCTTTTTTTTTTTTGTTTTCGAGGGGGAAACCTTCCAAAGGTACCCGACGCCGTGGGAGCGACGCAGGGTTATGTGGGATTTTTACCGCACTAAAACCCCCCCGGTGGCCGTCCTCGGCGCTGAAAAGGAGGACTCCGGGATCTCGAAACGACTTCAACCGGAATCCTCGAGCACGCTGCCTCATCGGGCTCCTCTCAGATGGGCGGCTGGGCCCACCGCTCCGTCTAATCTTTACAACGGTATGCGACCACACATACCGCCGTCCTTCCCGGGATTGCCTGACCGAACGGTTCGAGCTCCCACTCTAGCCGTCTGCAACCCCGGAAGCCCCTTTTAGTCGCCTCTTACGACAGGCAGGGGATACCGTAGCCCTATTCTGACCCCGAGGCTACAGGGACGATATAGATATGTGCTACAATACATATAAAGCCGATGTGACTTGAATAACTTAGTCGATTCCAGTTTTTTTTTTATTTTTTTATCTGACTGAAGTAGCAAATGAGCATGCAGTCCACCCAATGGTAACTGGCCACTGCCGCCTATGGACATCTATCTGTAATCAACTCTATACAGAACATGGGTTCCACCTGAAGTCAATCACAGATGCGTTGCTACTCTTGAGGACTGTGATGGTCACCTCACATAAAAGTGTGCCGGCAACCACACCCTTCCATCGAAATGCAAGAAATGCTTCACGCTAGAGATAGGTGTGGCGGTGGTATTTCCCCGGTCGATCTACACTCGTTCTACCTTTAAGGAAATGGACATACATACATACATATATACATAAATACATACATACGCTCCAAAAACAATATCCCGTTCTGAAGCAGTCGGGTAAATATTCATCCTCTTCCAATAAACAGAAACGTATGAATTTAATATACAAGCACCAGAAAACTAACGTGTACACGCCAATATTACATATCGAACCCATCTTTAGCTGTCAGTAGCAGATTTTTATATTTCGTTTTATTCACAATCATGATATTATGTTTAAGCGGATAATATTAATATAGTCGTTCGTCCGCTCCGTCAAAGCCAGTCGATTTTCATATTTTCCGAACGTTTAATCTCCGTTCGCGTATTGCAGAGAAACGAACGCAAATGTCAGTCAGAAACTCTGTCTGTGATTGTATTTCGTTTTTATTATTCTTGACGGTGGTAGAACCAGTGTAGTTCGACCAGGGAACTACCACCGCCACACTTATTTCTAGCGTGAAGCATTTCTTACGTTTCGATGGAAGGATGTAGTTGCCGGCACACTTTTATATGTGGCTACCATCATAGTTCTCGGGAGTGGCAACGCATCTGTGATTAACTTCAGATAAAACCCATGTTCTGTATGAAGTTTATTACAGATGTCCATGCGCGGCAGTGACCACTTACCATCAGGGGGATTGCATGCTCGTTTGCTACTTCAGTCAGATAAAAATATTATAAAAGTAGGAAATGAGAATGCAGTCCACTTGTGGGTAGTGGTAGCTACCGCTCATAGACACCTCAATAACCTTAAGTAATATTCTAATCTTGTTCGACTTTAAGTAGAATTCCAATTCTTATTCTACTTGAGATCGAAGAAGATATTACCTCTGACCTAAAAAAAATACTTATCCAATGTGTTTCCGATAAGTTCTATCTTAAACCGACATTGAGAAAGTAGACGTTGTATGTTCTACTGTACATATATGTTGATAAATTGAAGAAGTACTATGTATACCACTTTCCATCAGATACTATATATATCGGAATTTCGCTACGAGACATGATTCGCAACGATGAAATCCGTAGACGAACAAAGCTTACCGACATAGCTCTCAAAATTAGCAAGCTGAAGTGGCAATGGGCTGGCCACAATCGCTCGTAGGACCGATAACCGATGGGGAAGGAAGGTCTTCGAGTAGCGACCACGTTTAGGCAAAAGGAGCACAGGTCGCCCTCTCACCAGGTGTACCGATGATCTGAAGAAGACAGCGGGAAACCGTTGGATTCAGAAGGCACAGGACCCGTTGGAGTGGCGTCATTTAGGGGAGGCTTATGTCCAGCAGTGGACCTCAAAGGGCTGATGGATGGGTGGATGGATGGACTATATAACACGGCTGCTCCTGGTGACTTAAATGTTAGCTGCATATTTAAGATAGCTGACATCTAGACCCTTCTAAGGAATCCTTTGAATTGCTAGAATGTACTGTAAGCTCAAACCTTATTGGTTTTCTCACGTTTCGTCGATAAGTAGGTATTTACGTATTTTTTTCTTATCACATCCATTAAAAAAAACATTACTTAACACTGAAGTTCTTAGGCACACGTAGGTTTGACGGTCGTGCTTACTAAAACAAATAACACACAATTCTAGCAATTTTACAACTCAACATAACAAGTGTACATAACAAAGTATTAATTAAATTGCTTACATCATTCAATTAATCCGATTCTCTGATTTAGTACAAAACAACTGTTCTGCCATAAAATTAGCCATTCCTACGCATATCCCCATTTGCAATTTCTATGAAATATGTAGGTAATACCGGGCAATAGGGTCCGATTGTTAATTATACTGTGAATTTGTATTAACCAGATTGTATTAAGCTTGAATTAATGCTACGGATTGAATCGCTAATACTGTTAATCTAAGTAGGTTCGTATTATAAAGCCTGAGATTCTCTTAAGTTATTATACTGGAAATAATCTATTATAGATTGTGCGTTGGAGGAATACATGGTTTAGTAAAAATACAAACGTGAAAAATGCACGCGTTTTAAACTATCAAATGTGTGGAAGTCTATACCACACATGGCCTACGAGTTGGACTATGGCCGAATCCCCTCTAAATCCGAGTGAAGAGTCGTGTTAAAAAAATAGAAATTACTATTATTTCCAATTGGTAGTCATTATTATTTTTAGCATTAATTTTTAGAGTTCCCTAGCCATAGGGTAAAAACGGATCCCTATTACTAGAACTCCGCTGTCCGGTTATCCGTCTGTCTTTTCCCAGGCTGTGTATCCCATGAACTGTGACAGACAGTTGAAATTTTCATAGGTGTATTTCTGTTTATTTATTTATTTATTAAATCTTTAATGACCACAAAAAGAAATGGACAAAAGGCGGACTTAATGCTTTATGCATTTTCTGCCAGTCAACCTTAGTGAAGTGCAGAGAAAATTCTGTTGCTGTTAAAACAACTGCTAAAATAAAATAGATATTTAGTGGGCTCCAACATAGAACAATCGTGATTTTTTGCCGTTTTTTATAGATGGTGCCAACCCGTTACTGGCCCACTGTTAGGCACGGGTCTTCTCTCAGAATGAGATAATTTTTTAGGCCATAGTCCACCGTGATGGCCAAGTGCGAATTGGTGGACTTCACACACCTCCGAGAACTTTTTTTAAAAGAAATCTTGGGTGTGTAGGTTTCCTCACGATGTTATCCTTGGCCGAAAAGCTGTGATAATTAATTTCTAATACGCACATAATTTAGAAAAATCTGTGGTTGGTGACCTGGGTTTGAACCTCGGTCCTCCCAATCGAGAGGGCAAGTTTCAACCATTAGGCTATCACTGTTTTTATAGATAATGGTTTGGAATCATTCGTGCGCAAATCCGACTCGCACTTAGCTGGTTTTATTACTTTAAATATAAATAACGAAGCGCAAAATATTTACCCAAGAAACATGAATGGCAACAATCGAACACGTTCCATTTATATGAACAAAGAAAAATAATACAAAGCTGTGTATTAGATAAAAGGCTTCCGACTATGATTACTTGCTTTCTGCCATTCAATGAGAAAATGATTAAGAATCACTCTAACTTCCTCCATCTATCTTGTATTTTTATATCGGAAGGTATTCATTAGTTAATACACATTGTCATTAATTTATGGGCATAGCTCTATAACTTTGTTAAATTCATTTTTATAAGTACACATAAGACATTATAAGACACACACATAGGTACTTAATTATGTATGTGTGTGTAAGAGTGGATAAACTTTTTGCTTTAAAAGACAGTTAAAAGCAGCTACAATAGATCAGCTGTTTGGCCGTGACCACGATCCATGCAACTGGGTTGAAATATCGGCAAAAAGAATTCTATAAGAATTCATAAACCGCACATCGTGAGAACCCGATAAGAATTATAATGTATCAATTCCAGGATAATACTAGTCTAAAATGAGCTGATTTATTTCAAAAATAGATAAATAATGTCATCAAAACTTAAATCAACGGACGGAATGAACATTTTTATTAGAATATAAATAGTAGGTATTCTAACGTATTTGGAAATAGAATGAAAGAAATATAATTAAGAGTGAAAAGGTCATTCTTCATCAGTGAATCCAAAGTACCCAATCAGAATATCTCATTTGTACCAATGTACTAGATTTTTATAAAACAGAAAATATTCGTGCATTTGAGCGAACTCGACATCAATTTGGCCTAAGAAAAGAAAATACTTGACTATACAGAGGTGACTTGAGAAATTCTCCGATAAAATATACCAGAGAATGTAGACACCAGAACTTAAATTAATTCCTTTGACGCGACTCTATGATGCTGTACTTTACAGAAATTTAATAAATCTTAACGAACTTTGAGAAAAAGCCGATAAAGTATTTTGTTACAGAGGATGTAAGCTTGCCTTTAATTTTAAAAGCGTGTCAGTGAATTTGACTGCGCGGAGAGATAAGAAATTACAGAATAGTTAATTTCGGTTTTCGGGACAGAGACTGTTATTTAAAATGAATGAATAATAGATCTATCAGCTTTATTTTAATATTATTAAAGATGGCTCCATTGGGAGCTATTTATTGTCCTATGAGTAATTAGCTATTAACTTTTAGATGTTATGACAGGAACGAGTACGGTTCGAACAGAGAGGTTCCATCGCCCCAACCTAGTTATTTCTAATATAAACGGTTATTGTTTTGGTGAAAGGGTGTATTTTCTGGATCACTTTTATAACACGTGACAAATTGGGTCCTATGACTAGCCTAAGCTTCCATCAAACCATTCCTACTTAAATAAATGTGGGTGCCGTAATAAATACCCTTAGAAATCAGAATAAACGATACTGAAGCCTAATATGAATACATATGAATAACGATATTTTATATATATTACGTTTTTTATACAGGTGATCAAAGGAAACCAAAATCATATATTTGTTGAAGTCGCCTATCACCCAGGTGATTATGTCTCAGTCCCTGTAGTCTCGGGACCAGAATAAGGCTACGGTATCCCCGGCCTGTCGTAAAAGGCGACTAAAAGGGGCTTCCGGGATTGCAGGCGGCTAGATTGAGAGCTCAAACCGTTCGGTCAGGCGATCCCGGGAAGGACGGCGGTATGTGTGGTTGCATAGCTTCGTAAAGACTAGGGGAACGGTGGGCCCAGCCACCCCATCTGGAAAGAGCCCGATGGGCAACGCGCTCAGAGGATTCCGGTTGAGATCGTTTCGAGATCCCAGAGTCCCAATGAGTCGCCTTTGATCACCTGGATGATCAAAGTGGAATACACCAAGTAGCAATTTCAGATAGAAGGATATGGTATGAGGCGACAAAATAGTCCTCGGGAGTAGCAACGCATCTGTAATTGACTTCAGAATTTGTACTTTATGAAGTTGTTTACAGTTGTCCATGGGCGCCAGTGACCACTTACCATCAGATGGACTGCATGCTCGTTATCTAATTCAAATTTATAAAAAAAATGTTATTGTTTTTAAGGGTGATAATATTCTTTTTACATATTACCATGGACATTGCCTTGAGTATAATTTCAACATGTAATTTCTATTACAATGTAAAAGAGAAGACGTATCTAAATTTCGTCTCAAGATTCTTGTTTTTTTTTTAACAAATTCAATATATACAAATTGGCATTTCAAATAAATTTAACGAGCTCTGCGGCTCACATTATAGAATGAAATTCATTTGCTCTAGAGCTATTCGAGAGTACAAACTAGACATTGCTTTATTACATTCGAAATAAACCATTTTATTCTATGAAGATCTTTTATCGAGATTCTGAACAGAGGGTGGGTAATAACGTTAATTCCGTCAGATGTGAGGGTAGGACGAAGCTGGCCATTAAGCTAATTGAGCTGCCTGTTACGAGTATTTATACCGTTTTTATTCTATCATTGCAAGACTAGGCTTGGTTCACACTGCTTCCTTGAAAGTACCTATATATTCATACGTGAAGCAAAAACTTGTGATCCGTTTTTAAGATACTTACCGCAGACGGAGGAGTATGAAATTACGCATGGTTATGGTAGATGTAGCGAAGGATTGCGCAATGCTAATATTTTTTTCAAATAATGCATAAAGCATACATAAAATAAAAAATGCGAAAGCCTATGAGGATACAAAATATATAATATGAAATGTAAAACACGTATACAAAATGTTAAATACCTTTTTAGCAAGAATTATGAATAAAGGGTATAATTATTCATTATTGATTAGAGGGTTATTAAACAAATTAAATGTTTGCATTTGTCTTAAACTCTCAGAAACATTCATTTTATATTTTTTCATCTAACTTTACACATATATTTGTGTCGCTTTTCTCCATATGAAACGTGTAATTATGTTGACAGGGTTATACATATTAAAAGTGTGTAGAGTGAATTAATATTTGGTTAGCTTTCCATATCGCACTAGTACTCTTAGTATGAGTTTATTGTTTCATTAAAACAATTATTGTTTATGTTTTCGCATATCGTTTTAATATAACATGCATGCATAACATGCGTCATTGTCTCAGTTTTCACGCACACATTGCACGCTTTTGGCTATGCATGTCATAGCCCAAAGTATGAGCGGAAACTTAAACAATAATTGTTTTACCCGACCGCGTCAGAATGGGGGTAGTGTTGGTAGTATTTTGAGCGTATGTATGTATGTATGGCTATTTATTTAGCACGTATAATACAGCTACAGCACGTGCAATACAGCCTAAACGGCTTGACGGATTGTAACATATGGCATATCACTAGAATCGGCTCAGTTTTGAGAGTGACATAGGCTATGTGATTTTTCAACATGGCGCTTGCGTTGAGAGAAAAGGGGAGGGGGAGATGGACGTTTTCTGCTATTATCATAGCAAATCAAATGAAAGCTAGTAAATAGACTGTAACAAAAAATATATAACAATGCTATTATGTTATTATTTAGACACAAACTCTGAAAAAAGGTTAAATAAATTAATAAAATTTAAATAAATATCGAACAACCAAATATCCGACAACACGTTAGGTTTTAGGCGGGTTTATTGTTTTCGTAACAATTACTAGTTGAGTAGTTATTCGTTTGGGAAATTTCGTAGTATCTTCTCGTCTACAATTCCTCAGTGCCTGAAGTCGAAATTGTTCGAGCAATGTGTGTTGCCAATGATGACCTATGGCGCCGAAACATGGTCCTTCACTAAAGGCCTCATTCGGAAGGCTTAGAGTCGCTCAGCGTGCTATGGGAAGGGCTATGCTCGGAATTTCGCTACGAGACATGATTCGCAACGATGAAATCCGTTGACGAACGAAGGTTACTGACATAGCTCTCAAAATCAGCAAGCTGAAGTGGCATTGGGCCGGCCACATCGCTCGAAGGACCGATAACCGATGTGGAAGAAAGGTCCTCAAGTGGCGACCACGTATAGACAAAAGGAGTACAGGTCGCTCCCCTACCAAGTGGACTGATGACCTGAAGAAGACAGCGGGAAACCGTTGGATTCAGAGGGCACAGGACCGGTTGGAGTGGCGCCATTTAGGGGAGGCCTATGTCCAGCAGTGGACATCAAAGGGCTGATGGATGGATGGATGGAGTAGGTATTACGAAAACAATTAACGAAATATACATAGGTACTCGTACTAAGAGTAACATAATTATTTGAATTTGATGTCACCGACGTAAGGTGTCTACTTAAATTGTCGGGGTTATACATTGTCCGCCGACGCTAAATATCTCTTTCCGAACGCATCCATTAATTCCGTAGTCACGATTATGTTGATGTCGTTTTTGCGGCCAAGTATACATTACATAATGACATTAAGTGCTAATGAACTTGAAGATTACACATATGATATTACTAGGGATGTTGACATGATATCGAATAATCGTTTTTTTGTATTAAAAATCGATTTTTAATCGATACTACGTAACCATTTCGGACACGTATAAATCGTTATTTGACTCGATTATTGTTATTAAATTGCATAGTAACATTTTACCTTTCTCGTTGTATGTCTTTTTGTCAACTTAACTTCTGGGTGGTGCGGTAAAGTAGATATTTTTTTTTATAAAATCATTAAAAGATGTAATATTGATTTTTAATGAATCCATTCTTTGGAATTCGACTGAAATCGATTTTCTAATTGATCTTTTTCGAGTTGTTGCCATCCCTACCCATTACATGTTTTAAAGATGAGGCATTATATTACTTGTAAGAAGTAAACGACTTAACACATTTATAATAAAGTAATGTATCCGTTCGCTTATTATTATTTAATTATCTTATCATCTGTCAATAGCCAGTATCTACATAATTGATGAAAGATATTTGTTAGTAATTATGTCCTAATTACTTTGTTTTATTTACGGTTTTTAGTTCTTTAATATTAATCTATCAATCAACATTGTATTCTAGAATTTGGTATTTTTGAGAGAGGATTTCCAAATTGGTATTTAATTATTCACATATAGCTACTAGACAACTAGAGGTAAAAGTATGGGTTATGGGCAATTATAACGTGGAGTAGTAGTAATAAGGTGGAACTAGTAGGGGCTTCTGGGGTTGCGGGCGGCTAGAGTTTGTTTGAACCGTCCAGCCAGGCGATACCGGGAAGGACGGCGTTATGTGTAGTCGCATACCGTCGTAAAGACTAGACGGAGCGGTGGGTTTAGCCACTCATCTGGGAGGAGCTCGATGGGGCAATACCGCTCAGAGGATTCCGGTTGCGTACATTTGGAGATCTCGGAGTCCTCTTTGAAGCGCCGAGGACGGCCACCACGGGGGTATTAGTGGGTAAAAATCCCACACAACACTGCGTCGCTTCCACGGCATCGGGTACCTTTTGGAAGGTTTCCCCTTCGAGAAAAAAAGGTGAAACGAGTATAGTTCAGGTACGACGGGGACGTACTACCGTCTCACTATGTAGCAAGCGGAGTTCAAAGCTAGCGTGAAGCACTTCTTCCGTATCGGTTGAAGGCTATGGTTGCAGGCTAACTTAATATTATATGAAGTCCCCTACATAATGCCCATGGGCGGTAGTAACCACTTATCATAAGATAGAATGCATGCTCGTTTGCTAATTCGATTGGATTAAATATATAACTTCACACCATTCTCTTCACCTTTCAGGTCTCTTCACCATTTAAACAAGTGATAAAATAATTTCTTTATTTCCTTTCTATTTGTATTAAATCCGAAAAAACAGAAGGAGCAGAGATTCGATCCAACGATATCTCCATTAAAAGGCTGAGTTTGATATCACGAGGCTATCATTTCTACTGCTCTGCTATCATACGGGTGAAATAGGCAGTATAAATGAAAATACCATGTAAATCTTATACGTCTAAAAGTTCAGTAGGTACGTAAAGTTTATAAGCTTAGCTGCCGAGTTGTAAAAATATTTTTATGATTATGATGTTTTGTTGTTGTATTTTGTTATGAGGGTATGTTGATCGAACGAAGACGGAAGAATGAATATGCCCCTGTCTTATTTTTTATCTAAATGAAGTAGCAAACGAGCATGCAGTCCACCTGATGGTAAATGGCTACTGCCTATGAACATCTGTGAGCAACTTCAAACAGAACATGGGTTCTGTCTAAGGTAAATCACAGATGCGTTGCTACTCTTGAGGACTAAGATGGTCGCGTCATATAAAAGTGTGCCGGCAACCACACCCTTCTATCGAAACACAAGAAATGCTTCACGTTGGAGGTAGGTGTGGTGGTACTTACCCGGTCCAACTACACTGGTTCTACCAATTTGATCTAATCTCATAGATCAAAACCATCCCTTAACTTCAACAAAGAAGAAGGTTTTAGTAAGCGCAAATATGGAACAAAGTGGTAAGTATTTGTTTGTTAATCGGTAGAGCAAAATATCGTGCGTAAGGATATACAATATGAAACTTAAGAAAAAAAATCGAACTAGACAAAGGGTACAAAGGGAATTAATTAAACGCATTTCGTAAGTATTCATTACCTATTATAAAAACTTTTTAACAAAAAATATCTACCGACTTCCATGTCACAAAAAAGTAAAAAATAATTTAAATATATTTTGGTCTAGAACATACTCAGTACTTAGTACATAGTCCTGAAGTGGGTGCTCGACATATTTCGCTGGACGACGGTAACTACGTCCTATATGAGCACCGACTTCAGAACTATGTACTAAGTACTGAGTATGTTCTAGACCAAAATATATTTAAATTATTTTTTACTTTTTTGTGACATGGAAGTCGGTAGATATTTTTTGTTAAAAAGTTTTTATTTTACACTTTTTAGTGACTATATTTTTATGTTTGTATTTAAATAAAGCCTCTAAGTTTGCTTTGTGCATCTACATATTCACAAAAATTAAACATAAAACACTTTTACAATTCATACAAACAGGGCGCCCCCTCTGGAAGTACCCCTCCATCATCAGGGTTGAGGAGTTGAAGGTCAAATTTTTCATCTTATATTGTTGCTTAGTAATCTTATAACATATACGTTAGTACCAGGTGGCTAACTTCTATGGCTCAGGCTTGCAGTACCCTGCATCATCAGGGTTTAGGAGTTGAAGGTCAAAATTTTAATTTTGTGCCTCTGTTTGGTATTATTTTTACATACCCGTAAGCACCAAATTGCCAACTCCTATGGTTTAGAATTGAAGTACCCCTTCATCATCAGGGTCGAGGAGTTGAAGGTCAAAATTTTAATTTTGTGCCTCTGCTTAGTATTATTTTTACATAACCGTAAGCACCAAATTGCCAACTCCTATGGTTTAGGATTGAAGTACCCCTTCATCATCAGGGTTGAGGAGTTGAAGGTCAAATTTTTGATTTTATATTTTTGCTTAGTATTTTCTTTACATAACCGTAAGCACCAAATTGCCAACTTCTATGGTTTAGGATTGAAGTACCCCTCCATCATCAGGGTTGAGGAGTTGAAGGTCAAATTTTTCATCTTATGTTTTTGCTCAGTAATCTTATAACATATACGTAAGCACCAAATGGCTTATTCCTATGGTTTTGGCTTTAAGTACCCCTGCATCATCAGGGTTGAGGAGTTGAAGGTCAAATTTTTGTCCCATGAATTTGCTTAACAATTTCATTATATATTCGCAAACATCAAACGACCAACTTTTATAGTTCAGGCTAGCAGTACCCCTGCATCATCAGGATTGAAGAGTTGAAGGTCAAATTTTTCATAGTAAATACCTACATAGTAATTTTATTCTATATTTCACTCAATTGGACTTCTCCAGCTAAGGTTCCGCCGACTATCACTAATTTTATTATTTTGCTCCAAAAAGTTGAAGATCCTATGATTAGAACCTTATCAAACTCTTATCAGACTACCCCTGGAGTACATCCTTTCTAATAAAAAAAGAATCATCAAAATCGGTTGGCGGGATATTGAGTTATTCATACATTTATCGCGTACATTGAAAATGCAAATTTAAGACTTATGCGTTTTTCTTATGGATGCCCTAGTCAAAAAAATACTAAAAAAAAATGGGACCCTATGACACGCACTACCTTTCAAATAAAAAAAAAATCATCTAAATCGGTTCACCCATTCCGGAGAAATGAGGTAACAAATATAAAAAAAAAAAAAAAAAAAAAAAAAAAAAAAAAAAAAAAAAAAATACAGACGAATTGATAACCTCCTCCTTTTTGGAAGTCGGTTAAAAATGTATCAATTCCGGGATAATAGTACGTTATTTTATAGTTTATGGTTATTCGGAAGATTACGTATCAACATTGACATTCTTCTAACATATTCAGGGTACATGTCTCCTTGGATTCTCATTTTGGCGGCCCTTAGTCAAAGGTACAGCCATCTAGTACATTGACATATGTGCCACGTCACTGTGACATCTTACTGACATAGGTCAGAGTGCGAATAAGATGTAAATGTACACTTAGGACGTTTTTATGAGATTAAAAAAACGAAAAATGGCTTCCTATGGTAAGTGGTCACCGCTTCCCATTATTTGAGCCGACTTTTTTATCTGATTGAAGTAGCAAACGAGCGTACAGTCCACCTGATGGTAAGTGGTCATTAACATCTGTAAGCAACTTCATATAGAACAATGGTTCTATCTGAAATCAATCATAGGATCATTGCTACTGCCGAGGACTAAGATGGGCGCCTCATACAAGTGTGCCGGCAACCACACCCTTCTATCGAAACACAAGAAATGCTTCACGTTGGAGGTAGGTGTGGTGGTACTTACCCGGTCCAACTACACTGGTTCTACCAATTTGATCTAATCTCATAGATCAAAACCATCCCTTAACTTCAACAAAGAAGAAGGTTTTAGTAAGCGCAAATATGGAACAAAGTGGTAAGTATTTGTTTGTTAATCGGTAGAGCAAAATATCGTGCGTAAGGATATACAATATGAAACTTAAGAAAAAAAATCGAACTAGACAAAGGGTACAAAGGGAATTAATTAAACGCATTTCGTAAGTATTCATTACCTATTATAAAAACTTTTTAACAAAAAATATCTACCGACTTCCATGTCACAAAAAAGTAAAAAATAATTTAAATATATTTTGGTCTAGAACATACTCAGTACTTAGTACATAGTCCTGAAGTGGGTGCTCGACATATTTCGCTGGACGACGGTAACTACGTCCTATATGAGCACCGACTTCAGAACTATGTACTAAGTACTGAGTATGTTCTAGACCAAAATATATTTAAATTATTTTTTACTTTTTTGTGACATGGAAGTCGGTAGATATTTTTTGTTAAAAAGTTTTTATTTTACACTTTTTAGTGACTATATTTTTATGTTTGTATTTAAATAAAGCCTCTAAGTTTGCTTTGTGCATCTACATATTCACAAAAATTAAACATAAAACACTTTTACAATTCATACAAACAGGGCGCCCCCTCTGGAAGTACCCCTCCATCATCAGGGTTGAGGAGTTGAAGGTCAAATTTTTCATCTTATATTGTTGCTTAGTAATCTTATAACATATACGTTAGTACCAGGTGGCTAACTTCTATGGCTCAGGCTTGCAGTACCCTGCATCATCAGGGTTTAGGAGTTGAAGGTCAAAATTTTAATTTTGTGCCTCTGTTTAGTATTATTTTTACATACCCGTAAGCACCAAATTGCCAACTCCTATGGTTTAGAATTGAAGTACCCCTTCATCATCAGGGTCGAGGAGTTGAAGGTCAAAATTTTAATTTTGTGCCTCTGCTTAGTATTATTTTTACATAACCGTAAGCACCAAATTGCCAACTCCTATGGTTTAGGATTGAAGTACCCCTTCATCATCAGGGTTGAGGAGTTGAAGGTCAAATTTTTGATTTTATATTTTTGCTTAGTATTTTCTTTACATAACCGTAAGCACCAAATTGCCAACTTCTATGGTTTAGGATTGAAGTACCCCTCCATCATCAGGGTTGAGGAGTTGAAGGTCAAATTTTTCATCTTATGTTTTTGCTCAGTAATCTTATAACATATACGTAAGCACCAAATGGCTTATTCCTATGGTTTTGGCTTTAAGTACCCCTGCATCATCAGGGTTGAGGAGTTGAAGGTCAAATTTTTGTCCCATGAATTTGCTTAACAATTTCATTATATATTCGCAAACATCAAACGACCAACTTTTATAGTTCAGGCTAGCAGTACCCCTGCATCATCAGGATTGAAGAGTTGAAGGTCAAATTTTTCATAGTAAATACCTACATAGTAATTTTATTCTATATTTCACTCAATTGGACTTCTCCAGCTAAGGTTCCGCCGACTATCACTAATTTTATTATTTTGCTCCAAAAAGTTGAAGATCCTATGATTAGAACCTTATCAAACTCTTATCAGACTACCCCTGGAGTACATCCTTTCTAATAAAAAAAGAATCATCAAAATCGGTTGGCGGGATATTGAGTTATTCATACATTTATCGCGTACATTGAAAATGCAAATTTAAGACTTATGCGTTTTTCTTATGGATGCCCTAGTCAAAAAAATACTAAAAAAAAATGGGACCCTATGACACGCACTACCTTTCAAATAAAAAAAAAATCATCTAAATCGGTTCACCCATTCCGGAGAAATGAGGTAACAAATATAAAAAAAAAAAAAAAAAAAAAAAAAAAAAAAAAAAAAAAAAAAAAAAAATACAGACGAATTGATAACCTCCTCCTTTTTGGAAGTCGGTTAAAAATGTATCAATTCCGGGATAATAGTACGTTATTTTATAGTTTATGGTTATTCGGAAGATTACGTATCAACATTGACATTCTTCTAACATATTCAGGGTACATGTCTCCTTGGATTCTCATTTTGGCGGCCCTTAGTCAAAGGTACAGCCATCTAGTACATTGACATATGTGCCACGTCACTGTGACATCTTACTGACATAGGTCAGAGTGCGAATAAGATGTAAATGTACACTTAGGACGTTTTTATGAGATTAAAAAAACGAAAAATGGCTTCCTATGGTAAGTGGTCACCGCTTCCCATTATTTGAGCCGACTTTTTTATCTGATTGAAGTAGCAAACGAGCGTACAGTCCACCTGATGGTAAGTGGTCATTAACATCTGTAAGCAACTTCATATAGAACAATGGTTCTATCTGAAATCAATCATAGGATCATTGCTACTGCCGAGGACTAAGATGGGCGCCTCATACAAGTGTGCCGGCAACCACACCCTTCTATCGAAACACAAGAAATGCTTCACGTTGGAGGTAGGTGTGGTGGTACTTACCCGGTCCAACTACACTGGTTCTACCAATTTGATCTAATCTCATAGATCAAAACCATCCCTTAACTTCAACAAAGAAGAAGGTTTTAGTAAGCGCAAATATGGAACAAAGTGGTAAGTATTTGTTTGTTAATCGGTAGAGCAAAATATCGTGCGTAAGGATATACAATATGAAACTTAAGAAAAAAAATCGAACTAGACAAAGGGTACAAAGGGAATTAATTAAACGCATTTCGTAAGTATTCATTACCTATTATAAAAACTTTTTAACAAAAAATATCTACCGACTTCCATGTCACAAAAAAGTAAAAAATAATTTAAATATATTTTGGTCTAGAACATACTCAGTACTTAGTACATAGTCCTGAAGTCGGTGCTCGACATATTTCGCTGGACGACGGTAACTACGTCCTATATGAGCACCGACTTCAGAACTATGTACTAAGTACTGAGTATGTTCTAGACCAAAATATATTTAAATTATTTTTTACTTTTTTGTGACATGGAAGTCGGTAGATATTTTTTGTTAAAAAGTTTTTATTTTACACTTTTTAGTGACTATATTTTTATGTTTGTATTTAAATAAAGCCTCTAAGTTTGCTTTGTGCATCTACATATTCACAAAAATTAAACATAAAACACTTTTACAATTCATACAAACAGGGCGCCCCCTCTGGAAGTACCCCTCCATCATCAGGGTTGAGGAGTTGAAGGTCAAATTTTTCATCTTATATTGTTGCTTAGTAATCTTATAACATATACGTTAGTACCAGGTGGCTAACTTCTATGGCTCAGGCTTGCAGTACCCTGCATCATCAGGGTTTAGGAGTTGAAGGTCAAAATTTTAATTTTGTGCCTCTGTTTGGTATTATTTTTACATACCCGTAAGCACCAAATTGCCAACTCCTATGGTTTAGAATTGAAGTACCCCTTCATCATCAGGGTCGAGGAGTTGAAGGTCAAAATTTTAATTTTGTGCCTCTGCTTAGTATTATTTTTACATAACCGTAAGCACCAAATTGCCAACTCCTATGGTTTAGGATTGAAGTACCCCTTCATCATCAGGGTTGAGGAGTTGAAGGTCAAATTTTTGATTTTATATTTTTGCTTAGTATTTTCTTTACATAACCGTAAGCACCAAATTGCCAACTTCTATGGTTTAGGATTGAAGTACCCCTCCATCATCAGGGTTGAGGAGTTGAAGGTCAAATTTTTCATCTTATGTTTTTGCTCAGTAATCTTATAACATATACGTAAGCACCAAATGGCTTATTCCTATGGTTTTGGCTTTAAGTACCCCTGCATCATCAGGGTTGAGGAGTTGAAGGTCAAATTTTTGTCCCATGAATTTGCTTAACAATTTCATTATATATTCGCAAACATCAAACGACCAACTTTTATAGTTCAGGCTAGCAGTACCCCTGCATCATCAGGATTGAAGAGTTGAAGGTCAAATTTTTCATAGTAAATACCTACATAGTAATTTTATTCTATATTTCACTCAATTGGACTTCTCCAGCTAAGGTTCCGCCGACTATCACTAATTTTATTATTTTGCTCCAAAAAGTTGAAGATCCTATGATTAGAACCTTATCAAACTCTTATCAGACTACCCCTGGAGTACATCCTTTCTAATAAAAAAAGAATCATCAAAATCGGTTGGCGGGATATTGAGTTATTCATACATTTATCGCGTACATTGAAAATGCAAATTTAAGACTTATGCGTTTTTCTTATGGATGCCCTAGTCAAAAAAATACTAAAAAAAAATGGGACCCTATGACACGCACTACCTTTCAAATAAAAAAAAAATCATCTAAATCGGTTCACCCATTCCGGAGAAATGAGGTAACAAATATAAAAAAAAAAAAAAAAAAAAAAAAATACAGACGAATTGATAACCTCCTCCTTTTTGGAAGTCGGTTAAAAATGTATCAATTCCGGGATAATAGTACGTTATTTTATAGTTTATGGTTATTCGGAAGATTACGTATCAACATTGACATTCTTCTAACATATTCAGGGTACATGTCTCCTTGGATTCTCATTTTGGCGGCCCTTAGTCAAAGGTACAGCCATCTAGTACATTGACATATGTGCCACGTCACTGTGACATCTTACTGACATAGGTCAGAGTGCGAATAAGATGTAAATGTACACTTAGGACGTTTTTATGAGATTAAAAAAACGAAAAATGGCTTCCTATGGTAAGTGGTCACCGCTTCCCATTATTTGAGCCGACTTTTTTATCTGATTGAAGTAGCAAACGAGCGTACAGTCCACCTGATGGTAAGTGGTCATTAACATCTGTAAGCAACTTCATATAGAACAATGGTTCTATCTGAAATCAATCATAGGATCATTGCTACTGCCGAGGACTAAGATGGGCGCCTCATACAAGTGTGCCGGCAACCACACCCTTCCATCGAACCGCAAGAAATGCTTCACGCTAGAAATTGGTGTAGCGGTGGTATTTCCCCTTCGAACTAGACTGGTTAACAAAAGACTAACATCTAAACTCAACCCAGCTCCATATAGATCAAAGTATTCGCCTAAAGCTTGTCACGATATTGTTGTATTCCTTAGAATTAAGGTCGTCCTTCCTTCCCGCATTTATTTCCACGGAAACGCAGAAAAATTCATCACTCTAAGAATACGTGTGGCAGTAATACCTCTTTATTTAAAACTGGTTCTATCGCTTCAAAACCATATATAAAGGTGCTAAACACTTCACCCGCTTTGAAGGAGAGATGTTTTGTACTTTGAGCTTTGACATCGTTAAAATCTTTTACCTATTGTTGTCTGTTTGTGTTATCAATTCATCCATGGCCAGCGCCTCGGAGTATAGTTTAAATCCCTTTTATTTCGAGAAAATACTTGTCGTGAAATATTAATGAGTTGACTACATGACTACAATGGTAGATAAGATATTTTGTGTATGTTATTTATATCGTTTGGCTATCGCGAACATGAAATCGGTACAAACATTAAAGGATACACCAAAACACCATAGATTTATTAAGCTTACGATATTTTATCCGAAGAAATATAACTTTTCCCATTAGCAGCCTTTACTGATAAATACGGCTAATATTTTTTACGTATCCTTGAAGTTTTACCATCAATCTCTGACAGTGAAAATCGTATACGCTTGACATAACACCTATTGCGTCGCTTGATTCAAACCGTAATTAATTTACAACCTTACGCTGAGTTCACATGACATTATGCTGCACGTTTTTGTGCAGGCCAAATGTTAACGAATAAATAGTAACGCGCATGTTATGTAGCGCTATTCACGCGAAGTTTTTACTGAAAAAAATTGTATACAGCTTAAGGCGCTGGTTGTAAGTGTATGCTGGTGGAGTAAAGATGAAGTGTGATTTCCGACCCACCTTTATATGAGACGGCTATCTTAATCCTCGGGGGTAGCAACGCATCTGTTATTGACTTCAGATAGAACCCATGTTCTATATGAAGTTGCTTACAGATGTCTGTGAGCGGCAGTGACCACTTACCATCAGGTGGACTGCATAATGAAGCATGCATGCTATTTTAACCGAACAAAAAAAATGATTCAACACACCCGTCTTTTCAAATAAGTCGCCTAAAAATATGGTAAATAGTTTCAAGAACTGTTGTATTACAGTTTTGTTCCCAGCGCGATCCCATTCGTTTCCCTTAGACTTGTCGTTCTGGATACATACATTAATACTCTTACGACATGAATTCGATCGATGATGACAACAATCGACGCATGAAAACTGTAACCTTAGTATGAGTTTATTATGTCTCCTTGAAACAAGGATTGTCCTTGTTTTCGATAATACATTCCAATGTACGTTACATACATACATTTCATTTGGAACGATGAGTGAAATAAAGGTAATGTTTGTTTTAAGAAACAATAAACTCGTTTAAAAATACTGTCGGTTATTAATTGTAATCGAATGAATATTTGCAGTCTAAACATAAAATGATGATATTTTTTTAAGTTTATTGCATTACAAATAGCAACAATTTTACATAGAGCATGTCGTCAACCGTATTATTTTGCCACTGCTGGGTACGGGTCTTCTAGCAGAAAATCTAGAAATCTAGAAAGTTAGTAATAGTATCACATTATATATGGTACTACCTCTTACCCACGGCTTCGCCCGCACTGACAAAGGGAATTAACAGTAGCATTTGATAGCGTGATTCAGAACTTGCAAATAAATTTTACTAACGATATCTATTAACAACGTCTGGAACTACTAAATATGTATCAACTAATAAAATGTTGATATTCTCATGGGAAATATGTATCAACTAATAAAATGTTGATATTCTCACTCTCCGCCCTCCTAACTACTTCCCAGCATATAAACCATATCATATAATGACGTGGCGACGTGAAAGAGGAACAAACAAACATACTTTAACATTTATAATATTAGTATGGATATTAAACATACAAAAACGCACAGTGCCGTGTGAACACAGCCTTACGTTTTATTAATGAAAGATTTCATGACACAGCTTAAGTCTACACACATTTTTACGTATTGTTTACGTGGATTAATGACCATAGCTTCATCGCTTTGTTAATTTTTAATGTTGCCTTTCCACGCGATCAAATTTACCTGAAACTGGTTAAATGTATGAAATGAGACTTTGCTAGTAAAATTGTTAGAAATTAAATTACTACCTCATACTCGCTACATTTCAAATGCCACTGCTAGTGAATGTTACAAATTAATTTTGTAGTTTTTTGTAATATTAGTTACAAACAATTTTAAAACAGTTAATTATTAAGCTTCAAGCACACAAAGCGTAATTCCTATCAGTTATAATCTAAATAAAAATATGAAGTTTGTATATATTTTATTTCATATAAAATTACATAGGTTCTTTTTAAAAACTTCTTACCTTTCGATGGAAGGGTGTGGATGCCGGCTCATTTGTATATGCAGCCATCATCTTAGTCCTCGGGAGTAGCAACGCATATGTGATTGACTTTAAACAGAACCCATATTCTATATGATAGTCTTTTAGGTCTTGACCACTTGAAGTGGACTGCATGCTCGTTTACTTCTTCAATGTGTTAAAAAAAAACGTAAAATTGAAAAACATTTCATGTAGTAATAAGAAAAATAAACAGGAAGTCAAACGACTTCGGTTTTGTTGGAAAGAAACATTAAAATTATGTTGCTTTGTCCTCAGGGTGGCGCTTGGGGTCCCCGCAGTCCTCGTCGACTTTAAATAAGTAAGTACGTGCATTGCATTTTATAAACAGAAGACAATGAAGAAACGGGGACGTGACAAGCGATGCTGAAAATTTACAGCTTACCTAAGAAAAGATAAAGCACTTTATTTTAAGTGTAACCCGTTTTTATCTTTTATCCAGCTACGGCGGAATAGTAATAACTTTTTGACCAGTATGCTTGTTCATCTGTTTCCTCATAACTTTGATATCATTATGCGCTGAGTGTGATGTGGTCTAAAATATTGAAATGGCAAAAATATAAATAAAAATTTTGAAGCTCAAAATTATATTACACATGTTATTAATCGATTCCATTGTAAAATGCTGTGGTAGAATCCGTCAAGCAATTTGGGCTGTAGCGCTTACTAAAGAAATTTACATACATCCCAACACAATAATATTATGTTCGTATGTATTGTGTTATACACTACTTCTGACGTAGTCGGGTAATAAGTATCACTACATAGTATTAAACAAAGTTGCTTCTCGCTGTCTGGCCCTATGTATGCTTAAATCTTAAAAGCTACGCTACGGATTTTATTACAGTTTTTTTTAATAAACAAAGTGATTCAATAGGAAGGTTTTTATGTATAAATGCGTATTATAGTGGAGGAACACTGATAATTGTGGATTTTTGACTTTTAGGCGGAACGAAGTTCGCCGGGTCAACTAGTTCTACATAAAAATATAGTAACAGCGATGTTCCGAGGTATAGTCGTAGTTTACGCCACTTTAGCCTAAGCACTTTTCTTTTATACTTAGGACAATTTGTAATACGGCCACGGCTATCTTAGAAACTTAATTATGCCATTATTTTCTTTCTTAAGTGCCTATTGGGTGTTAGTTTTCAAACTTTTTTTCATAGATTTAAGGGTTGGCTATGGTTGGATATTATTTAAAAGTCTAAATTATTATATTTTATAAAAAATAAAGCGTGTATTTGAATTATCCGAAATACGTGGAGACATGAAAAATTAAACAATATTTTAATTCACTGACCAATGTCGAAAGAATCAACATTTACCCTTACCTTACCCAAAATTTGATTTGGAATACACACACAAATACACGATTTGGAAAAACACGATTATTTAAGTTTTTAATACCAAAATTTAAAAAAATAGGTAACATTAAACTCTCTTTCATTAAAATATACTTTTAAAATTATTACAATAAAAAAATATCTTACATTTTTAAAGCAGTTGAAACCGCGGTGTATATTGTTTATGATTTATTTTATGTTTATGTAATAATAATGAAATTCATGCTAAAATTCCTTAGTACCGTATAACGATAACCATTGTCATTAGCTCGGGTCTTGAATAATGAAAATGTGACCCACTTTCTGTCCTTGATACAGCATGTGTGTTGGAAACCGGCACTTAATAGCATTACAATCATTTATCATTATTTTTCTTTTATTTTATTGAAGCAGCAATCGAGCATGGAGACCACCTGATGTTAAGTGGTCACTGTCGGCCATAGACATTTAAGAAACTTCATAGAACGAAGCCTCTATCTAAAGTCAATCGCATGACTTGCTCATGTCGCATGCTTACATGGTCACCTCATGTAAACGTGCGGCAACCACACCCTTCTATCGAAACGCAAGAACTGCTTCACGCTAGAAATAAATGTGGCGGTGGTACCTCCCAGTCCAACTACTCTGGTTCTACCAACTGTTAATTACTAGTCTCTTAAAAATATATAAATTTTTATCAGTACCACTGAGGCTAGGGTACTAGACTTCCCATTCAAAACAATCCTTAATTTATATAGACACACAATGTCATGTGACATATGACAGAAACTCTACTAAGAGAGTTACTCTCTGTTATTTCCCGTAATATTCCTCTTTTTATTAAAATGAAAAACGCGTTAGCATCTGTTTAGTATTTTCCACTTCTGCCAGAGATTCTTCTGCTTTGGTATCGTCCCTTATCTTTAGTGTCCGACCGAAACTGGTTTTTCGACCGAAACCGAAACCGAATTTCGGCAACGGTCTGAGTTTCGGCCGAAACCGAAACCGAATTTCGGCAACGGTCTGAGTTTCGGCCGAAACCGAAACCGAAACTTCCTTACAAGGATCAAGTTTGGATGAAAAAAGAAAAAAACCTTCATAAAATCATCAGTCTTCTGTTTCTTTATCTTTAAATCCTCAGCTATTCAGTCTTCGACATTTTCACTTTGGGATGATAAAAAATAATCAACGTAACAACATATAATGTAAGAAATATACGTACGGTATTCAGCGCGCCGAACATGACCGATCACAGCGCGAGAACTCCCGAGTGCAGTTTCGGTTTCGGTCGTAGTTTCGGCAGCTTTTCTTTCGAAACCGAAACTAAACCGAATATTCGGTCGGACACTACTTAACTTATACTTTGTGAACCCATTGCTGAGCTGCTGAGTTTTTCCTTTTTCATGGTTGTTGCAGCATATATTTCTTTTGTTTAATGTTGTTTCAATTATTATTATTTCCATTCAATTTTTTTTTTGCTGTTGCATTGTTTTGGTTTGTGTTTTTTTTTATTACTATTTACATCCTATTAGCGCCTATGTATTTTGTGAGTGCTGCAACTTACATGAATAAATAACATTCTTTCTTTCTTTCTTTCATTTCTCTAGTTCACCACAACACTATTGTCAGAAAAACTCATAAGAAACTGAGAACATTATAATAATCAATTGATGTTTTATGTTTTCTTTTTGTCTTCTATGTTATCGGAAATTTAATAATTTATTTAATATCGTATGTAACTTTTTGTTTGTGTAAAAAATCCATTCAAAAGGGACGTATAACTCTTGTTGTGGGACTCTTACCCACTAAAACCCCTTCGATAGCCATCGGGAACGCAACGCAACGGAATACAACCAACGTCCACTGAGCGCGATGCCCCATCGGCCTCCATTCGGGTGGTAGCCACCAGGCATTTACGATAATATACATTTATATATATCACCGCCTTCCCCGGGTCGAAGGGCCGTTTAATCTCTAGCTCTTGTCGCTTGCCACCCCGGAAACTTCCTTTTATTCGCGTTTTACGACAGGCAGAGAATACCCTAGCCTTATTTTGTTTCCGACTTACGTATCTACCTACAGTACCGTATGTACCAACGGATCAGACAATTGTTTGATTCTTTTTTGTAAACCATAAGATATGAATTCTTAATTTGCCGACATTGTGTTTGGGACGTTCACCAGGTAGAGATGTAAATGATTGATAACTATAGGATTTACAGTTAATGGTGTACTTAATTTCGAAATGTTTTCTTTTGATCCAAGCGTTAGGAGTTACGACATTGGATAATATAAGATATAGAAAGAACCTCTACGAATAACAGCATTCGATATTGTGTTGCCAATATGATATAATATCGTTCAAAATGTTAAGCTGTTGCATAGCTTTTAACGCGGGCTTTGAGCGCGGCGACTGAATCAAGAAATTCCGTAACGAAAAAACCTAACACGGGGTGTGTTAGGTTAGGTTACTCCACCTACAATGTAGCGCGGCCGAGCGTTCGCTTAACGTGTATGTGTATAGTACGACAGTACGAAGCTCGCACGGATCGAGACGAGCAGCTCGGAAATCTGACAAATATGTGAGCAGTTGTTTGTGAGAAAGTATATAGTATCAAAGAAAAAAAACTTGAATTAATATCAAAGAAAAAGTACTGCATAGATAAATAAATATTTGTAATTGCATAAGTTGATAAAAATGCTATGCAACAGCTTTACCGCGGCAGTCCCCGAGTGCCGCACGTTTTTTTTAATATTGTTATGGAGCGGTTTAACGATCTGACACTTTCTATTTTGACAGACGCTTATCAGCATTTACCACAGCAATCTGATACATTATTCTAACTGACTGTTTCGGGTTCGATCCTAGGCAACAAACGAAATGCAAATATAGTTGATGTGCGTTTATGTCTAATGATGATGTTTCAGTTCTAGAATTTTCAAACTGTTCCCTACAGATTATTCTTTATTTTTAAAATCTTGTTAATGTACTTAAGTTATTACTATAATATGTGCTAAAGTACGCTTAGATTGTTGATACCCAATCATGTCAAATTAGCTGATCGAATCTCATTGATTTTGACATAGAGTCTATAGCTGGAATAGCACATAGGCTTTCTACCCAGAATAATATACAGTAAATCTGTATGTGCGTCCTAATCTTTCCTCCGCCTCTAATGAATCACAGTACTTCTATCCCAAAGGGAAATACCCCACGTATGTATGAAAAATACGTAATAACCTTAGGTGTTGACTCGCTGTCTCAGATCCCATTGGCGTTTATTATTAACGAACAGGGTAGGTCAGAGGTTCTCAACCATTATGTCTACCACTCAACTGTCGGGGTTCTTTTTAATGTCACTGTCGTTTGTCGGTTTTTGAGAATTGGTCTGCAAAAAGCGGATATATTGTTTATAACTATCATCGGCCTCTAAAATACGCCGAAAAAAGATTTTCTTATATCTAGGAAAAAATAAAGGTTTTAAAAATATCGGAAGGTTTGGATTAAGCTTATAGCTTATAGCTTAAGCCTCGTGCCGATAAAGCGCTTTAACGCCTTTCTACATGGAATGGACCCATCCCCAAAGTAATACTAATAAAAATGTATAGAAAAAAATACCAGTAAAACGTCTAAATAATAAACATATATTTTCTTATTATACATTTGAATCGAAATGCATTCCCCCGTCATTTAGAATAATACAAACGGCATTCAAACTCTTTCATCAAATAGTACCATAGGATGACAGAGTTTTAACTAAGTAAGCCAAGCATCCATCCCCCAGGGGGTGTTACTCACTTTGAGAAACACTGACACGGATGATTTATGCTGGAGCGTACCGGGACGTACTAGGTACGGGCAAGGCACGGCGTGGAACTGTTAAAATTTTATACGAAATGGCTCGGACATGCCCCGCCTCTGTTTTGGGGTAGCTGAGGCAAAGCCAAAAAAGGTTATTGTTTACTTGTTAAATAGGTTTACTGTACAGACACGTGGTGATTTGACTGTGGAAACTTAGTTACTTTTTTTTTTAATTCGACGACGTGGCGGTGCGGTTACCATACCGGACGCGCAGTGGGTCCCGGGCTCGATTCCCTGTCAGTCAGGTATCTAAATGATGACTTTAGATTCTTGTTCTGGGTTTGGGTGTTCGAGTATTTGTTTTTGTGTGTGTTCATGGCACCCACGACACAGGAGAAAATCCTACAGTGGGGCTATGAGCGTAAAAAGCGTTTTAAGTTTAAATTATAGAAGACATAAGCAATCCTGCAGTGTATCTGATGGTAAGCAGTCACCACCACCCACAGACACTGTGCCTGTGCTAAACCCCAGTTAAGATTAAAATCTAACCCTAGAAGATAGATGCGTTTCTTTGGAATCCAAAGCATTCCAAGTATGTTTTTCTTACCACACCAACTTATAAAAATTCTTTTCTGCTCAATGGATTTGGTTAGGTTGACAGTAGGTATTTTTTATTACATTGAAGTAGCAAACGAGCATGCAGTCCACCTGATGGTAAGCGGTCACTGCTGAACAGAGGTTCTATCTAAAGTCAGTCACAGATGCGTTGCTACTCCTGAGGACTAGGATGGTCGCCTCATATTAAAGTGAACCGGCAAACATTGATTTTGTTATATAGGGCTTCAATTGAAGATGTGATTGGGTCGACCTTATGCGACTGGATGGATTACTGTAGCAGCAGGTTTGCTGTAGAGTAGAGTAGCTGTAGAGTATCTGTAGAGTTCTAAATGGCAAAAGCAATATCACAGCATTTTAGGTTAATATAACAGTTACGAGTTTATACGTCTGCTATGTTTGAAAATTCGGTTATTTTCACTTGATGGCAGATAGGTATATTATGATGAAGATATCTTTGAACGATTTCAGACAGGACTTTAATTGTACATACAGGTGGGCTTTATATTACTGAATTCAAATGTTTACTGATTTGGTAGCATAAAAGAATGTTATAGCTGATATTAAAACTTTAAAATAATTTGCTGACTCTTATTTTATGCTTCAGTAAAAAGTTTGCAACATAAGTATAATATAGTGGCAGAAATACTTTTTATAAATAATTTTATAACTGTATTTTAAAACTAAAGTTTTTAGAGTCGTTGTTCCACCCAAGTATCAACGCTTCACCTATTTCCGAGTTGTACTTGTTTGTATATTTTTATTATTTCTTCAAAAGCAAGGAAATAATAAACATAAAAAACTTGGTGCAGAAAATATGTAGTTTAAAAAACTTGTGTTTAAGTACAATTGTTTATTTTATTATTATTTTTTATTTTTATAAAATAAAGTAGCAAACGAGCATGCAGTTCACCTGGTATATGGGAACTGCAGTCCATAGACATCTCTCTTCATGCGGAACAAAGGTTCTATTTAAGTTCAATCACACATGCGTTGCTACTCCCTAGTCACTTTATATAAATGTGAGCCGGTAACCACACACAATTATACAGCAGACACAAAGTTATATTCTTGTTTTTTTCATATTTACACAAAACTTTTTTGTATATTACCCGCGTCTCCGCCGTGAAATTCAGTTACCATAATAAAGTGTACGTGGTGGTGGTGCCAACCCATTATTGTCCCACTGCTGGGCACGGGTCTTCTCTCATAATGAGAGACTTTTAGGCCATCGTACACTGCGCTGGCCAAGTGCGAATTGGTGGACTTCGCACACCTTCGAGAACTTTTTTTAAAGAACTCTCGGGTGTGTAGGTTTCCTCACGATGTTTTCTTTTACCAAAAAGCAGTGATAATTAATTAATTTCTAATACGCACACAATTTAGAAAAGTGCCTAGTTTTGAACCTCGGACGTCGCGATCGAGGTACTTCCTCTACCTTCAACCATTAGGCTATCACTGCTCTAGGACCCTAGGTTGTGTCGTATGTAATGTACAAAAAGTATTAAATGTGTTTAACCATCTCATGAACTATTTGCGTGGCAAATATTATATTTAAACTTGTATAGATGTTTTTGTGTGAAACAGTATAAAATCATAAATATATATTACTTAATCCATTTAAACTTAATTTATAAATGCAAGCTTACACCGCACTTAGTTTTGATGTTCTGATTTGCGTTTAGTGTTAAAATCTTAGTAGGCTCGCTGTTTCTTTCATAAATTAACAGAAGTTCAGAACAAATCATAGGAATGACATAATAACTTAACCTTTTAATCATCTCGCAAGTTTCTCTCATCTCATCTGCGTGATGTCTAGTCCACATGGGTACCGCTAAAATGCTATCGTTCCATATATGTTTTTCCTGTCATGCGTAGCATCAACACGGGAACCACGAAAAGATTGCATTGTAGAATTCACGCGTGTGGTAAAATATTTTGCGGGTGTCCGCGTTACGTCTAGTTCGCGTGCCCACCTCTTGAATGCTATAATTCCAAATATATTTTTCTTGTCATGCGTGGCACCTGTAACTCATGAAGAGACTGCATCGGATTTAATCATGCATGCTAGGAAAAAGACGAAATCAATATTTCGCATGCATTACAACAGTACAAATATAACAATCCAGTCTAGTTATGCTTTATTTGTTATTATTCCTAGCACAACGCTTAGACATATGTAGTATGGAATATCTCGTATTATGGCCTGACTACATTTCATGCTACGAACAATTATTTTATTGCTTCGAGGTGGAATTTGTGGGGCAGGCATGCTCACTGATTAATTCGGTTTGTGGCAATTTGCTTCCTATTTGTTGTAGAGAACGTGTTATAGAGAGAAACTAGGGAATTGTTTGATAACATATATAACTGCTGAGAATTTAATCCTAGATATTATATATACAGTTCTGTTAAACTTTCTGATTTCAAGCATTCTACTAAGATTAATTTTCCTGCCACGCGGTTGTAACCTGCTTACACGCGTGTCGCATACGTTCTTCTCTCTTCTGTTTATGCTTGTTGGAGGTCGCAAGTAATTCATTTACGTCGTATAGGGCGATACTTTATTTAATCTTTTAGTCGCCTTTTACGACATCTATGAAAAGAGAATGAAATGTGATAAAACCAGAATGATTCCACCGGGATCATACCATCCTTGTATTTATATCTAGCATTAAGCAGTTCTTGCTTTTTGATAGATTTGTTGACTTACACATAAGGTGATGATCTTAGTGTTCAGAATTAGTAAGGTAATCGGCTTTTGTAGACTTCATTCGTTAGCTGTTTCTAGAAAAAAAAGGAACAGACAAAGACATGGCTTACTCTATGCTATCACCATTCAACTGCAATGTCAGTACAGTATAGCAATAATTCTCGACATAACCAGTACGAATATATTTATAGTTAAATTGATTGTCAATATCAATTGAAATGTAAATATCTTTTTCCTCTTGTGGCGACCTCCCGCTACTCATCAAGAGATGGCGCTACTAGTATTCTGAAACACGCTATCGAAGCATTCTCAGAATCCTGCATATATACAAGTTCCGAACATCAACTGTCGGAGCACGGCCGCTCCCCAGGCATGATCACCTAGCCTGGCGGGAGATCTCCCTTTGCCAAAGTGGTGACCCCAGACAAAGAACACGTCTCTTCTGATGGTGGCAACCTCACTCCCTGGATGGACCGCAGCTTCTCCACATCCAAACAGCAGCTCATCAGGTGCATCGCAGCTCATCCGGATAAAGCTTCCTGTGCCTGGTCCAGCTGCTCTCCGCGACATCACGGACGGCTTGAGCAGCCATTGCTCGCCTCCACGCTTCGCTCCACCCTCACATCCCGACTCACCGTGGATAGAGGGCATCCCAAGACCTGACTTCGCCCTCCCATCTCGACTCACCGCAGATAGAGGGCGATCCAACGGTACTTGCAGCGAAGACTCGCGGAACGTATCGACCTCCGGTCTGAGCAGGGGGTGATGTGGCGACCTCCCGCTACTCATCAAGAGATGGCGCTACTAGTATTCTGAAACACGCTATCGAAGCATTCTCAGAGTCCTGCATATATACAAGTTCCGAACAACGACTGTCGGAGCACGGCCGCTCCCCAGGCATGATCACCTAGCCTGGCGGGAGATCTCCCTTTGCCAAAGTGGGTGACGTCGCCACCATCGTGAAGGGATGTGTCCGTGTCTGTTGTGTTTCTCGACGGTGGCAACGTCACTCCCTGGATGGACTGCAGCATCAGAACATCAGATCAGCAGCTCATCAGGTGCATCGCAGCGCATCATGAAACGCTTCCTGTGCCTGGTCCAGCTGCTCTCCGCGACATCATGGACGGCTTGAGCAGCCATTGCTCGCCTCCACACTTCGTTCCACCCTCACCTCCCGACTCACCGTGGATAGAGGGCATCTCAAGGCCACACTTCGCCCTCACATCTCGACTCACCGCAGATAGAGGGCGAACTACTGGTACTTGCACACGAAGACTTGCGGACCTATCGACCTCCGGTCTGAGCAGGGGGTGATGTGGCGACCTCCCGCTACTCATCAAGAGATGGCGCTACTAGTATTCTGAAACACGCTATCGAAGCATTCTCAGAATCCTGCATATATACAAGTTCCGAACATCAACTGTCGGAGCACGGCCGCTCCCCAGGCATGATCACCTAGCCTGGCGGGAGATCTCCCTTTGCCAAACTCTAATATTATTAGCTAATATCCTCAAAGTTTCTTCGATTTATTTTATGTCCACATTGACAATATTGCCAATGGCCACATTGATAATATTGCCACGAAGCCCTAAAAACAACCCTTGCCAAACGTTAACAACCCTTGACACGACCAGCCGAGCAATATAGATCGCTCTGCTTTATTCGATGTTGGCTAAACGTCTCTATAGGCCAGTTAACATCAGGTTAGGCCGAATTCGTCTTCAGAATAACAAATAGGCACGATAGCGGAATCGCTAAAAACCTAGATAATGGCAATATATTTCTGTGAATACGATGATATGAAAATTGTAAGGTTCAAATTTACACTCTACACTTTTTACTAACTTAAAACTTGGATCGCGTGCAAAAATGCGCGTAAGTCATAAAAAATATCCAATTTTTATTGCTATTAATTTAAATAATGTCTATATCTGTCTTTGTGTAGGTATTGCCATTATTCTTCTATAATGATATTTTTCACAACTCCCCATTTCCATAATAATGTAGACATGAAATGATATTAAGCGAAACCATTTGTTACACGAATTATGCTAATTACTAAATATAAATACGACCTTGTCGTTTTAACAATATTTATTTGTTAAACTTTTTCATCATGAACCGGAGCAGTGGTTAATAACACCGATTTAAGAGCTCTGACAACGCTCCATATATATAATTGTATGATGCAAGCCATACACATACCAGACGAGGAGAAACTGTAGCGAGTTAAATCACGCATGCAGGTAAGATTACTTTGTACTATCATGCGGGTTTGAATCCTCGCACAAAAAACCGCGTGACAGGTAAGAGTATCTCACTATGTAACTTTGCCTACGCCTGCGTATCAAATCTGCTAAATCTATATATATTATATTATTTTTTCAAACTGGCTTTACGAATATCTGTGTTGAACAGAATTTGGTCCCCTAAGCACTTTGAATTTAGATGCACGCGGCAGAGAGAACGTCAGTCTACATGAAAATTTAAGTATTCTAGTCTGATACGATAGTTTCCTTTGAGTGATGAATTCCATATAATTTCATGTTTAATCTTTATGCACTTAGAAAATTTAAAATTTAAATTTGTGTACTTATCTGAACAAATGTATGTTTATTATGTTTTGAACTTCAGACTTCCTTATAGTGAAGTATTATCTTAACATTTTATAACTTTAAAAAAAGATGATTAACGTATATATTTGACAGAATGATCGTTTTTCTTTACAGAAAAAAATAGTCTGTAAAATAGTTGGCTCTTATATGTATTTAAAAAATATCTGAAAGAGTCTACAACACAAATGCATATAGGTAATAATCACAAAGAGTTTCCGTTGTTATAAATAATCGAAATTATCATTGCTCTTCTTAATGTGCCTCTTATTAAATAAATTATAATGGAAATATCTAAACATGTTTCAACATATTGCCCGTAAGCATTGCAATTAAATTTCACGTAGTGGGACGAAGGCGGATGCAACATCAATCTGAAATTTTAAACAGCTGTCTGCTGTGACACTATGCTTCTGTAGTATAGTAAATAATTATAATGAAATAGTGCATTTGTAGACACTCAGTACAGAATATCCTAACGTAACATACAAGTAACGTCAAATAACTTTAGTAGCATTTTTCCTGTCACACGGGCGTGAGTTCCCGTTCTTGTCACTGTGTACATGCATGGTAAGATATCACAATGTGCATGCACATCTGTAATGACTTAAAATCAATATCTCTTCACAATTTAATGCTGATGTCCAATGCCCGGATTAATTTTTAATTAACCCAGACACGAATGGTAGCCGGATTCGACGCTGTTTAAGCTCCTTTCAGACGAGACGCCGAATGACTTTCATGTTAGGATAAGTCCGGGGAAATTCGGGTGGCAGTTTTAATTACGCCGTCCTAGTAGGTATAGATTGGTGGACTTTAATACCTTTAAGAACATTATTCTCATTATATACCTACTATTATATCTCTCAGGCTTTTTCCATTCCAGTTTAGGTTTTGTTTATTAAGGGTTGTGTTTAATGAACTGTATAACTTTCAAATAGAACAAACAAAACCACATGGTATAATAAGTATTTTTTACTTATATTTTTTTTTACAATTTATAAAAGTAAAAAAAAATATATGTGATGAATAGATAACCTCTTTCATTTGAGAAGTCGATCTAAACTGAATAATTAGAAGCCTGGACAACGGAATCTACCACGGATCAAAAAGAAACTAATTTTCTCTTTGAAAGTGACTTAAAAGAACTAACTTTTATAACACTAAAATGTTCACTTAGTAACTTTGTTGCAAACTTGCCTTTTAAAATCAGTTTACAGATTTTCTTATGCGAACTTTCTCGAATTAAACGTTATATAAAATGCACCCCAGCGTTTGAGGGGTTGAAATGCGCATTTTGACGGATCCGTTTCAAACAGCCTTTACGTTTTTCAAAAAGCTCTGTAAATACACTGCTGTTGCTTTTGAAAAGGACGTGTTTTTTGTAAGAATATACCTGTGGGAATTTCGTACAGCCTCTTTATAGTGAGAAAACAGACGCGATGAGTGATATGCTGCTTACATCGTAGGAATACGAATGCGCTCTTTAATGGGTTCATTCTTCATTCTTCTTTTTACGTCCAGCTTAGGACATAGATATTTATTTATTTTTTTATTTATTTAATTTTTGAAACACCTTATACTAACCACTTGTAACCCACAAGGGTAAACTTAATGCCTAATGGCATTCTCTGCCAGTCAACCCTGGGTGATAGCGATAATAATTTGTGGTAGGTATATAAAAAGTAAGTTTATTCTATTAATGTTTGAATCATACCTGTCTGATAGAAGCCAGTTCGTCAAAGTTGGTCAGCACACCAGTTCACTTAGAAAAGTTAAATACGGCGTACCACAGGGAAGTATTTTAGGTCCTAGCTTATTTTTGATATATATCAATGATCTTTGCAACCTTAACTTAGAATCGGGTAACATCTATTCGTATGCTGACGATACGGCACTTTTATTTACCTCAAAAGACTGGACCACTACCTTTGACGTTGCACAAAATGGATTCGACATTGTTTCTAAATGGTTAGACTGTAATCGGTTGTCTCTAAATGTGGATAAAACTTAATTAATCACTTTTGCGATCCGTAGCTCATCCCTTCCTCCTGACACACCGAACCTCAATATTTTCACTAATAGAAATACTAATTCAGTGTATACAGTTGAACGTACAGACTCGATTAAATATCTCGGTGTAATATTGGACAAAAATCTGAATTTCCGCTTACATATAAACACTGTCTCTGGAAGAGTTCGTAAACTTCTGTATATATTTTCGCAACTACGTGCCTCCGCTTCTCTAGACATTATGAAGATGGTATACAAAACCTTATGCGAGTCTATAATAACATATTGTATTAACACGTGGGGAGGCGCATCCAAGACATCCTTAATACAGTTGGAGCGGGCTCAAAGGTCAATTCTTAAAGTTAGCTTATCCAAACCATTTCGCTTTCCTACAGATGACCTTTACAGCATTGCTAAAGTCTTAACCGTTAGACAATTATTCATTCTCGCTACCATTCTGAAACAACACCGACTTACTACGTACCAACCATTATCTATTCGACGTAATCATCCAGTGGTTCCGTACTTACCGACAAAAAAAATCTTCACACAACGCTTTTTCATATATATGGGGCCTCATCTATATAATTTACTGCACAAAAAATTAAACCTTTACCCATTAATCACACACAAATGCAAAGAACTTACAATCAACTTCCTCCTCAGTATTGACTATGACAAGACTGAAGCTCTCCTTAGGTTACCAATATAATTAATTCAACTTTTAAATCATCACCCACATAGATGTCCTCACATTCCAACGCGCACACACATACACACAATCACATACACACACACAATCAATACACATATATTCTTTTTTGTTTTCTTCTTTATTAATAGTACTAATTTATATTTTAATCCTGAATCTGTTTTTCTCACACAAATAGTCCCCATGTTACTTTTAAGTTTGTTTGCATAATAAAACTATCGTTGCAGTGGGCCTGGTCTCCTGTGGCACAGGTTTTTAACCTTTTATAGGGACCAGCCTCCACAAATACTCTAGTTTTGTTATAAATGCACCTAAGTTCTGTAACCCTTTATGTATTTGTGGTGGAAATAAACGATTATTATTATTATTATTATTATTAATTCGTAAAATAATTATACAATATTAAAAATATTAATATATACTTATACAGTGGTATTATAGTATTATATAATATAATAATATATTAAGTAATATATAATTGTAAAAATATATACATATAATACAATAATAAATCAAAGGATTCTTAAGAATGAGTTGTTTTGTAAGACATAAGCAACTTCATACAGAATCAATCACATAAGGAGAAAACAATCAAGAACTGCTTCACAATAGAAATAAGTGTGACAGTAGTACCTCATCAGTGGTTCTTCATATCCTCGTAAGGATCCATTCACCTCGTAAGGTTTCGTCTCTTCTACTTCGACATATCTTTTAGTAGCACTAACGATTTTTTTTTGTCTGACTGAAGCAGCAAACGTGCATGCAGTCCACCTGATGGTAAGTGGTCACTGCCGCCCATGGACATCTGTAATCAACTACATACAGAACATGGGTTCCATCTGAAGTCAAACACAGATGCGTTGCTACTCCTAAGGACTATGATGGTCGACTCATGTGAATGTGTGCCGGCAACCACACCTTTCTATCGAAACGCGAGAAATACTTCACGGTAGAAATAGGTGTGGTGGTGGTACGTTCCCGGTCCAAGCACACTGGCACATCTCAATTTTATAAAAAAATTGAATAGCATCGTTGTTTTATTTAGAAACCAGAAAGGAAATATAGTTCAAGATACATTTCAACTTTGTCCTTTGGGATAACAACAGATCTGATCGTAATAGAGTTTCAGTCCCGCGTGATTTTCTGAAGCTGTAGTGGCCACTCAATATCTGTTGTATTGCAAACCCGTTTTCTTCAGTCGCTTAAAATATCTATATATAGGGTCTGGTTAAGGGACGGGAATACGGGATATCTGCCCCGGGACCTCGAATTTTGAAATATCTTTTAAATATTAGCTAGTAAACATTACTAAATAACTTTTCCTTGAATGTTTAGATTTGGTAACCTTTTTTTGATTGGCAATTTGCAATCTCAAAGATTAGTAGACTTTCTTTTCGTCGATTAAAATGATTATGTGGATAAAGAAATTAACTTGGTTTCTCATTATACTTATTTACCTAACGAAAGAGGAGCAGTGATAGCATAATGGCTGAAACTTGCCCTCTCGATCGGGAGGTCCGAGGTTCAAATCCTAGGCACGCACCATATATTTTTCTAAAACTATGTGCGTATTAGAAATTATTTGCCTCAGAAGGATAACATCGTGTGAAAACCTACACACCAAAGAGATCTTTAAAAAAACTTCTTCATCTTCTTCTCAGAGGATTGTGAAGTCGCACTTGGCCAGCGCCGTAGTGCTACGGTCCAAAACTCTCACATTCTGAAAGAAGACCCGTGCCCAAAAGTCGGACAATAATGGGTGGACCTATTCAAATAGTATAATACATATATACATAATGGTCCTGTGGGACTGTATGGCCACGTGTCCCACCCTATTCCTGCATTGGGAGTTACTGCCACCAGGATGTTAAATTAAAGTCCAAAAATCAATATAGTTCACTTTTGTATTTCCAATTTTACCCCGAAACGAATACACATGCATTCGCGTCGGTTAGTGCGCAGTAACTAACTCGACTCCTCATATACTTCACACTGGCATACAAACTTACTCAGCCATTCATACTTACATGGTCCCTACAGTCCTACTGAAAAACTCCGCTAAATATTATATTTAAAAAAAAAAACACCTTCATTGCCCCGAAGCCACCAGAATACTAAATCTGGTCCAGTCTTCACAAAATACAGTAATGTGTCATTTCCATATATTGTTTTGTCACTAATTGCGTATCATAAGACTTATTACCTTAATAATAGAGGTTCCAGCCAGAACTTTACCCGTGGGAACTTAGAAACAATAATTCCTAGAAAATAGTCAGCCGAACACCTATTTATACGAGAATATACAGTATCATTAGGTTCCATTGTCGCTTGTAAGCAAGGCTTTGTTGAGGTAAGAGTGGTTACGCACTATCCGATCCGGTATCGGGTATATAAATGGTGGTAAAATCAGTGTAAAAATCGGAGCAGTGATAGCCTAGTGGTTGAAACTTGCCCTCTCAATCGGGAGGTCCGAGGTTCAAACCCAGGCACGCACCACTGATTTATGTGCGTATTATACATTAATTATCACTGCTTTTTGGTGAAGGAAAACATCGTGAGGAAACCTACACACCCGAGAGTTCTTTAAAAAAAAAGTTCTCGGAGGTGTGTGAAGTCCACCAATTCGCACTAGGCCAGCGCGGTGGACTATGGCCTAAACTCTCTAATTCTGAGAGAAGACCCGTGCCCAGAAGTGGGAAAATAATGGGTTGACGACAGAATCAGTGTGGGCCGACCAGAAAACTACCGGTGGTAGGTATCACTAGGTAGTTTAACCGGGGAGGTACACATTTCTAGCGTGAAGCATTTCTTGAGTTTTGGTTGAAACGAACGGCAGAAACGCACCTCTGTTTTTGTTTTCGGCAGAACCTATGTTCTATTTGAATACGCTTACAGATGTCCATGAGCGGCATGGACCGATACCGATACAATTTTATTCCTTTAATTAGTCCAGCTAACTTTTGTATGAGGCGACCTTCGGAGGTAGCAACGCATCCGACTGACTTCAGATAGAACCTTTGTTCTGTAAGAAGGTACAGATGTCCATAGGCGCCAATTACCTCTTACCATCAGGTGGATTGCTTGCACGTTGTCACTTCAATCTAATGAAAAAATGTTAAATAACAAAATCTATATATTGATACGTGAAGCAAAAACTTGTGAAACATTTTTAAGTAACAGGCGGATTATTATGAAACATTGCACGGTTATAGTGGATGTAGAGAAGGAGTGCAGAATGTTAATATTTTTTTCAAATAATGCTTAAAACATACATGAAATCGACTAAAAACACATTACACACACTACCGTACATTTGTCACAAACACATAAATAATAAACGAAATAGATCGATCGATGTATTTTATATTTAACGGATGCGTTCAAAATTACTTGAAAATTATTACATTTTATTTGCATTTGAGAAATATTCTTACTACTTTAGACATGATTTAATATATATCGAAGAGAGAAGCGTGAAACGTCAGGCAGGCCAGGATGGTTGAGGTGTCTTCATTATTTTCCTTTCTTGAATTTTGAAGTAAAACACAGCAGTAAACTTCTTCGATTTATTCACAACTGAGGAGCTTCGACGGTTAAACAAGAAATCTTTTTCTACCGGCGTTCGCTCGCCTTTTTATAACAATATTTGGTGGTGTGACAATAACAAATTTATGGAGGGTAAACTAAATTACAATTCTAAATATCATTAAATGTAATAGGTAATTCAATAAACAAACAATTTTCGATCTTTAAACTAACTAAAATAATTATTATTGGCGACGTGTTTTTCATAAATACGCGGTGTCGCGCCGACATATATATGAAGTTTATTTTATTAATTTAAATTACGGTCGAATTTCGACCGATGCGACGGGTGACTAGTGTTAATTAATTAATCACCGATATAAATTCAGTTTTTATACCGGTTCCGGACCGCTACAGCTATGGGTGTCGGATCGGTTTCATCGTTACTAATGGTGCTAAACCGTGACGCAGATTAGCTCCGGCGAGACCTTGGAAGTAAAAACTTCCAATTTTCTGATCTGCTTTTTCTTCCAAACTTCTTATAAAAGATAAAAGTCTTAAGCGTATTTTTTTAGGTTTTCTTAAGTCTCTGTAGAGGGTATCTATTGTGCAGCTAACAAGATTACGGCCTTAAATCTCGACGAAAAGCCTGATTTATATCACGACAGGTAAATAATCTTAGATAGCAACCAAATTATAATTATATTAAATGATTGTGTATTTTTTTCATTGTATGCTTATTTAATTTAGTAATGTAAATCTTTTTATATAGCTTTTATTAATTGCAATCACATTGTTACTGATTAATTATTATCTTTGTTATATGAACTATGAATGTAGTTTGTACCTATAATTGAGGTAACACTCACCATTTTTCTTATTATGTAGCCGACCATAATAGAATGTAATAGTGCTTACTTTGTTGGTACAACCAAATAAATAAATAAATAAATAATTTAAGTGTAGATTTATTTTACCTTGTCATTACGTTATGTTTAAAATGTGATAAATAAAATAAGGAAGTTCGACAAATATACATTTTTTTAATTACACATGTAATTGTTGCATCAGCGATTCGCTGAATTTTGGGGACAAATGAGTTGCTTCTGAGGACTAAGATGAAGAGAAGCAGCATAGTAATATTTCTGCTTAAACACACCCAAGGCAGAACATAGTCAAGTTTGTTACCAAGAATAGTGGTGCTGCCATAATCAAGTCACAAAAGCTTCTAACACCGATTTAAACTGAATTGATATTTTTGTCTAAATGGTTAGCAACAAATGATTGGCCACCACCTTGGATTGGATTCATGTACCTTATCCTGTCTGGTTGAATTTAGATATCCATGGATAGCAATTATCATTTTCATGGCAATTTGCATGACTGTCTACTTCTATTAAGTAAAGCTATTAAATAAAACTTAAAATGAATTGAGGTCCGTAATACATTACAAAGAAAATTCGTCCTTGCCCGTAAACTTTTCAAGCAAATAAAATAAATAATTTCGTATTGTGACAAGGGTAATCACACTCATTATCATATTTACACGACAGCTTATCTGGAACTGTCAGCATTTATTATTTGTCCCTACGAAGAAAGGCTTAAGACAAAGCCAAGGTCTCGGCGCCTAATAAAAACTTACGCTAAATAGAATGAAGATTAATTGTTGACGTACACAATTTGTTTTATCGGAGCCAGTCACTTGACGGGATTTTTTGTGGCTTTATTCTATCGTGAACAATGTCACACTGTTTTTATAATGTTACAAGTAGAAGTACATTTTACGCGGACATTAATCTGCCTCGATACTTTTTTTATTATAAAGATTGTAAGGAAAAATGCAGTCCACCTGATGGCTCACTTTTATTTATGGCGAATTTTTTCTCCTCGGGTGCAAGGCTTTTGTAATTGACTTTGAATTGAAAACCTGTTCTATTAGACGTTGCTTACAGTTATCCATAATCATCAGGTGGACATGTTTTTTTTTTTTTATAAAACCTTCAAAAGGTACCCTACACCGATAGGAGCGATGCAGGGTTATCTGGGATTTTTCCCGCACTAAAATGACCGTCCTCGGCGCTACCAACGGACTCCGTGATCTCCAAAGGAATGCAACCAGATTCCTCTGAGCGCGTTGCCCCATCGGGCTCCTCACAGATGGGCGGCTGGGCCCACCGCTCCATCTGGTCTTTACGACGGTATGCGACCACACATACCGCCGTCCTCCGCGGGGTCGCCTGCCCGAACGGTCCGAGTTCCAACTCTAGTCCCTCGCCGAAAGCCCCGAAAGCCCCTTTGAGTCGCCTCTTACGATATGTAGGAGATACAGTATCCCTATTCTTATCCCCGAACTACAGGGATGACTTAAAATTTACCTAGTGTTCTAAATGCACATAAAAATAACTACCGCACAACTAATTTAACTTTTCCGGTTAACCTTATGACGCACGGCATTAACAAGTAATCGGCAGGGTGCAAATGACACAGGGGATTGACATCCTAAACTAAACTAGAAAATAACCCCTAAAATGTAAATCATCATCGTCCACACATCTAATATCCAGTTAAGATCTATGATCTGGCAATGGCTAAACTAAAGTAAGACTATGCTTACCTGAGTGTGGCCACTGTAATTCTTGAGAACTAAAAAATAATAATAGTGATTTATTTTGGAAAACATGTCCCATATACACACAATGCCTTAAAATATCACATAAAAATTATTAAAAATACATAACAAATTATTTTCCAAACATAAAACAACCTCAAATTACATTACACTAGAATGATCTAAAATTCTAATAACATTATAAAATACTAATATGGTGCCAACCCATTATTGTCCCACTGCTGGGCACGGGTCTTCTGTCAGAATAAGAGAGTTTTAGGCAATAGTCCACCGCGCTGGCCACGTGCGAATTGGTGGACTTCACACACCTCTGAGAACTTTTTTTAAAGAACTTTCGGGTGTGTAGCTTTCCTCACGATGTTTCCTTCAGCTGTGATAATTAATTTCCAATTCGCACATAAATCAGTGGTGCGTGCCTGGGTTTGAACCTCGGACCTCCCAAGAAGGGAGAAGAGAGGGCAAGTTTAAACCATTAGACTATCACTGCTCTACTATAAAATACGAATATGAATTAATAAAGCGGATCGCTTCGCAGGTAAGTGGTCATTGCCCCACATAGTTATTTCTAACTGTTGGAAATATACAATGTAATTTCACCCATATTAATTTAGGATGTCAACAAGCCTTCTATTTTATTTTTGTGTTACTCTATGCTTTTTGCCTACTATGGTGGTAACAGTTCAAGTTGTATCTTTCTTCCTAATAAATAAAAACTACATTTTTCACTGCATAAAACTGCTTTAGTTATTTTATCTCATCACTAACCAACTGTAGAAGAGAGGTTTCATCTAGAATCGATAACATGCATCTCCTCTTTGGACGTCTTCTTTTTCGGAATTCTATGTGTTTAAATTCGACCATATAAACTTTTCTTCGTTTTTCTCATTGCATTTGAGTTATACGTATACGTTTTTCAGAGCATTCAAACTGTTGTTAAGTTTACCTTTAATACATGAAACCTTAACTACGCTATCTACTATTTTGATACATTAGAACACTCGGCAAGTACATTACCATATCATCCATTTACCATACAAAAAGCCCGTTATAACATCAGACGAACTATTCCTGAACAATATAATACAGTTTTGAGATGTAATGCTCGGTTTACAAGATTGTTTCGGTTCCCTCAAAGTAATTATGAAATAAAGAGCGATGATATTCGGGTATGAACAGCAAGCACAGGTGAGAACATTACGGTGTAAGTTAGCTTAGTGAATCGGGTAGTGCCGTTGTTTGTTTAGTTAAATAGCTGAAATCCGGGGACTTTATACCGCCTAAGAGGAAATAAATGTTGTGTTACTGCAGTTTAGCTATAACGTACTTTTCTAGTATTAAATTTAAACACTACTAAACTGAAACAATACTACATGTGAGTAAAGAAAACAAAATCAATAAACTTTGGTTGTGATTTTTTTAAAATACTTAAGAATTTCCTTCCTATACAGACAGAGACAAATCCAACAGATCTAATATCACAAAATTCGGTCTAGATTTTTTTGAGTTCTACTTGTACGTGTAGTAAGTAACACGATTTTCATTTTTAGTATTTATATTTTACTAGCTATTATCTTATATACTCCTATTATTTACTACAAGAAATTATGCTATTCAAGCTACATTATGGTACACATAATACCTACAATTTGTACCAAGGACGTACTCTATGGGTAATTATTACTCCATGTGCCAACCCTTTACTAGTGGTATAATTATACCCGGGTCTTGGGACCCTGGAACTTGATTAGAGAGTGCGTGTTTACACATAACAAAGTATATAGCTCCTACATTAACTATGCAAGGCACCGATACAACTATGAAATATCAAAACCGTGTTCAGTGATTAAGTTAAGGCAATTTTTGCACTGTTAGCGAGTGACGAGTAATGATTTGAGCGAGTGAATCGCTTTAATATTTTATAATTAATTATTTACTGGTTTAATTTTTATATTATTGTCAATCTCTCCGAAGTGGTTGTCAACCCGTTGCAGTCCTTATGCTTGGTACGGGTCTCCTCTACTTTACTCTTGCAAAATGTAAATTGATAGACAAACTCCTTTAAAAACTTATGTTTTAAATAGCTTAGTAATTTAGAATCCTCAAGATATCTTGATGCCTAAAAATTTCTTTCACGCATGCGCAGCTCACATTAAAGAAAGATTCATAGAAGAGGAAAAAAATACGAATTATTATTACTTGCGTTTCCTCATTATTTATGTTTCACATCTTACATTTATACACTGAAATGGCGTGTTATTACCTCAAAAGCAGAAAAAAACGATGATAAGTGACATCCAGTTCCATTTTGAAAACATCTTCAGGCCATTTCGAACAAAAGCCGCAGATGTTTCTATAGAACAAAAATCACGATTTATGAATACTTACAATGCCCCAATTTATATTTATTTTTCATTTACAGAGATCCAAGAATAATATCAATATTTCAGAAAAGGGAGATTTTTTTTCTCATAATTCGGTATTGATGATTTTTTTCTAATATAATATATGATGTTAGGTTTATTTTAAAGGCAATGTTGATATTACGAGATATCGGAACTCGATGTAAATTAGAATCATTTTTTGGTTTTATACAAGAACTAGAAATATTTCCTTACAAATGAAGTTACTGTTTTTATAATAATATGTTATTGTGTTGAAACCTTATTCAAAATTCTCTTATTTGAAAAAATATAGTTACGCTAGAAAAATTTTCTACACGCTTTCATTGGATAAGCTTTGAAAATATCACGAAAAAATAGTTCTTTACTTATTCTTTGGATATTCTTTCTATCTTACACTTATCCCATGAAAATCCTCTTACCCGTTTTCAATAATAAAAATAATGGATGGCGGCTTAGGATTATAGTTATGAGAATTACGATCTAAAGTAAAGCTAGAGTGCTTTAAACAAACTAACTTACAAAACGAGCATGCATATAATAAAATAAAAGACGTATAAAAAATTACATATATTTGAAAAAAAAATGTTAAGAAAATATGACATGATTACATTCCATAATTATAGGATTTTTTGTCTATCTGTGTTTATAATCACATCATAAAAAACGAAGAAATTTGAATCTATGTAATGATATATTTGTATTCCGTAACTTCATTAACCAACAAGTCTTTATAATATTAAAATCCTACTAATCTATCAGAAATCAGAACATCTTTATAAACTCTTGTAAAACCGCGGGTTTGTCTAATTTAATTTAGTTATTATTTGAACAAATATGTTGCTTGATATTTACATGAGATCATTCCAAAAACCACCACGGATTCGGTTATACAATACGCAAAATTTTCGTATCCAAAGCTCCGTAACTAATAAGTGATACGGAACCCGGAAACGAGTAAAATAGGTTTACACAAGCCAGTACCGGCTGCCATTTCAAGCAAAGTTATATTCTGTTTCCTTTCTAATAATATGGCAATGTATTTTCATTTCCGTCTGTTTATTCAACGAATCCCGTATTATACAAAGCAACTAAGGCAAATATTGGGCCGTTTGTTGGAGTAGAAAATGGATGTCGAACCCCATGGTTGAATGAAATATTCCCATCTCAAGGTCAGAGGTTTAGACCATATTCAAAAAGCCTGGTTTAGTGAGAAGATTACACACATTTTAAAACTTAGATCTCCCAGGCGTCTTGGTTACCTCACTTGTTTTCCATCACCGTTAAAGCGTTTGACAAATAATTTCCTAAATACAAATGAATTTGTAATAGTGCCTGAGATTTCGAATCTTTCAGACGAACTTTCGTAGATAGGCCGATTTACGAGCAAGGAACTTGCCTGCTGTTAACTGATTGCCAGTATTGATGGTTATTCAAACTATTTATCGTATCTAATCCTAAACTTGACAGGAAGTCGACAAGGTCGATAAAGGGTGCCACCTCCGAGGACGCGATAATTACGAAGGGATTCCAATTATGGGTTTTATCCCATATAATGATTTAGCTGTTATGGTCAACAATAGAAAACTTAACCTCAGAAAAATCAAGCAAAATCATTGCTGACTTGCACTCTATGGATGGATACAGCAATAGAAGAAGATCACGAAATAATGGCACGATAAAATAACGTACACAAAGGGTAACCATTGGAAAAGAGTTGCTGGAGACAGCCAATAGTAGAAAACCTTTGCCAAAGAGGAGGCAAATTCAACAGGCTCACTAAAGTAAGAGGTATCTGTAAGGACCCCCGGCCACAACCAATAACGCCGCCACTGGCATATTTCCTATAGTGTCCCGTACATTTTATATGTACTCGCCGCACACGGTGACCGCGTCTAGCTTCTAGTGGCGGCGTTTGTGGCCGCCGCGAGAGGCCCGTGTGCGACACTTAATGATAAAAAAATGCTTTTTATTCTTATGCTCACCAAGTCACACTTCGTTTCAATTCTATGGTCGATAGACTTCTAATAAGGGACTAGTAAAAATATAGTAATTGATTACGTAACATTTGCCATCAAACATCCATGGCAGAAGCTTGATAAATTTTCTTTGTAAGTCAGACTTCTTCTCGTTATACGACGCGCAAAGTAGACAAGTATATTAATTTTAGCTTTACTGTGATTAATTAGTATCCAAAAAACCTTACATTTTAAGCAAGAAGAGATTGTGATCTACACTAATGTAATTTTCATGTTTTAAGGTAGTGTTTGCCAAGTGGTTGAAAGACGACCAACTTCAAAATTAACATAGAATATTGAACTACTTGTAGGTCATCAACAGCAAGCTAACAACCAAGAAAGCCTTATGACAAACACGACTCATTTATTAAAAAACATTTTATAAGAATAGTAAATTTTGTTATGACTTCATTTTGTTTTTTATTCACCTAAAAATCCCATTATTTACGCATCAGGGGGTGCATAAATAACTATTAATCTACTTGGATTTAAACTAAGATCAGTAAGCTAATTATACATCAAAATGTATTCTTATAAAATTCAGCTCGATCAGTTAAGTTTCACTGGTTTAGAATTCTGAAGCAAGATTTGACTCACCAACTAATGAACCAACAAGACATGCTAAATAGATGCTTGCGAAGATATACGGAACTATTTGGTCTTCATCGCGTTCATTTATTTATCCACACTTTAAATCTACTTTAAACTACTTTAAAGTAGTCTTATAATATTATAAAAAGTTTGTAAAGCCTCGTATTCATGGTAAACTTTTGTTTAGCAACTGTTGATCAACGTTGTTGATGAACGGCGAGAATATTGCTGAAAACTTTATTTAAATCAATACAGGTTGTTCACAAACGCCAGCCTGCGTAAAAATGTTGCCCGAGGAGAATGACAAAAAGAGATACCATAAACTCCAGAGCTCCACACTACTGCCATGTTTATATAACAGTTGCAAACACGTCCACACACGTCAATATCTGATGATAAACTGATGTTCTCGCTCGCCGGGCGTCGACTGCAACACGGCCTGATCAACTCCGCATCTCAAGTGTTGCCCGCAATATGTTGACAGCAACTCGGCAACGTGTTTATGCAACCATGTTGCTAAACAAATGTTTACTATGAATACGGCTTTAAGGATACATATTATGTTTGTTAATCTTACTAGTAAAAACTACTGTTCGGATTTTGCTGAAATTCTTCACAAAGAGGTAGTTTAAGACTTGGATTTATATAGTTCCGGGCGAAGATGCAGGGACAAGCAACTAAAAATGTATTTGATAAATATCTTCTTTAAACATCTACTCTTGCGGTACTATTCAGTAACTTTTTTTAAATTGAAATAAGTCCAGCAAAAAGCGTGCGTGTCTAATAAGTAGATAAATTTAATGGAACTAATCATTACTCGTGATCGACTGGTCCGAGTCTTGCAAATACCGTTACTACTCACACAAACCGCGGCCATACGGTGGCGATGTTTGCGTTGTTGCTACTAAAATAAAATATTATTAAAAACAACAAAACGAAGTGACTGACGTTTACAAATATTGATTACAAAAGGAGAACGGGCATTAGAATAATGTAATATCGAATTAGAAATCATATGAAGTGGTGTGGGTTAATTTAGAAATTTAAGACGGCGAAAAAGTACCGACACGGGTATTTTGGACATGGATCCTTCACTAAGACGACCAAAACACAACCTCAAATCTTCATTTTCTGCCGCCCCTTCAATACGTTAAAAGTTTACCGTCACCCTAACAATGCGCCGGCCTGGGTTATAGCCCCCTCTTGCTTCCTACCCGCTTTGCCATTGATCATTTATATATACTAGTCACCCGTAGCATCGGCCGAAATTCGACCGTAATTTAAATTAAAAATCAAATGTCATCTGACATTCTTGACGTTGTGTCTTTTCATTTTCATTTACTAAGTACATATGTGTTTGTGACAAATGCAAGGCAGTGTGTGTAATGTGTTTTTAGTTGATTTTATGTATGAAAAATGCATTATTTGAAAAAAATATTAACATTCTGCACTCCTTCTCTACGTCCACTATAACCGTGCAAAATTTCATACTAATCCGTCCGCGGCATATTACTTAAAAATCCGTCACAAATTTTTGCTTCACGTATTAATATAATAATTAGTCACCCGTCGCAACGATCGAAATTTGACCGTAATTTAACTTAAAAAACTAAAGTTCATATTGTCGAAAGTAGCACGAATATTTCTCAACTAATAAGTTGTATTAATTTTATTGATTAAATTACAAAGAGGTTTTAATTAACTAAGCATTTAAAAGCAATAGCGGGTATTCTGACAAAGACATCTGATATTTTTGAACTTATGTGTTCTTATAGTAAGACATTGAATATTTTATTTCGTTTATTATTTATGTGTTTGTGTCAAATGCAAGGTAGTGTGTGTAATGTGTTTTTAGTTGATTTTATGTATGAAAAATGCATTATTTGAAAAAAATATTAACATTCTGCACTCCTTCTCTACGTCCACTATAACCGTGCAAAATTTCATACTAATCCGTCCGCGGCATATTACTTAAAAATCCGTCACAAATTTTTGCTTTGCGTATTAATATATAGAAAGAAGAAGACGTATTAATACATAGATATATGTATATTATAAGGTGCTGAACGCGAAGACGGATTGTCAGTAAGTCGTTTTTCTGCATTTTGGATGTCTCCGCTTCCCTACATACGAACATATACGTACAATCGACAATCGGGTTAAAATATGTCTGCGTTACTATAGCCGATATCTCATGTATGGTGTCGCTTGAAGTTGCGATATCATTGATATTGTCCATATTGTTCATTGGGGCGGCAAAATGGACTAAAACTATCCATTTTCATACAAATTCGCGTCCTTCGCGTGTGGTGTGAATTACGTGTGAACAAACACTTGGAGTCTACGCTAATATTAATAAGCAGTTAGCATCTATGTCATTATCAAGTAATGAACCACCGTCCGTTATGAATTTCCTATAAATTAAAACGTTTAAAGTTATTATACCAAGGGCATGTTGGAATAGTTGATGTAATAGAGTGGATTGACGCTCCATTTAATAAACGTGTCAACGGAGCATAGTCAACATTTAAGTAGATACTACCCACACCTGTTATTTTATAATAGCTTAAACAGACGAACAGTACCTTTAGTATGAGTTATTTACGTCTCCTTCAGCCTTTATCTACGTTTTCGCCTAACCTTGGCAAGGTATGGCTGGAACCGTAAACGTAAACATGCATTGTATGATGTACATTGCATGCTTACGTTTACATATCACATATGAATAAGCAATAATTGTTTTGGGAAACTTGATAAACTGATAAGAGCACAATCTATTTGACGGCCACTGCTGACATTATGTAATGTGTAGTCCTACCTAAGATCGGTAGCATACATGCATTGTTATCCCTGAGATGGGGGTGTATGCCTTTTTTTAAGTGGATAATCCTCATGTATACCCAGCTGGGGGCGGCAGCTGGGTTATGCCGGACTCTTACCGGCTAAACCTCCACCGTGTTTTCTCCTTGCACCATACGAAGGGAATACGGGCACGCTTCCGTATTCATCCGCGAACCCGCTGGTGCCTGGCTTAGTATAAGCATGTCGTCAAGCAATTATTGTCCTACTGCTGGGCACGGGTCTTCTTTCGGAATGAGAGATTTTTAGGCCATAGTCCACCGCGCTGGCCAAATACGAATTGGTGGACTTCACACACCTCCGAGAACTTTTTTTTAAAGAACTCTCGGGTGTGTTTTAATCACGATGTTTTCCTTCCCCGAAAAGCAGTGATAATTAATTTCTAATACGCACATAAATCAGTGGTGCGTGCCTGGGTTTGAACCTCGGACCTCCCGATTAAGAGGGCAAGTTTCAACCATTGGAATATCACTGCTCCATGCAAATCTCATACACGATCATGAAAGTCAAGTACCAGTCGTGTCTACAACTGAACTACTATTATTTGCAAAAGTACCGTTATTATACGGCCCACTTGATAGCTCGTGTAATTGAAAGCGAATGCTTTTAACGTTTTTTGTTACTTTTAATTTGTATTTCGTTCGCAAATTATTTTCGTACGGTAAATTAGTCTGCTTTATTAATACCGCGCTTAACGATGACACTCAATATAATTTATCTAGCGCAAGATTTATCGCTGTACTTTTTCTTACCAACTTATCTCGAGGACAAGCTATCAGCTGTTTCACACCGTTACAAATTTTGGAGATAGATTTTAATTACCAACTACATTAATGTTCGTGGTTACCTTTTAATTTACCGAGCAGAATGTGTACAGGATTAGATTAATTAGATAGTATACAATATTTTCTTGATTAAAAAAGTGTTAGTTGAGACTAGTATTTCATTAACCTTTTCTAAATAGAACAACAGCAGTATCATAATGCTTTTATAAGGAAAATTGTTAACATAGATTCTAGTGTTAATCACGGGTTTGATCAAGTGTTCGTTCCGGGTTCGATCCCCGGCCAAACAGATATATAAATAATGAAATTAGATCGTTTGTCTGGGTCAGGGCTTTTATGCATTCGTCTTTGTGTGTGTCCATGGCACCCACAATCCCAGGAGAAAGTCCCAGTGCGGGGATAAGAGAGTAGCATTTATTTACTATTTATTTAATACTGTCTTAAAGTTTACTCAAATATGAGCTACTCCAGTTTAATAACGCTTCTAAACCCATCGTTATTTGCACAGGCTTGTGTTGAAATTAAATGTCTTTGTTTAGTTTAGGCATATGCCTCCATATGGAGACACTTGGAAATTCTCGGTTGTATTTTTTTCTTTTATTATCCATTAGCTTGGAACACGATGTAAAATAAAAAGATTCGATAAGAAACTCAGCGGGTTGTTGTTATTTACTGTTTTCAAGTGGTTTAACAAGATGATGCGCAAGACTAAGCGAATAACATGGAATCATAAAAAGGGTTTTTTTCTAGTACTTTATCGAATCTCGCCAACTCTTTAAAGTCTTACTGCTGGGCACGGGTCTTCTCTCAGTATGAGAGAGTTTAGGCCATAGTCTACCACGCTGGACAAGTGCGAATTGGTGGACTTTATCGAATCGCGTTCATGTAATACTCTAATTAACCAACTGAATAAAATAATAGTATCCTAATCGCAATAAAACAAGAAGTAAAAAGGCAATTTAAACAAAGTATATCAATTCATTTTAATCAAAGAAAAGATCTATGGTAACAAGGTAGGTAGGTAGTACGTATCTAATTGCTGATAGATTAAGAGAATTCATAGCAAACTTACATAATTACAAAAGCTATTTAATATGCCTTCAATTGACTGAAATCTTCACTTCTAATAAACCGACTTCCTCCAACCAAATCCAACCATAATTGTTTACGAAATTTTAAAACATCCGACTTACTATTTAATCGTAGCGTTATATATAAACTAAACAATCACGCTTAAACAAATCGTATAAGAAAGCTTGAATGACAGTGTGTCAAACAAACGAAACCTTGGCGGTCTCGATAAAACACATGTCGAATGGATTACACTGAATGGTTACATAAAACACGTTGAAAATAGCGGGATTATTGTAAAGTATGGTGTGAAACAGCTATAAATAAAGCGCTGGGAAGCGTGAAAGAATAAAATATTTTCGCTCTAAACTCCGCGAGATAATGACTATGAAATATTTAATGCCAACGGAATATCGGTATTTCTAACGAGTTATCTTCACCTCTATACAGCGCTTTCAATTGTTACTCTGGATATTTTTAACAAACGCCGCAAGGAAAGAAGTTATTTATTTGCCTTGTGTTTTTTTGTTACAAATGTAAAGCTGAAGGTGGTAGAACCAGTGTAGTTCGACCGGGGAAGTACCACCGCCACACCTATATTTAACGTGAAGCATTTTTTTGCGTTTCCATGGAAGGGCGTGGTTGTCGGCACACTTTTATATGAGGCGACCATCATAGTCCTCTGGAGTAGCAACGCATCTGTGTTTGACTTCAGATAGAACCCATGTTCTGTATGAAGTTGATTACAGATGTCCATGGGCGGTAGTGATCACTTACCATCAGGTGGACTGCATGCTCCTTTGCTACTTCAGTCACATAAAAAAGTAGAGCTTTTAAAATGTAGCTTTCTGTAACAGTAAATGGTTTGCGTACACAATTTTTGACACGCTATGGTTACCGTATTTACTTTGCAAGACTGAAGGATTCCCGGTTTTAATTCCCAAGAAAAATATGAAGTGTTTTTTGTTTATTTAGTTCCTTGTAGGTTAAGGTCTAATTGCCTTTGTGTTTTGGGACCTCCCAATACAATAATCTCACTGTTCTTATATGTAGTTAATTAATTGATTTGTACTCTTTGTTACTTAAAACCTGTCTTTAGTGAAAACAAGTACGTATATGTAAGTCTAACTTTTTCCGATTTCCATAATATACTAAAAATTATAGAAAAATAGAGTGATATTTCTGGTTTCCTAAAATTCTTGGTAGAATGTTATGCTTTACAAATATCTATTTGGGTTACATAACGTAAAAGTATAATCGTGTTAAATAATTTAAATATGTATTTCTAATACAAGGGCGTAACTTAGTCCCTGAGGGCAATGATGCCCTATTTCGCGTCCATTATAAATGTCTGCATGTCGTCGTGATAGTCAATATCGAGCATCCCCGTTTACCGTTTATATAAAAATATGTTATTAACTGACTTCCCAATGTACAAGGGTTATTAATTTGCTGCGTATTTTTATAGCTAACTAGCTGTGCCCTGCGCGCGTTGCTATACCATCACAAAAAATACACCAAAAACCTCCGAGAGCTCATGAATAACAACTTTGCTAAAGATCATCACATGATTAAATGAATAACGCTTTCGACACTCATAGCCCCACAGTAGGGTTTTCTCCTGTGTCGTGGGTGCCATGGACACACACAAAGACGAATACACAAACACCCAGACCCAGAACAAGAATCCAAACTCATCATTCAGATACCTGTCTAGCCGGGAATCGAACCCGGGACCCACTGCGTGTCAAACCGGTATGATAACCGCTGCGCCACGCGGGTCGTCAAATTATTAAATGAATAGTTTAACTATTACTGCTTTTCGGTTATGGAAAACATCGTGAAGAAACCTACACAACCGAGAGTTCTTTAAAAACAAGTTCTCAGAATTGTGTGAAGTCCACCAATTCGCACTTGGCCAGCGCGGTGGATAATGGCCTAAAACTCCCTCATTCCGAGAGAAGACCCGTGCCCAGCATTGGGAGAATAATGGTATGACGATATATATGTATACATAATGACCACTTACCATCTGGTGGACATGCAAAATGAATATTCACATAACATTTTTATTCATGTCGTTCGATTTAGCATACATAGTAAATAAGTGGAAGAAGTCATGGATTTGAATAAAAATAATATAAACGAATAAAAACATATCATTATGTTTTACATGCGTAGTTAATCGAATAACATCCTCGTGACATAGACAGGTTTGACCATTTAAATATTTTGAATCAATAATAGGTACTGCGCCTAGTTTTACAGGTTATATTTTAGCTAGCTTACTCTTGCGGCTCCCTCCACTTAGAATTTTTTATATAATAATGAAGTAGCAAACGAGCTTGTAATCCACCTGATGGTAAGTAGTCACCGCCGCCCATGGACTTGCGTTTCGATAGAAGGGTGTGGTTGTGCACACTTTCACATGAGGCGACCATCATAGACCTCGGGAGTAGCAAAACATCCGTGATGGACTTCAGATGGAAGCCATGTTCTGTATGAAGTTGATTACAGGTGTCCATGGGCGGCAGTGGCCACTTACCATCAGGTGGACTGCATGTTCGTTTGCTCCTTCAGTTAGTTAAAAAAATATTTTACTTCAGTCAGATAAAAAAAAAACATAAGCTTTGTAAAAATCATCGAAAATCATTTTAGCTTTATTCCCAAACAAACAGACAGTAATCAACCACGTAAACAAAATATACATTCACAATACTGCATACAGTTAGTAGTTACGACTACAAGATTTTTGCAGGCCGTTGACCCCTAAAAAGAACCCAGAGATTCCGCTATGCAAATTTAGATAAATCTGTGGGCAGTCCGGATGTCAAATATAGTAAGCCACTATCTTCCGATAAGGCTTAACGGCTGGGTTATACGTAACAAGATTTATATGGTCTGGAACAGCGTTTTTCAAAGTGTTCACGACCCCTTGAAATCGTAAATCCTTAGGAAATCTTCAGTAAACGATATAAAGTACAAAAAATGTTGTACATAGACAACTTTAATTAAAGGATATCATTGTCAACCCATTATTGTCACATTGCTGGGCACGGGTCTTCTCTCGGAATGAGAGAATTTTTTTAGGCCATAGTCCACCGCGCTGGTCAAGTGCGAATTGGTGGACTATTAAAGGACATTAGTAGCTATTTGTATAATTATATTTTAAAGCGCTGCTTAAAAAAAATTGAGATTTATAGAAGTCAATTACGAGGCTAGGGGGTCGTGAAATGTTTTCAAATACTAAGAACATTTGTAACGGTTGAACAACACTGGTCTAAGAAACCAATGTTATATTATCACGTATAAAATTTTAAATTATGACCCAATAGTCGTATTTCTCGAATTGGAAACTGTTGAAAGTGCTCGAAAGTTATTTATATCGGCTGTTATGGTTTGATTCTCAGGCGGCAACATCAAAAGGCGTGAATGGGCACCCTTTTTTATAACACTTCGGTATCCCTAATTAATTCATCAAGTTTGTATTAAATAAATATCATTTGTATCTACACGTCTCTACAGTTATTCATAATTTTCAATTTCATTACAAAGTTGTTTTTTTTTCAATAGATGTAGCTATTAATGCCTTTCTGTTATATGAAGTAACGCATCTGTGATGTACTTAACATAGAACCCATGTTTTATATCAAGTTGCTTACAGATGATCGTGGACTGCAGTGACACTTACCGTCAGGTGGACTGCATGCTCGTTTGCTACTTAAATCTTTATAGAAAAAAAACTTTTATACATACTTACTACTCTTAATTTCAGCTCTAATATATTTAATCTACTAATCTCTACACATATGCATTATATCGATATAAAGCGAAATAGAATAGCCTTCAAAAAAGCAAAACTAACTGACGTGGAAAGATTTAATAAAAATGAAAACAATAAAATAACATTCGTGAACTGAAAATTTCATAACTGCTACTAAAATGGAATCGGCATTTCCTTTGCGAGTTATTTGCAGGCGAAGCACGTCTCTCTAGCTAGTAAAGTGAACATAATAAGCTCTGTATAAACGATATTCTATTTATTAGGCCATATTTCGATACGAATATATAAAATACTGAAATATAGGGTATCTTTAACGCGTATTTATTAGATTGAAGTAGCAAAACTTGCTACTTCGATCTAGTTAAAAAGACTGCAAGATATTTAATATTCTTGCAGTCTTTTTCACTAGGTTCAGATAGGACTGGAGCCACACACGAGGTAGGCAGTTGCATTTCCACACCTTAGGGCTTGGAGTGCCTCAGATAAATGTACCCTCTATACACCGTTTACCAGGTGGAAGAACCAGTCGACTAAGAAGGTACCACCGACACACTTATTTCTAGTAGAATCCATTTCGATGGAAGGGTGTGGTTGCCCGCTGACTAAATGAGGCGACTATCTTTAACCTCGGGAGTGTCAACGCATGTGTCTTTGACTTTAGATAAAGCTTACGGAGGTGCCTCCAGAACCGAATCAAACATGATTCTACCACCTTTAGAATGGTTGATGTAACGACCATCATAGTCCTCGAGAGTAGCAACGCATCTGTGATTGACTTCAGATGGAACCCATGTTCTGTATGAAGTTGATTACAGATGTCCATGGGCGGCAGTGGCCACTTACCATCAGGTGGACTGCATGCTCGTGACATGACATATATGTTTGCTCCTTTAGTCAGTTAAAAAAAAATTGACTTCTTTAACGTTGTAAAGAGACACGCGACAATAGTTGGACATAAAAAGGACCATAGTTACAAAAGAAATACAATCTTCATTATGCATCTATTCCAGGGAAACATAACGTTAAGTAGGATCTAGAATTTGCGCTTTAAGGCACATAATGTAACAAAAAGGTTGCCAACTCGGTATAATGCTTTGAGGAAACCAGTGCACTTAGCTGTGACCTATTAAACGAAACGTGGTTTGAAAATCATAGTTAAGTCAGGGTATCTGCATATGAATAAATATTATCTTTAAGTAAATATATCACGCTTTTAAATCTATATAATGTAAGACTTTTGAAAATCATAGTTATAGAAAGAGGATATCCATATGTAGCTACATTTGGTTAAATATAATCTATCGTTAAAAATGACGCTCCTAAACCCATATTTAGTATGACTTTTGAAAGTCATAGTTAACTCAGAGTATCTGTATAGGAATAAATATACTTAGAGCGGTTACCATACCGGTCTGACGCGCAATGGGTCCCGGGTTCGATTCCCGGCCAGACAGGTATCTGAATGATGAGTTCAGATTCACGTTTTGGGTGTGTGTTTGTGTATTCGTCTTGTGTGTGTCCATGGTACCCACGAAACAGGAGAAAATTCTAGTGTGGGGCTATGAGTGTATAAAGCGTGAGCGAGTGTGTGATAGTGAAAATATCAAGCTTTTAAATCCATATTATCTATGGACTTAGAAGAATAATATTTAACCTTGCAGAGTAGCTACATATTAATAAATTATAATAATAATAATAATAATAATACTCTTTATTGTACCAAACAGTAAAGATAACATAGAACAACAAAAATTTTAATAACAATACAAAAGGCGGTCTTATCGCTAAACAGCGATTTCTTCCAGACGACCTAAAGGTATGGAGTTATAGTAAGTGATAAATATAGAAAGGTGAGGTGCAATAAGAAAAGTTTAGGTAGATAATTAACAAAACAGAGCTAAAGAATAAATAAACAGTCAATGATAGCAATGAACTGATAGGAGAGAGACTACATAAGATGAAGAAACAGAATACCGTAAAAGCATAATTATTAAATAAGAGTAAAAAGTGAGTTAGAGTTCAAGGTAGTAAGATTTTACGAGATTTTTGAAAGAGTATAAAGATTGTGCTTTTCGAATAGATACAGGAAGGGAATTCCATAGACGGATAGCTAGAACAGTGAAGGATTTTTTGTAGAAGGAAGTTGAGTGGGGAGGAGTGAAGAGGGAAAGGTTTTCAGTGGAGCGAAGAGATCGGTCATGGGATAGGTGAAGAAATTGAAAACGTTGCTTGAGATATTGAGGGAAAGTCGGATTAAATAGTATACAGTAAAGAGACAGAATATGAGCATTTCGGCGAAGGCGAATTGGGAGCCACTTGAGTTTAGTGCGATATTCAGAGACATGGTCATATTTTCGTAAACCAAATATGAACCTTATACACAAGTTTTGAAGACGCTCAAGTTTATTTAATTGCTCCTCCGTGATGTCAGGATAGCACACATCAGCATAGTCAAGTATAGGTAGAAGAAGTGACTGAGCAAGCGTGATTTTAGTGGGGATGGGTAAAACATTTTTCAATCTTCGGAGGGAGCCTACCGAAGCAAACAGCTTTTTACTAGCCTCAGTAATCTGTGGAATCCATGAAAGATGTTGGTCCATGTAGATACCAAGATTTTTAACAGTAGTGCTGTAAGGGATGGTAACTTTGTCTAAAGTAATCGGTGGTAACTGGTGCCACTCGATCTTAGAGACCAGTCGCGAACTCCCTATAATAATCGCTTGAGATTTTGAGGCATTTAATTGGAGGCCATAAGTTTTACTCCAGGTCGAAATATAAGTCAGATCCGCATTAATTGTTGTGATGGCACTGTGTAAGTTGGTCAGAGTGGCATGACTATAAATTTGTAAATCGTCTGCATATAGATGGTAGAGCGAAGTGAGATGGAGACTAATAGAATTAATGAAAATGGCAAAGAGGAGTGGAGACAACACGCCACCTTGTGGTACGCCGGCATTCGTATTTGACCAATTCGAGAATTTGTTATCTATTTGAATACGCTGCCGGCGCCCATACAAGTAACTATGAAACCAATCAATAGCCGTCGGAGATATGCAGAGAGAACGCAATACCCCTAAGAGGACATCAAAGTCTACAGAGTTAAACGCGTTGCTGAAATCCAGCAGCGTCAGAACCGTTAACTGTTGATTGTCCATGCCCATGCGTATGTCGTCCGTGATTTTCAATAGGGCAGTAGCCGTACTGTGACCTGGACGGAAACCGGATTGCAAAGGATTTAATAAGGCCTGATTGGAAATAAAGGAACTTAGTTGTTTATGTATAAGGCGCTCAAGGACTTTGGACAGAAAAGGAAGTATGGAAATGGGTCTAAAATGGGCGACATCGGAAGGATTAGGTTTTTTAGGTAAGGGGATAACATGAGCATCTTTCCAGGAAGATGGAAAGGAATTATTACGGATGGAACTATTTAGGATGGACGTAATATGAGGAAGCAGTATGTCAAGGAGAGGTACGATCATCTTACGGCTAATGCAATCACTACCGACCGCATTAGATGGTATAGACAGTATTGCACTCTCAACATCACGATCGGAAAATTGACTAAATGAAAATAAAGAAGTGTTTGGAATGGGAATACGTGAAAGGTTATTTAGGGTTTGTGCTTTAGTTTCGCTATCAATGCAAGACGTGGCGGAAAAATGACAATTTAAATTGTTTAAGTCCAAATTGTGCGGGAGAGAACTTTTAGGTGATTTCCCAATTCCTAATGATTTTAGAAATTTCCATACCCTACTTGGGTCTTCATTTTGAACAGACTTGTGGATATGGCGTCGTTGTAAATCTCTACACACCATATTGCAGCGATTTCTTGCGGATTTGTACCGCTCAAAATTAACCTCGTTAACATCTGACTTATATTTCGACTTGGCCAAATTTTTCTTATTTATAAGCATTTTTACTTCATCCGTAAGCCATGGGGCAGGTGGATGACGTATTCTAACTGGACGAACAGGAGCATGTAAGTCATATAATTGTATCAGCAAAGAATTAAAAAGTGCCACCTGCTCGTCAACAGTGTTCGCCCTTCCTATCACATCCCAATCAATATGAGTAGCATCACTTCGGAGTTTTTCAACGTCCATCCCACTAAAATTACGTAATTATTATATCTGTCAGCAAAAGTATGATGTTTCTAGATCCATAAACTGTCATTTTCAAATGTGTTAATCTCACTGACTATCTATAAATGAATATAATCTGCCAGTAAAAATATCAGACTTCTAAATGAATGTATGACTTGAATAAGAAATTATTGTATAGTTATTAACACTATTTCCGAGCTTAATTGCTTAGAAGTTATTGCATTATTAATATGCGGTACGGTGCCTTCTATGACGTTTCTATGTGATAACATTTAACTAGGTTACTGCCGCGGCTTTACCCGCTTCGGTCACGTCTAGCACGATAATGAGTATTCTGTGTTAATATAGGTTATAAACTGTTGCCAAATTTCGGCAAAATCTGACTTTTTGTACGTAGTAACAAAAACCCGTACAATCTCATAAACTTTTGCATTTATTTTATTATTCTGAAAAAAACAGCTATAGGAGTTAATTAACATGCATATCTTTAACACGTTTAAAGTTACGGCGTTTTAAAACGTTAATAACATTTTCTAAAAATTTTATGAATTAATTAATTATATTATTTTATAACGGATTCTACACTCTAGCCCTATAATAACTTTTTCTCCTATGTCGCGGGAGGCATAAACATATCCAAAGACAAATACACAAACACACAAACCCACAAGAGAAATATAAATTCATAATTCAGATTACAGTCGGACCAAGGATTGAACTCGCGACCCATTCATATCAGATCGGTATGTCTACTGCAGTGGCGCAGTGTGGGCTTATGCCGCCCGGAGCTTAAGTTAAATTCGTCACCGCGTAGAAATTTAAGTCGGCAAAACAGGGTGAATTCTAAATATTCTTCGACCTCTGTCTCTCTGACAAAAAGATCGTAAAAACGAAATATTTTTCTACCCCCGAAGGTGTGCCATGGACCCATCTGTCTATGCTACGAAAAAAAATTATTACTTGGCGGCCGCCTCTAGCTTTTTTACAATATTAAAGTAGGTAACAACATAGAACAGGGACCTATCTGAAGACAATCACAGATGCGTTGCTACTCCCGAGGACTAAGTTGGTTGCCTTATATAAAAGTGAGCCAGCTTTAAACCTAAAACTCCCAGGCCATCCTCAGCGCTGCGTGGAGGACTCCGAGATTTCCAATGGAACACAACCAGAGTCATCCGAGCGTGATGCCTCATTCGGGTTCTTCCCAGTGAGCATTGGTACTCACTGCGCCTCCTGGTGTTTACGACGGCATGTGGCCACACATGGCATCGTCCTACACAGGGTCGCTTGGCTGAACAGTTCGAGTTCCCACTCTTACCGTCCACAACCCCGGAAGCCCCTTTTAGTCACCTCTTACGACAGGGAGGGGATACCGTAGCCCTATTCTGAACCCGGAACTACAGGGATAAAGATCAGTACCTACCCGTCTCAATCACATGAATAAATCACAAATACTCAGCTATAGAGAACAGGCCGTAGTCGCGACATTAAAATTTCATAAAATTTAAAACACATTTCAGAAAATCTATTTCGACATTTTGTATACAAAGCTGTTCAAACAACAATTAAGGGTTGTTTGGACAGGTTTCATATTCGAAATAGCTCGGTCTCAAAGCGTATTTTGTTTACCAGTACGTAGGTACAGACATAGGATATCTAGTAGGATTACTTTCAAAAACATGACTAAGCTTTTTAACGAAACTATTTTATTAGGATTTTTTTATAAATGGAAGTAACAAATGAATACGTCTACCTTTTTTATTCGATTGAAATAGCAAATGAGAATGCAGTCCACCTAGTGGTAAGTGATGACTGCCGCCCATAGACATCTATGAGCAATTTCATAGAGAACAGAATCTATTAAAAATCAATCACCGATGTGTTGCTACTCCTGAGGACTAATATGATGATATAAGAGAAAGCTGGCAACTTCACCCTTCATATGAAATGCAAATATTGGTTGTCCGGAAAGTCATTTCGGTTTTAAGGTGAAAACGAAAGACGTTTTTCGTATAAAAAATATCATTTTCGTGACATTTGAGGAGCGAATCACAGACGTCAACGCGACGACAGAAGTTTTTCTCCGTGAGGACATGAGAAACCCATATATCGAGCTTCAACGTTAAACCCAGGCCTTTCACGTGGCCAAAGACACTGTCGATATTGGATAGATAAAGGTGTGGCAGTTCAATCGGAGTTGAAAGACTAGGGTGTATACCATCTTCAATATCGAGTTTGTGTATGTGCTATGGATGTCCCAACATCCTTTTTTATGTCTGCGTAATGCCCAGATGATGTACAGTAGCTACTGGTACTTGAAATGCTTGCTGTAACTTAAACAGGAACTCAAGGAATATAATGTTACTTGACAAATGTAAATATGACATGCTAGCATAAGTGAAGGGGTTTAAAAAAATTGCATCATTGCAATTTTCAGAGCCCCTAATTATGAATTTGAAAGGGTTGCCTAATTTTTTAATTAAAATACGGTAAAATTGCTGTGGGCTCTAATATATTTGATACAATTGGTATAGTGATACATATATGTATGTATATAAAAGTAGCGTTAGATTATGTATTGTATCAAGTAATTCTAAAATACCAGTTAATTTAAATTTCAATTCCCAGATCTACATAACATAACACAATCTCTCATCGCTAAAAGCAGACAACAATTTGTTAGACACAATAAATTATACGATAATCAATGAACATGATCTAAAAATGTATAACTTCTCTGAAATTCCTTCACAAAGTAAAGCGTGACTCGGGATAATTGAACGTTGTGGTTAACTTTTCTGACGCTAAAACTTTTCCATCAGGGATTTCCTTGTCATAAAATTATATTTTAGGTCTATATTTATATCCATTACAAATAGCGTGTTAGGTAACAAAGGACATATTCAAGCTCGTAATTCATCGACACTAATTATAATATAAAAAAAACATGCGTGCGTACAAAGTACACATGTCAGAAGTGAAACTTCTTTGGCGAACTAATTTATAAATCTTGTTTATATTTATACAAATCTAAAACTTTAAATTTCCAAGATTAAGAGGAAGGGAAAAAGGCGTGATACGACGTTCGCTCTGTCTCACTTTTTCTCTCAATCTTTCTCACTCGCTTGCTCCCTACTCTCACTCCACGGCTAGTTGCTCATGCTACGTTCGCCCTGTCTTACTCTCTCTCAATCGGTCTCGATCACTCTCTCTCTCTTTTCCGACACTTCCGTTGCATACCGGCGTGACGTTTCATCTGTAAAAATTTTACCCTCATGCGCCTAAAGAAGTTTCACTTCAAAAACAAATGTTAATAAGTTACACACACGCTAGATACACGCTTTTTACACTCATAGCCCCACACTAGGATTTTCTCGTGTGTCGTGGGTACCATGAACACACACAAGTCGAATACACATACACCCAGACCCAGATCAAGAATCTAAACTCATCATTCAGATGCCTGTCTGGCCGGGAATGGAACCCGGGACCGATTGCGCGTCAGACAAGTATGGTAACCGCTCCGCCACGCGAATCGTTAAACAAAATCACACGCATGGACAACATGGTGCTAATAAACTATTTTATCAAGCTTGATATAATACTTAGCTGTTTGTTTCAAGTCGTTTCACAAAGACATTGTGGGATACGCGCCCACCAAAGGAAGGACCGTTTTTGATCCCACTTCTGGAACTGACCAGATAAGACACAAGCACGACACGTACCTTGGTCTGCGAACAACCTCGCTGATCTCCACATGCGATTATCCACGAGCTCGGGATGATAAGGTTGTTTAGGTCTCCTGTTGGCACAGCTAGATTACACACAGCACTGGCCATTATTCTTAAGACGGTTAGATTTCGAAATTTGATTTGATTAGCAGAGCACGCGTTCTTTTGGAGGTCGGTTAGTGATTGAAGTGTACACGCTCAAGTGGTCACGTACGTTCGTGCTTGACAGATGATGCTGTTTGTCATCCGACACTGTAGTGACCAATCAGTAGGCGAGATGAGAACATCGACAATGGTCTATAGAATTTTAATTTACGTTTTACGGTAACGACAGACATACATACTTATTTTGCCCAAAATCATGCGTTAGGTGTGCTTACTGTTCATCGATTATGTATTTAATGTACAGTTCTATGAAAAATATTATGTTTTATGCATAATTATAACGAAAAACATATTTTCCTTTGTAAAATATGATAAAAGCACTTGGTTTACCTAACTTAGAATAGCTGCACGATGCTGCTATACGATGGGTGGATGTACTGGATGTAGATGGTTTAATTAGACGTTTGAAGTCGAGGAGTGGGCGACAGCGTCTCCCTTTGAAGCTTTTTACTACGGTTATCAGCGGTCAGTCAAGGTAAATAACCCTTTCTGAGAGATATCTGTGCATATACTAGTGATGTAACGATAATTCGCATTTGCATTCGCGAATATTCGCACGTTTCTAGATATTCGCATTCGCAAGAATTACTGCGAATGTTTTGCGAATATTGAATTGATATGCTTCGCAAAAAGTTCACCAGGTTTATCCAAATTGAAATCGAACTGCAGTTTTCGACCTAAAAAAAGGTTATCAAATCTAAATCCTCCTAAATCTAAATATTGTTTTTTTTCGAATATTGTTTTAAAAAAACAATATCCGCATTCGCGAATGTGCATATAATGTCGTTCTTTACATCACTAGTACATATAGGCTGATGCGTAGGTAGGTACTGTCCGGTTTTGCACTTCAACTTAGTTTTGAGTACCATAATAACAAAAAATGATTTGCCTTTACAAGCAAGCACTTACATTCTGAACTAGCAATGAATGAACAAACCACAATAATTACTTACTATTACGTAAAATTAGCAGCGTAAGTAGTAAAGTGAAGTGCAGCGTTGAACGCGCAGGACTTTAATGTTCTTGAAATATCTTTTAATTTACGGCATTGGCTATAATTGTTTGTTCAATGACGACGATGACGATTATTACGCCAGTACGCTTTCTCTACACATATGAGCTTAAAGAACAGAGAAATTAGCTGAAAAAATTTCTAAAATATGAAGGTAAAATGTAATAAAATATTATTTTATTAAGATTCTTTGCGTTTTATGCATATTCAAACGGCCTACTGCAATGCGGAATAATAAAATGTGGATTATAGGACTCGAATATACAACTAGCTATATAAAGTTATATAAAGGACCCCTCAGGAGTTTTTGTGCGAGGGCGAGAAATCGGCGAACAGTCCTAAATGAATCAAAGGCTTCAATAAAATTCGACACAGATACATTGCTTTTTGAAGACTACAATAAAAAGCTACATATTGGCTCCAACACAGGCTATGACGACACGTTACTACGAGTATGGTACTTAGATTTTGAAAGAAACAATTATTACATTGCATAGATTTAACAGTGACTCCAATCATGTCTTGTTTAAAAATTGCAGTCTAGTACATTGCAGATAAGACAGATATGTTTTTCAATTTGATTATAATCACACACACGCTTACGCTTTCTACACTTATAGCCCCACACTAGGATTTTCCCCTGTGTCGTGGGTACCATGGACACACACACGAATACACAAACACCGAGACCCAGAACATGAATCTAAACTCATCATTCAGATACCTGTCTGGCCGGGAATCGCACCCGGGACCCATTGTGCGTCAGACCGGTATGGATACCGCTCCGCCACGCGGGTCGTCAATCAAAATGGCATATATAGATGCACACAGATGTAACATTCATATAGAACCTATCTGTATCGTGGCCGTAATAGTCGTAAAATTTCACAGACGTCCATGGTCAGACCCAAATTAATCAAAAGCTGCAATAAAGGTCGGTGGAGTTCAGACGTGGCTCTTTGTGGACTAATAAAAAGTACTGTTGCACTGGCTCCAATCACGAAATAGGCGCTGGTGCTACTCGGATTGGCAGATTGCGCAAAATGATTTTTTATGAGCGATTCGTAGACTTTTGATACCTAAGTCTTTTGTCTACTATAATTTGTATAGAAGATTTGAGTTTTTATGAAGAATTTTTAATTTATCACATTATATACGTACATATCAAAACTAAAACACAATTTACAATAGTAAAATGTACTGAATGTTTTTTATTAGTATATCGTTTCTTTGCTACAATACTGCTGCAAACTACAAACTGCTTTTGTTTTATTTCAATATAATCAGACCTTTCTTATATTTTCGAAAAGTTCTAATACCTTTCGGAAATCCCTACTAATATTATAAATGTGAAAGTAACTCTGTCTGTCTGTCTGTCTGTCTGTCTGTCTGTCTGTCTGCTACTTATTCACGACTAAACAACTGAACCGATCTTTATGAAATTGGGCACACAGATAGTTTTGAACTCGAGAAAGGACATAGGCTGCTTTTTATCGAAAAAAATGGGTTGAAAGCGTTAAAATCGGGCATAAATATTTGTATGGAAGTTCGTTTTCGACAAAGTCCCATATTGACAAGTCCGTCAAGGGGTACGATAGACTTACTTAAAACCTTATCTAAATAATAAAACATAAAAAAACATTGATTTCGAGTCGACAACATATATCCGTAAAATTCGGATTGTCGCGTATTTTGTTAAATTCTAATGTAAACATGTGTGACATGACAGTTGTGTGACATGACAGTAGCCGTAATGGCCGCCCGGATGACATTCTGAATTCATTCAAAAACAATACGTATAAATTTGTAACTATCAATTATCATAAAAATAGTGATTCAAATTGATTTTAATTTAATTTATGAATTTATGAAATATTACAATAATAAAAAAGCATCCGTTGACGCGCTGCGGCCACGCAGCTTACGACCTAATGTAAAATCGCTCTTAGAGTACCTACAGGGATTCCCAATTGATAACAGATGGCGCGTCATACTATTATAGTAAAATAGTTATTCGAATCCAATAATTCAAAGGCGACAAAATATTTTAACATTGTTTCAAAATAAAATTATCGGCTCTATTTGTCAATCCATGTTCATGTTACATAAATAGTTTCTTAACTATTATTGCATAAATAAAGTTATGTTATTGACCACACCCGTACATTTTTGGCGAAAATAAATATTAAGGACAAAATACAATTGATAGTCTTTTAAGTAAAATACTAACATTAATAAGTCGGTCAATATCTAAATAAGATATAACAATTATATCATGAATTATTATTATAAAGAAGCTTTTGCAACTTTTGTGATAAATAATTGCATTTATGAATACTGAAGCATGGTTGATGAACACTTGGCTCTAATAACAAACGAGCAAGATCAACATTATTGTTCTTTTTATATTTATGATATGTTCATTATAAATAATGTTATAGAAAACATGCATTTAAATAACAACATATTTTAAATTAATTTTAGAATAACAAAGTGTGTCAAAATAAGCCAAAATAGAAGATGTTCTTAACTCATAAGTATGTGAATTTCGCATCTGTTATTAAAATCGTGATAGCCGTGTGGTGCCAAGTCGGGCGGATTAGAAACGCGAGGTCTGGGGTTCGAATCCAGTTGTCTTATGTACATTATTATTATTATTATTATTATCTGTAGTTTTCATAAATACTAATTTTAGTATTTTTTTTTAAAAACCAGCTCATTTTTAAATATTATTTAGTATCGGAAATGCAAAGCTTTCGCCCGCCTGGGAATCAATGTGTCACAAAGTTTATATGAAATTAATAGAGGTTTAACCTCTGTCAGGTAAAAGTACAAAATAATTTGGATTTACCTTGCCGACAAATTCAAATTTTAATGTAATGAACCACAAACAAGGCTTAATAAAGATAAACTATAAACATACCTGAGCGCCGAAACAGTATCATTGATACTGTCATTAGATTTTTAGTTTTAGTTAGATGCATTAGGAGGCACGGGTAAAACGTTTTTAATAAATTTACTATTAGCGAAAAATATAAGATCTGATAGAAAAATAGCTATTGCCGTGGCGTCGTCCAGCGTTGCGCCCACACTTTTAAAAAGCGGTCATAATGCCTGCCTATTCGCCTTTGAGCGTCCACTCAAGATTTGTAGCAACGATTTCTCTAACATTTTTAATATTTCAAATTAAAGGAATACTGGAAATTCAATGCGGAATTGTTATTTCACTATTTGGGATGAAGATTCTGTAGATACAGCCATCGAGATCGAAGACATTATCCAACAAAATTTTTGGATTCCTTCAACCCGCCTCCCAGTACTCCTCCACACAAACTTTTATTTTTAATAAAAATACGCTTTCTACACTCAATGAAATAGAAAATTTCTACAATTTCAATTTCTACAATAGCCCCACACTAGGATTTTTCCTGTGTCGTGGGTACCATGGACACACAAGACGTATATAGAAACACCCAGACCCAGAACATGAATCTATTCAGATTCCTGTCTGGCCGGGAATCGAACCGGGTGTGGTAGCTGCTCCGCAACGCGGGTCGTCAAGGTTGTCAAATTCATGTTAATTGTAGACTGTAATTTGTTTCAAAAAAGGGGTTTACGATATTCTGATTCGTCTTATTTTCATAACATTTTACATAACAATATGCACCTACCCACAAATACACACTTAAAGTTCGTTTTTTTAACTCTGTGTTTGTCCGGAAAATCCTTGACCAGCTAAACCGATTTTTACGGGTTTTTTACTATAGAAAATGTTATGGAACAACATGTAGACTACTTTTATCGTAGAATTCCCATTGAGTGGAGATTTGCGCGGGAAAAACTTTGCGATACATTGATTTGCACGCGGGCGTAGCCGCGGGTACAGCTAGTAACATTATAATTTCGGAAAACAACATTTCGGAAATAATAATATATATTTTAATGATATAATATGTATATATGATGTATTTATAACATATTAAATATCTATATTCCTTGTGTTTAAAACACCTGCCGCAAATTTTCCAGCCACCCAGGGTTGACTGGCAGAGAATGCCATCAGACATTAAGTTTGCCCTATTGTAACGTTTTAAAGGTGCAATAAATATATAAATAAATAACATTGGGAATAATCATACATAGTCTGTATAAATCCATTTGTCTGAATATTTTTTTAAAGTTAAATAATATCCGCCTCTAAATTTGTTGTTGTTTTAAGATAGCACGTTACAACAAAGAAGTGTACTAATCAGTTATGTAAGAATAACCCTGAACTTGTAGACGCCAAATCTTTATGATTGAGCATAATATAAGATATTTTTAGACGGAAAATGTTCACAGTTTTTAACCCGAACATTCTAAAAAGTAAATTCGGCAACCGTAAGTAAGGGTTTTACAGTACTCATACGACAAATTACAAATGTAAAATTCAAAAAAGGATTACTGAAATGAAATATATGCCACTAATTCGCTAGATGAATATTCTGCCAATCTCCAATCCGCTTATGAAAATAGCGCTTAAAATCCGTTCTGGAATATAATAAAATGCTTCAGTCTTTCTATTTGACAACTCGCGTGGCGGGTATTTGACGACCCGCGTGGCAGAGCGGTTACCATACCGGTCTGACGCGCAATGGGTCCCTGGTTCGATTCCCAGTATCTGAACGATGAGTTTAGATTCGTATTCTAGGTCTGGGTGTTTGTGTATTCATCTTGTGTGTATCCATGGTACCCACGACACAGGAGAAAATACTACTATGGGGCTATGAGTGTACAAAGCGTGTTTTTTTTCTGTCATTTGTGGATAGCAATGTATCTATTTTATTCGCCCGTGGACATCTGAAAACAACTTCAACAAGAGCTCTAGCTTAATCAATCTTAAGTGAGTTGCTACTTCCGAAGTCACCTCATATAAAAATGAGCGAGCAACCACACCCTTTTACCGAAACGCAAGAACTGCTTCACGCTAGAAATAGGTGTAGTGGTCGTACGTTCGTGGAACCATTTTACCTTTTAATTACCTTACTCTTACATGAGTTGATGAGAAATGTATCTAAAGCTTAGAAACTAAACAGACTCTTAATTTACTAACGAATATTGGTTTCCGATATTACCTCATCCAGAATAATTTAATTCTTACATATAAATATGTAGGCGGTTTTATATTATTAATTTAATTAACCAATTACGAAATCAAGCCAGTAAACGAATATTCGAGCTAATTAATGTAATTTCATTTACAGAAGTGGTGTTACGTATATATTTATGTATTATGTAAAAGTACTTACCAAATGAGTGTTATTTCTTAATTGGATACTAGTAGTACCTACTTATTTTATGAACATATTTATTATCTAATCAGAATTTTTAGAACGAATTATTAGTTCAAACGGCTTGAAGGATCGTATCATTTAAAATATCAATGAAATCGACTCTACAGTGATAAATATATTTATGTACAATTTTAATACGTCTGCAGTCAGAGGAAAAGGGGAGTAGGGATCATTTATCATAACAATACGGATATTAAATGAAACTAGAAAAAATACCACTACGAAAATATATATTTTAAATCAAAAAAAGCGTTAAATAAAATAAATTGTAACAGAAAGAAGAAAAACACCGACTATTTAAAAATAATCAACTGAAACTGAACGCATTTTTTTGTTTTTAAGCAGTCCGCTTTATTATTTAATAATTTAAAAATGTCACTCGTTATAGTACTTGACGACATCGATCCAAAGATTTTTTGTATTCAGATCGCGCTTCAAACGCTGCAATCTGACAATGCTATTCCGGCACCGGTTCAGAACAAACTCAGGGCTTATCTTACAGCCTGGCATGCATAATGCACGATGCAAATGCATAAAATCCATTTCCTACTATCAGCATACATTATTGTGCCAAGTGCTTATTTATTTATTCGTGTTTGTAAAAGTTTAAACTTTAACGATACGTCAAGATATTTTGGATAGTCTTTACTTATGAAAGTCGCCAGTCACTACATAATGAATTTAAAACAATAGTCATGTGCGAGTCGTGTTTTCGTACGAGAAGTGTTAGAATTGTAATAGAATTATATAGATCGGACTAACTTACCAAGTGACGTCCGATCCTCAATTATGTGAAGTAATCTCGTCCTCATATTTTGTACTATGTAGTTTGCACTCTGTGCTACTTGCCGTCACAATGTTTAAAGTTAAAAGATTATCTGTGGTCCGCTCCTGGCACCATCTATCTGTATATGTACGCGTCATTATTTCAAAGTATAACACAACTTTTCTAAAAGGGGAAAATTAAAAACTTCATAACAAATCATGTTTGTTACTTGGGAAGGGTTGGGTTTAGGATGAGGACGAGATTACTTCACATAATTGAGGATCGGACGTCACTTGGTAAGTTAGTCCGATCTATATAATTATGTTCCGTAATCTCGTCCTCATATTTTGTACTATGTAGATGTTCAAAGAAAAAAGTTGTGTTGGTAATCAAATAATTTGTTAATCAATTTGATAGTTAGTATCTGGAACAATACAATTTATTCAAAAAGTTGTATAAGAATATAAATTAATATATTTTGTATGTTTATGAATAATTTGTAAAATTAATTTTATTATATGTGATTGTAAAAATCACAAGTAATTAAAGCCTTAATTGGAAATGTATGTAATGTTTTATCTGTCATGATTATTTTTATTTATCTCCATAAATCCACACTGGAGATCTCTTATAGAAAAGAGCGAAGGTGGAGGAGTTTGCAGTCAACCTGCTGCTTTCGTTATAACTTCTATACTAACACCACCATCAAAGGCCTTGGAAGTGGAGGCATGACTTGTGCTGTATGCTGTGAAAGTAGTCGTAACTATACCGCTTCTGGTAAGGGTATGTTTCATCTAGAGACTAATAGTGGAAGAAGAGACAGCGCGGTATGTCTTCTTTATCATTAAAATCAATGATTTACAGTCTTGCCTACATTCATTGGTCACGTCCAAATAGCATAGCAAGGTAGAAGCAGGACAAATTTTGATATTTTCTCTGAAAAATAGCAAAGTTAAGTTAGGTGGATTTCGGTTAGGGCCAGATGTTTTAATAAGCATTGGAATTTTAATATTAACGCTATCTAAGCTAGTAGTTATATTGTCGATACAGATTAGAGATAAGGTTTGAATCTTGTGTGCAGTTACAATGACCAACAAAGTTACCAACTCTTTAGTGAGCAATTCTAGAGTAAGAATTTCGTTTGGGAATAAATTTGAAAGGTGATTTAACACAATGCTTGGATCCCATGTAATATCATATTTGGGACTTATAGGCCTTAGTTTATATATATATCTCTAAAAAACCTCGTTACACGTTCATCTGTACCCAAGTGCAGCCCTATAATAAGGGAGTTTGCAGATCTTATGCTATTCAGTGAGTTATATAATAATCTTCTTTAAATTTAGCTGTTAGAAATGCTATTACCAACGGCGTGGGACCCACTAACGGATCCGCGTTCTGCCTCTGACAGTGTAAGATCTATGCATTTAGGGCAGACTCATATTGCTTCCTCGTTTTGACAGACAGCAAAGCTAAAAATTATATCGATAGGGGAATCTGGAATTCCTTTCTTCATAAATGTTCTCCTGATAATGTAGCCGCAATCAGAGTAAAACTCCTGCATAATGGGTGTGAATCTCTGGAAGGAGTGAGTAAATTATTACGTGGTTCTAGTACATTTTTTTCAGATATGACCATCGAATTGTACAATGGATACCAAGATTGTACCCTTCACATAGAAATCCACATAGGAACCACAACCATGCCTTTTGCTTAATCCCTGCTAATTTTCTGCAATACCCTACTTACTAGGGCAAATGGAGAGAAGGCATAAAATAACATTCCGTTCTATTTCTATATAAAGGCATCTACTGAATATGCATCTGGATCTGGAAGTAATGTTATATTTTTTGACATAATATTATATAGAGTGGCAAATAAATTTACCAGTGATTGACCAAGGTAAGCGACAACTGATTCATATGCAACTTCATATAGTTGCCATTCAATTTCAGATCTTGAATGTCTAGATTCACTATCTGCTATATAATTTTCTTTTGAGGTAATGTAGGATGCATACACCCATATCTTCCTTCTCTCACACCACTGCCACAATTCCCTTGCTAGGCTATTTAGATGCGGGAACCTGGTACCACCCATTTTATTAATGTACGCTATGGCAGTTGTGTTATCTATTTTAAGTAGAATTTCACAATCCTCCACTGTGGATGCAAATGTTTTTAAAACCCTTAAACACTGCTAATAATTCTAAGGAGTTTATATGAAAACGTAGCTCTTCTACCGTCCAGTGTCCATGTCCACTTCTAATGTTGTTACATACCAGTCCCCAACCTGTCCTTGAGGTATCTGAGAAAATTTCCAGGTTAAAGTTAGATTATTTTATTTTCCTATTATCAGTTCGATTATATCATAACCACCGTTTGAGATCTGACCGGATCTCGTTGGACAAGGGTATCCTTGTGTTATAGTTCTCGTTATTATTCTTTAAGGCTCGTGTCTTGTAATTTTCCACGATTTTAGTATAGAGCAGACCATATTGGAGGGCTGGGCATGCAGCTACAAGAAGACCTAACAGTTGTACAAATTCTATAATATTACATTAAAATTTTAGATTTTAAATAGTTAGTACAGTAGTAGTTGAATAGTTTTAACAATATGATCTGGTTTTTTCTATGGAAGTAATATTGAGTACTGGACGGAATCCAAAACAAAGCCTAAATATTTACAACTCTGACTTGGTACTCGACAACTTTTATCTGTGTTGATTATGAATCCTAGACTTTGTGATGTGGTGGATGACACATTCTGTAAGCAAACCTCATAGGTGTCTGCTATGCAAAGTATATCATCCAAATATATAATAGACAAGCCCAAAGAAATCAGGTGGCAGGTAACTGATTTCATAATCTTAGTAAAGAAGTATGGGGCGGAACTCAGTCCAAATGGTAAGCACGTAAATTCGTATAATGTTTCTTGAAAGTAAAAACGTAAATACTTCCTGTCAGATTTCCGTACTGGAAGGTTGTAATATGCATTTTTTAAATCAACCATGGCTATAAAATATCCTAAGGTCATAAGCCTTGTTGCCGTTCTTTGATCTTTTAGTTTAAAATCGGTGGTAACAACATATTTATTAAGTTTTTTAAGACTTAGGATGAATCTCTAAGTACCATCTAACTTAGGGTGCAAGTATATATTTAACAGAAACTGGCCTTCTACTGGTAAGCATGTTTGTATGACTAATAGTTGTTGTAATTTCAGTCCAATAGTTGTTGTAATTCTACAACAATAAGGTCAGTTTCATTTTGAGAAAAGTGATTATTTCTAGGAAAAACAGACTGTGTAGCTACACTTCTGAATGGTATAGTATAACCTATTATCCAACCCATAATAATGGGGTTCGTGATAATATTATACCATTTTAATCTGCCCGCCTGTACCTGAGTCAGCGCTGCTCCTGACCCTGTCGACGGTGGCAATGCTGTTGTCTCGGGGGAGAGCGCTTCGAACGTCTCTTTGGAGCATATTTGGCCTGTTTGGCTTTCGACTTCTGCTCACTCAGACGCGGTCTTTGTGGTCGTTGTGGGCCCTGGAAGTTTAAATTTCACTTCGGTTTGTTAAGCAGCTTGAGCTGGGCTGGTGTATTTTTAAGTTCCTGGCCAGACTTCTTTACTGGTTTGCAGACATTAGACCTTGTCCTGCAATTTATCTCCAAATAGATATTCTGATATGGAGATCTGGTCCATAAGGTCCTTCATATCTTTATTCATACCGGGTAGTATTAAGGACCATCGAGTGACTGATGTCTCGCGATGAAGGTTACATAACAGCCTTGCAGAGACAATCAGGGCCTCAATATGTTGAGCGTTGTTGGATGTGGCGATCATGTCATTAAGAACCTCTACTATGGTAGCTATTGCAGAGGATAGGATTAGCTGTAGTTCACTGATCCGCCTATCCCACTAAATGCCACTGTCGCTCATTGCTGCTGCAATTTCTTCGTTTAGCTTAGGTGGGATAAGAAGGCTGCAATTTGCAAATCCAGCGCTTGGCTATGCTCTCATGTAATTCTATTGAATTACTGGTAATTAGTAACCCCTTCAGCTCGCTGGGGGATCTCAGCTGTGGGTGGTACACCCTCTTGTGCAGCTGACCTGATCACGTCTCCCCCCCCCCTTTCTTTTAAATGTCTACTTATGCTGGACAGACAGACAGTGGACTTTGGTCTCGTGTAGATGTAGGGAGTGACGAAAATGAGCGCTCTCGTCTGGTTCTTCTGTGTTTCTTCGAGGAGCTACTTCGAACGTGTGGCGAGCAGCTTCTACTCAGAGTTATGTCTGCTGTGAGAGTGCGACTAGAGCACGTCTCAAAGTCTTCTACGAGAAAATATTTGATGTAGATTTTAATGACATCATTTAATGTATCACCGGCTAACCTCTCGTGAAAGCTTAGGGATACTACTGACCAGTCGCATGATAACACCCCAGCTAACCTCTCGTGAAAGCTTGGGGATACTACTGATCAGTCGCATGGTAAACACCCAAGCTAACCTCTCGTGAAAGCTTGGGGATACTACCAATAATTCGCATTTTATAATACCACATGCTAACCTCTCGTGATAGCTTACATAGTAGTATATGTGTTGCGGGTAAGCACAATATCGTTCTCATGGTTAACCTCTCGTGAAAACTCCAGAGACTAATGTGCACGCAAAAGCCTCGAAGATGAACTGGGAAGTAACTAAATTAACCATAGTTTCAATATTATTAAATGAAAAATCTAACTGTCTTTTCTACGTCAGCGTCGTGTTTTTATACGTTTCTCTAATTCTTGGATCCGTTTGCTGCGTTCTAATACGGCATCGTCTCGTTTCCTTCTTTTGTGTTTTCTCATATTTGTTATAATTTATAAGTTTTAAAGATTATTTATAACTTAACTATTTATTAGAGAAATTGAAAAAGCGTGACAGCACTTTCGCACAAAAAAGTACAATGACGCGTACATATACAGATAGATGGTGCCAGGAGCGGACCACAGATAATCTTTTAACTTTAAACATTGTGACGGCAAGTAGCACAGAGTGCAAACTACATAGTACAAAATATGAGGACGAGATTACGGAACATAATCTAAGGTTTGATTTTGTGCTCGACTTTGTTTGATTGATTTTGTTTTAATAACAATAACATTTTTATTACACTGAAGTAACAAACGAGTATGAAGTTCATCTGATGGTACGAGGTCACTGCCGCTCAGAGGCCAGAAGAGAGGAAGTAGATATGAACAAGCGCGACTTAACTTTACAAATTCAGCCTTTGATTTGTCTGCAATGATGAGATTGCATTTGACAAAGCTCACTCTATCATTTTTGTTCTGAGATTAAATATGCATTAATTGAAATATTTGTTCCCTATCTGTGCCTAACGTCACCTTAAACGTTTTTAAATAGACCCAGTTGATTATTTATTTATTTATTTATTTCATAAAGTTAACCTACGGTTGTTACATTTTTAACACATCCACAGTAAAATTAAAAGGTCTTATACAGTAGTTAAAAAGTGTACGACCACTTAAAGGCTAACATCGCATGCATGCGTTACATACAAAAATAAAACAATTACAACTAAATTAAATAAGCTTGTATGTATTTGAAATTAAATATTAGAAATTAGAAATTGCCTAGGCTAATAGAGACATATTGTTTATATCGATGTCCATGGATACACTACGCTTGTTAAACATTCTAAGGTGTACAAGATCGCAAAAATTTATTCAAGAGAATTATTTAAACCTGACTTTGACTGACAAAGGCCTAAGATATAAAATTTACAAACATTATTTCGGGCCAAGGTGCTCGGCTCATTTCTCATCCGTCACCAGTTTTCAATATTAAGACCGATGATTTATCGGAAAGTAATATTGTGTACCTTTATTTTCATGAATATATTTATTTTTACATAGAGCTGAAATTATCGAGAGTTACGCAGCACGTAATGGAAGATTTCCAGATTTCTTTTTGAATTATGCCTTGTCGATTTGCAGCCTTATATTATAGAATTGATTACCTGTGCTTTGAGTACTGTAAGTACATAAGTAAACCCCAGATAAGAAATATAAATTAATCACTGAACAAAGACCGAATCAAGGACTCTCTAATAATGAGATCGACACAGCGACTGATGATGCTTATAAAAAATTAAAGTAGCATTGAAAGAATTCGAAAAATAACGCTACCAAACTACAAAAATTACCACTTAATCCCAAAGTTAGAAGCGTAAACTTTGGTATATTTGCATTTCAAACGTGGCACACTTCATAAGTTACTCATTTCTTATACCTCGAAGTCACTAACTAGACTGGTGACACTTGGTCGAGAGTTTGGAACTCCATGAATTTTAACCGATAACCCGTTGTTTACTTACGAATTCAACAACCTTGTCGCGAGGTAACTAAGTACCCGCTCGTAATTGAAGGGTTAATTGTCGTTTGGCTTACGAAAAGTTTCACTTACGTATTTGCCTGAATGAAGACCAAATTAGGAACCGTTTAAACGCCAGTTCGACAAAACGACCAGTCAAACTGTGATTTTAAGAAATAGAAGTAGCATTGTAAGAAATATACGAAAATGAACGCTAGGCTACCAAACTACAAAAATTTTCACTTAACCCCAAAGTTAGAAGCGTAAACTTTGGTATATTTGCATTTCAAACGTGGCACACTTCATAAATTACTCATTTCTTATACCTCGAAGTCACTAACTAAAAGCTGGTGACACTTGGTCGAGAGTTTGGAACTCTATGAATTTTAACCGATAACCCGTTGTTTACTTACAAATTCGCTTGTCGCGAGGTAACTAAGTACCCGCTCGTAATTGGAGGGTTAATTATCGTTTGGCTTACGAATAGTTTCACTCATGTATTTGCCTGACCGAAGATCGAATCAGGAAACCTCTGTCAGTTCGACAAAGCGAGCACTCAAACTGTGGTTATATAAAATAAAAGTAACATTGAAATAAATATTTTACAATGAACACTAGATATCGCTATCAAAATAAAAATTACCACTTACCCCAAAGTTAGAAGAGTAAACTTTGGTATATTTGCATTTCAAACGTGGGACAACTTCATAAATTACTCATTTCTTATACTTCGAAGTCACTAACTACACTGGTGACACTTGGTCAAGAGTTTGGAACTCCATGAATTTTAACCGATAACCCGTTGTTAACTTACAAATTCAACAACCTTGCCGCGAGGTAACTAAGTACCCACTTTAATTGGAGGGTTAATTATCGTTGGGCTTACGAAAAGTTGTTGAATATTTTTCGGCTGGTGGAAATGTTCGTTATTTGATAAGTAAGGATTTTCTTTTTGCACGAATCTACCTATACACCTTGGTTACTTTTGATATTTGACACGTACATATCCATCCATCCATCCATCAGCCTTTGAAAGTCCACTGCTGGACATAGGCCTCCCCTAATCTGCGCCACTTCGACCGGTCCTGGGCCATCTGAATCCAGCGGTTACCCGCCGTCTTCTTCAGGTCATCAGTCCACCTGGTTGGGGGGCGGCCTGCACTCCTTTTGCCCAGACGTGGTCTCCATTCGAGGACTCTTCTACCCCATCGGTTGTCTGTCCTACGAACGATGTGGCCTGCCCATTGCCACTTCAGCTTACTAATTTTGAGAGCTATGTCGGTAACTTTCGTTCTCCTACGGATTTCATCGTTACGAATTCTGTCACGCAGGGAAATACCAAGCATAGCTCTCTCCATAGCTCGCTGAGCGACCTTGAGCTTACGCACGAGGCTCACAGTAAGGGACCACGTCTCGGCGCCATATGTCATCACTGGCAACACACACTGCTCGAACATCTTCGTCTTCAGGCTCTGAGGTATATCGGATGAGAAGATATGGCGCAGTTTCCCGAACGCTGCCCAGCCGAGTTGGATTCTACGAGTGACCTCTTTCTCGAAGTTGGACTTACCCATCTGCACCGCCTGCCCTAGGTAAATGTATTCGTCAACAACTTCGAGGGTGGTGCCGTCAACAACAACTGGTACGGGTGTGACATGGACGTTAGACATGATCTTCGTCTTGTCCATGTTCATCTTAAGACCCACCCGTTGAGAGGCACCAGAGAGGTCGCTGAGCATGGTGTTGAGGTGCTCCATCGACTCCGCCATGATGACTATGTCGTCTGCGAATCGAAGGTGAGTGATATATTCGCCATCGATGTTTATGCCGAATCCTTTCCACTCCATCAGTTTGAACACGTCTTCCAATGCAGCGGTAAACAGTTTCGGAGATAACACATCCCCCTGTCTCACACCGCGCTGCAATTGGATCGGGTTCGTACATCCGTCGTGTAATCGGATCGACATTGAGGCTGCCTTATATATACACTTCAACACTTCGATGTACCGATAGTCAATCTGGCACCGCTGAAGCGACTCCAACACCGCCCATGTCTCGATAGAATCAAAGGCTTTCTCATAGTCCACATAAGCCACACACAACGGCAGATTGTACTCCTCGGCCTTCTCTATTATCTGCCGCAGTGTGTGTATGTGGTCCATGGTACTAAAGCCTTTTCGGAATCCGGCTTGTTCGGGAGGCTGAAAGTCGTCGAGCCTGCGAGCTATTCGATTATTGATGACCCTCGAAAACACCTTGTAGATGTGGCCCAGAAGCGCGATGGGCCTGTAATTCTTCAGCAAGGATCTGTCGCCTTTTTTGAAGAACAGTATCACCACGCTTCTGCTCCACGCCTCCGGTGCTATACCCTGGCTTATGACGGAATCGAACAACTGTTGGAGCGCTTTTAAAATTGGTCTCCCACCTGCTTTTAGCAATTCAGTTGTGATTCCGTCTTCACCGGGCGCTCGGTTGTTCTTGAGCTGTTTGAGGGCCAATCGGATCTCGTACAGGCTGACGTCCGGGATATCTTCGGTATAGTGTCGGGTTAGCGTGGCTCGCTTGTCGTTGACAGGCGGCAGAGGGCCACGCGAAGCGGTATATAACTGCCCATAGAAGCGCTCAATTTCTCTCAGAACTTCAGGCCTCGCGGCAACTGTGGTGCCTCCATCCGTCTTCAGCTTCGTTAATAAGCTTTGCCCAACACGCAAATCCCTTGCGAAGACCTTGGAGCCCTTGTTTCGCTCAATTTGCTCTTTAATGCGATTTGCATTAAAGAGACGAAGGTCGCGTCGCATCCTGTTAGAGATTTGCGCGTTGAGCCGCCTGAACTTCGACAATGAAGCTGGAGACTGCACACACATTGCCCGCCGTTGTGCCATGAGTTCCAGAGTTTGGACCGACAGTCTTTGAGTACTTCTATTGGAGGGGGTCTCATAGTACTTCGACCCTACCTCATGGGCAGTTTCTACCAACTTGGTGTTTATTTCGTCAACATCAACGCAATTGTCTAGGCATTCCAGGCGATTGCGTAGCTCGAGTTGAAAGTCTTCAGAGCCCTGGATTTGACAAGATCTTGGACGGAGTATTGACCTTATAAGGCGGGACCGTTCCAGCTTGATCTTGATATTTAACGTGCCCCTAACCATCCGGTGATCACTTCCGGTCTTGAACCTGTTGATCACAGAGACATCGTTAAATATGTGCCGCTTGTCTGCCAGTATGAAGTCAATCTCGTTTTTGGTAGTACCATCGGGACTCATCCAGGTCCATTTCCTTTGAGGCTTCTTCTTGAAGAAGGAGTTCATCATGTAGAATCCCTCCTTTTCCAAGAAGTTAGCCAGCAAATGGCCTCGATGGTTCCGATTACCAATGCCAAAGGGCCCTACCTTCAACTCATCGCCACATTGAACGCCCAGCTTTGCGTTGAAATCCCCCATCACAACTGTGAAGTACGATTTTGAGGTATGTATGGCTTTGGATATATCCTCATACATAACCTCAACCTCGTCGTCGGAGTGTGTCGATGTCGGCGCATATACCTGTATGACCTTCAACGAGTACCTCTTGGATACTCTGAGTATAAGGTATGCTACCCTGGACGACACACTCTTGATCTCCACGACGTTGTTGACAAGGGACCTGTTGACGAAGAACCCGACACCACCTTGGGACAGATGTTCGCCCTCCCGGTGGTAGAACAAGTTACCAGATTTAAGGATCATCGTGTCCTCCCCCTGTCTTCGGACTTCAGACAATCCTATAATACTCCAGTTTAGCTTGTCTACCTCTTCTTCCAGCTCATATATCTTCTCATCACTTCTCAGAGTCCTGGTGTTATATGTTGCCAGGTGCAGAAGTCGTCGGTTGTGGTAGCTCGATCTCTGCCGGAGATTCTTAGCACCCCCTGCCCCGCCGTAACCGTGACCGCTACCATAGCCAGGAATAGCGGGGCCGGCCCCGGCGGCCGGGGGCGGCCCCGGACTGGGGGCCGTGGTTTTATTGGAGCTTCCATTAAGGGGTTTTGCCATAGTCACCGCGCTTGGCTGTGCGTGTTGGTGACCGCAGTATTTAAAAGTTCTCAGAGTGATGCTGCTGCCCATCATCTGGTTTAATGTCCCTTAGTCGCCTCCTACGACATCCACGGGAAGAGAGGGAGTGGTGCTATTCAAGAGACCGACACCACACGGCCACGTACATATATATATATATATATATATTACAATACTTCATACGAAATTTTTTACCATGACGTGGGTGTCATGGACTTCCAAAGATGAATACACAAACACGTTGACCCAAATCTGATCTCTAAATTCATTATTAAGATATCTGTTTTACGGGGAATCGAACTCGGAACCCACTGCGTGTCAAATCCCTATTGGCACCCGTTCCGACGAGCCGGTCGTCGATCGTAATTACTTAAGTGGCTGGGTTTTATGTGTTGAAAAGGTAACAAAATATTTTGCCATTAAATAACTCGCCCCATCGGGAATGTATTCCATCGGGCTGACATACTTAAGCATAATATTTATCGATTAAAAACACTTATTATGAAAATTGTTTTTTATTACTCTCAGATTTTTTTTTAGAACAAAAGTAAGCAGAGACGTGTGTTAATCTGTTAATAAATACTGAGTGATGAGGTCAGTTGCAATGTTCTGAAAAGGGTAGAACCAGATTTGTTCAACCAGGGACACCTATTTCTAGCATGAAAAAATTCACGTAGTTCGTTGGAAGAGTGTGGTAGCCAGCACACTTAAACAAAACCATTACACCGTAATTTAGGAAGAACCTCGATTACATGAGAATTTGATCATAGACGTATATGGAAGGCAGTGACCACTTACCATGCTCGTTCTGTATTACAATCATAGAAAAAATCAGTCTTCAAAATCCAAATCACACGTGCATATTGACTTTTAAAGAAAATTGTTCATCTTATACATATATACTTATATTTATTATGAGTTTGACTCCATCTCTATTAATAAACAAATTATTAAACATGTTCATTGTTGTTTTAGAGCAGTGATAGCGTAATGGTTGAAACTTGTCGTCTCAATCGGGAGGTCCAAAGTTCAAACCCAGGCACGCACCACTGATTTATGTGCGTATTAGAAATTAATTATCACTGCTTTTGGTGAAGGAAAAAAAAAAGGAAACCTACACACCCGAGAGTTCTTTAAAAAAAAGTTCTCGGAGGTGTGTGAACTCCACCAATTCGTACTTGGCCAGCATGGTGGACTATGGCCTAATACTCTCTCATTCTGAGAGAAGACCCGTGCCCAGCATTGGGACAATAACGGGTTGTACCCATAGTTTTACGCTTTAGGACACCACGACAATAATCACCTAATTTTGTAGTTAAAACTTTGAATGTAATTTCTCGTTATAGTTAGACGCCATCTTTAACAATAAATAAATTATTAAACATGTTTATAGTTTTACGCTTCTAGGGCACCACGACAAAAGTTAACCAATAATTATGCAGTTAAAACTTTAGGTTTAATTTCTGGTTTCAGTTAGACTCCATCTTTAATAATAAACAAATTATTAAACGTGTTCATAGGTTTCCGCTTTTAGGTCGCCAAGACAAAAGTCACCTAATAAACTTGGAGTTAAAACTTAACTTAAATAAATTTAATTTTCTAGTTTCACCTAGAAGTGCCTGGCACATTACCAACTGTAAAACTAGTGTTGCTTCGAACACTATGAATTAATTAACAGGTGGTAGAACCAGTGTAGTTCGACCGGGGAGGTACCACCGCCACACCTATTTCTAGCGTGAAGCATTTTTTGCGTTTCGATGGAAGGGTGTGGTTGCCGGTACACTTTTATATGAGGCGATCATCTTAGTACTCGGGAGTAGCAACACATCTGTGATTGACTTCAGATAGAACCCATGTTCTGTATGAAGTTGATTACAGATGTCCATGGGCGGCAGTGACCACTTACCATCAGGTGTACTGAATGCTCGTTTGCTACTTCAGTGAAATAATAATAATAATAATTAAATAATGCTCTCCTCTTTCATTAGCCTTTCGCATATTAATAGTTTAATAGCAACGGGACATCCAAGAGGCTGGAATTTCGATTTCTACATTTTTAAACACTGAAGATGAGATGATACTTGAAAATAACGATCATTTAAAAGGTATTTCGAAGTGTCTTCGGATGGAGACTTTGACCAACTAGACTGCTGAGGTACGACCTGACCTGAGTGGACCTGAAACAGACTGAGGATAGCTGGATTCAGATAGTTCGGGATTGGTCAAAGTGACTCAGCTTAGGGAAAGTCTATGTCAGCAGTAGACTAAAAAAATTGAGGCTACAGGAGGTTCATTAAAATAGTTTTTGATGAGCTAAAAACGAAGGCGGTGAAGCGTTTAATAAATATTAAATAAACAACTATTGGTCATGTAGGTAGGTATCGTATTGTCCCTATAGTTCCGGGACCAGAATAGGACTACGGTACCCTCTGCCTGTCGCAAGAGGCGACTAAAAGAGGCTTCCGGGGTTGCGGGCGGGAAGAGTGGGAGCTCGAACCGTCCTGCCAAGCTACCCCGGGAAGGACGGTGGCATGTGTGGTTGCATGCTGCCGTAAAAACCAGTAGGTGCGGTGAGCAGTTCACGCCCACCAGGGAAGAGCCCGATGGGGCACACGCTGAGGACACCGGCGGCGGTCAATCGGAGTTCCCGGAGTCCTCTTCGCAGCGTCGAGGTCTACCACCGGGGGGTTTTAGTGCGGTAAGAATCCCACATAACCCGCGTCGGTCCCACGACGTCGGGTACTTTTTGAAAGTTTCCCCCTCGAAAACAAAAAAAAAAGGTAGGTATCGTATAGGTATTTGTCTTAATCTATAGATCTACATATTAACAATTTTAGTAGAAGTCAATTTAGTAGAAACCAGATTTCCATCCGCTTTTACAAAGGGCTTAAAGATAAAACTTGACTGTCTGAAACACGGTATCGTCAAAGGACAACATACGTATGTTAGGGAGCTATTTTTGTGGCGTAGTAACGGCGATATGGTGAAGTTTGCTCAGATCTGATAGCGTGGTAAGATAAGGGGAAAAGTAGTGCGGGTAGCAAAGACTGCATTTTGGTAGTAATAAGTATTAATTATTTATAAGCGTTCAATTTCTCATTTCTTGTAAAAAGACTTGGTATTTATGAAGTCAGTAAAGCGTTAAAATTAAATTAAAAGCAGTTCACCCATTTACAAGTTTATACGTATTTTGATATTACACAAACGTAAGATTTTTTTCTATTAAAATATCTGCTATTTTAAAGTAACAGATATTGCCTACATACTTTTTTAATATATTTAATTATTTATTAAAAAAATATGTCGAAAATGTAGCAAAGTATGTAGAGAAGAATATCTTTAAATTCCAAAATTTATACATTCTATCCAAAACCATACCTTATTTCCCATTCTAAACGAACAAAAATCTAAAAAGCTTTTCACAAAGTAATTTTATTGTGCTTAATTAGGACGCAATTATCGTTTGGCTTGAGGAAATTGTGTCGAAATTATTTACGCTGTTAATATTTTTACCTATAAAGCGTCCCTGAAGTGTATTTTTTGAAGCGAAATAGGTTAGTTTTGTTATGTTATTATAATATAACACGTTATGTTAATAAATTGTACAACATCGAATTGTTTGTTTTGAAACATATTTCTTTATTAAATTTCCTACATTATGATCTATTTTATCTCGTCAACCCATTATTGTCGAAAGCTGGGTAGGGTCTCCTTCAGAATTAGAGTTTGAGCCCGAAGACAACCGCGCTAGGCAAGCGGATAAGTATACTTTACATACATTCGAGTCCAAAAAAAAATTTGAACTCTCTTATCTTTCTTTTAGGCAAATTATGTTATAGAAGTCAGTTGTGCGTACTTAGGATTCCACCATTTTACCTACGCCGAGCCAAATGGATATAAGGCACATATGCTACGTTCGTATCAGGGGGCACGGCAGTGCCCCCGCCAAGTTGAGCAAAAAAGCGGGACGGCCGTACCATCCTTTTCTCAAAAACGTAATGTATCTCACAAGTAATCTATATAAAAAACGGATTGTTTAGTGCGATTGCATAATCGATCTATATATTTAGAACGTTAAAGATTTTTAATATTGATATAGTCACTATAAGATGTTGTTAGGTTAGTTAATTACGTAACAAATTAAGACATAAGACCCCTTAAGAAGAGACTAAATAAATTAGTAACCGACTTGGTGTTACATAGATCTCACAACTTTATACAGTAAAAGAACTGAGTTGCGAGACTTGGCTTTTCTGACAAGTAAGGTTTTTTACGGATAACATTATAAAATAAATGATAATTATTTGATAATTATTCTATTGGGGTACATATATTAATTACTTTCAGTTAGTTAATTAGTCTTAGTCTTATTACGAAGGCGGTGAATCCCTTCGTGTTTCGACTTCGAAAGCAGCACTGCAACCCCTATTCCCTAAAACAACAATTATAGCAGAGTAACGGTGTCTTCTAGTTTTATATTGTGTAAAATACTTATCCGATGCATTTCAACTTAGTCCTTAAGTTTATAACTTAGCGTTTGTTATCAACCTCAAGTGAGACTGATCATATCGGGATGATTAGAAAGGTCAATGGGCGACAGAAACGACTTATCATCTGGTGGACTGCATGCTCGTTTGCTACTTCTATTTCATGAAGACTCTTCATTGGTGGCAACCCTTTGTTCTAAAGCCGAAACTTAGCCATGACGATAGCGGTAATTAAGCAAAAACTAAAGTTGAGGATATGGCAAGAACGAAAAGGGCTCTCCCACGTCGCAGGTGTGATCGACACTCAAGGATCATCGCTTATCGGTCCTTCAGACGAAGACGTTGCCACTTCAGCGCTATACCGATAATCTTCATCCTATACACTCTTTTATAACATAGGCGTGGCAAATGAGCACACCGTCTACAAAAATCAAAGTATTTTATTTAAAGTTAATAGTTAATGGCCCGAATTTTGATTGTAAGTTACCACTGTCGTTCATTTGCCCTTTAATCAACACCAGAAAAAAATTGAGCTATACCTATGTTCGATCTCAGATGCGATTAGGACTAATTAGGACCCTAATTCAGAATAATAAAGATTAACCCGTAGGTCTAATTTGAAACGTCTTGAAAAAGAAGTCTATCTTACATTCCTCTATTCAACTGGAAACACGCTGGAAACTGTTATCATACGACAGAAACAGGTGTTACAGTTGTCTCCGTAGTTGAACTACGAAACGTACCTTCAAATTCAATTACATTAAAGATTTTGTCGTGTAGAGAAATACCGGGCGTAGCTCGTTTCGTTCGAAGTGATTTAGAGCTCCGAGAAAATTCACGTGTGTTGCTATACAAAATTAAATTACTATACATAAGAAAATGTATTTAGGGCTCTATTCGTAATTATTTCAGTAATAGGCAAATACCTACTTAAACGTTACGCTAAGTGACTTTAAGCTTACGTCAAAGCTTACGGAAAAGGACGTATGGCGAGATTACTTGATGTATTTTGTTGTACACGAAATTATTACTTTAAACAATTTTAATCTTATTTTTATATAGTTTGGAAGTAGCATACGAATAAGCAGTTCGTCTAGTGGTATGTGGCCACTGCCACCCATGGACATGTATATTCAACCCTAGATTAAATCCTTGCCTCACCTTTTATACTCTTAACAGCAGCAAATATAGTTGCTGTTTTTAGGCAGAAATGGGTGTGGCGGTGGTGGCTTTAGATTCAAACCATAAAAAGTTCAACCATCTTTAAATCTACTAGCCCCTAGTACATTTCAGATTTTTTACTACACATTAGTGTCCCAGGTATGTGCAAAGATCTTTGCTATAAAAAGATACACTTTAAAGAACAATAGATAATTTTAATAGATTATTTAATTATAGTAATTGTTTTTTTTCTTCTCTTTTTTCAGGAAATTAATCGCATATGTATGGCGATTTTCTATTAATTTTCATAATCTGTTAAATATTTCATCATTTAAATTAATTATATTTCTTTTATATAAAATTAGTTATTAATTTTATTCTGCTAAAAGATTAAAATCCAATTGTTAATATATGCATTGACTTTTAATTTAAAAGGATTTCTTAAATGTAAGTAAGACAAACTTTAAAATACAGCCTATGTTATATTAAAAATATTACAAATGGTGAGAGTATACTTTTATGCACATATAAACATTTTATTAATTAACATTCTTGATTATATTTTTTGTAGCGTACAGTTTATACATATACACTTAAAAATAAACTACCCATCTTCATAGAATATTTTTGGGATTTGATATAAGCTTAAATTCGATATTAATTTGTATTCAAGTCCCTAAAACGAACCGAAACTAGGAATTTTCCGAGATCCGTTATATAAAATCAATATGCCTAGCTCGCAATATTTTAGCTTGAACAAACTTATTCTACTATACTCACAAGCTCCTAAAAAAACATGACTATCACACCGGCGACGACGTCCAATATTTTCTCACAGTCATCAATAATTCAAAACAAATTATATAACGAACACCAATAACTAATTAACAAGTTTTCAAACGATTTACCACAGATCACAAAACGAACACTGAACGAATTTTTAAATTTTTAAATTTCGAACGATCGTACGTAGTGAGCGAACGACTGACCGCGCAACACGTGCAGCTCTATGCCAGCTCAATTCCGACTGAGTCGCCCTCAGCTTTCAACGTTCGCGGCAGTGGGATGGACATAAGAAATATAAGACACTGTATGAATTAGTTAAGCTCGTAATATCGCTCGCATCAGTAGACGGTTCGTTAATTTCGCATGATCTATTGAATGTATTGAATGAATAGAATTTGCGGGAGCAGTTATTACCCGTTATTATATTGGACTCCCGATAAACCGCCTTATGTCAAGAAAAATGCAGAAATACTCAGAAATGCGTAGGAATCATTTAGAAAGTACCTAATATAAAAGTTTTAGTTTGATTTGTGACAGCGGTGTAAAGTAATTATAATTAAGTATATTGACACATCTTGCACTTATAAAATTTTATTGCTTCGACACATAAAATGATTGTAAAAAGTAAACAAACGTGTGGAATTGGTTTTTAAATGAGCGTGTCGAATTTGTTAAGCTTTTTTATCGCTATAAATCGAGCCGATAGGTGTCAGTGAAGGGCGCGGCTAAATGAGGTACGCAAATTGTTGGCCGAGCTACCCGAGGCCTCACTTGAGAATTAAGCAACAACACGCAATGGATGATTGACTTATTGCCAAAATAAATATTTTTTGTGCGTTTTGACATTGAAGTAAAAGAGTAGTCCACTTGATGGTGAGTGGCTACAGCTCGTGCCCCGCGATTCCATCCGCGTTTGAAAAAAGGTTCCGTAAATTTAAATTGCAAATTATTTAAATATAGTTGATGGATTTAAATGAAATAATGACTATCTGTCAAAACCTTGTGTGATTCTTGTGTTCCATTGTATTTCGCCCATAGAAGTACACTTATTTCTAGCGTGAAGCTTGCGTTTCCATGGAATGGTATGGATCCGGCACACTTTTATATGAGGCGACCTTTTAAGTCCTCAGGAATGACAACGCATCTTTGATTCACTTCAGATAAAACCCATGTTCTACATGTTGTTTACATGTAGCCCATGTACCATGGGCAGCGGTAACCACTTACCATTAAATGCACTGAAAGCTAGTTCGCTACTTCAATCAGATATAACAAAGAAAAACTGCTAATATATATTAAATTAAAATCAAAGTAATTTGTATTACTTGTGCTATATTTCGCAACACAGCGATAGATTACTTAGAAATGCTCGTCGAATTGAAGCTAACTTGTTATCTTTGCAAAGCTTTTTGTAGTGAAAATATTGCAAAAAGTAATTTATATTCTGAATAATTTTCGTGTGTTACATTATGTTTTAAATAAATGTTATTTATGTCCTTTGCAAAATAAATATTCATTTTATATTTATGATAATAATATTCATGTCGTCCAAATGACCCATTTAATGCTTTCGCTCTTGCAAGGTCTCCTCGTTAAAATGAAACTTTATCATTAACAGCTCAATTACGTTAGTTATATAGTTATATTTGACATAATATAATTAAAATCTGTTGTTATATTAATGACAATATATGTTAAGCCTTCTCGTTATATTTAATATATAAAATTACATACAATGGGAAAAAATATTAATATTTTTATTATACTCCGATTATTTAATCGTAAAAGAGGTAAAATGTTAGTCCTTTAGAGTAGCATCGCTACTGTGGTCAACCTCAGGTAAGACTGAGCCTTTATAGGGTTGATTACAGACGACATGAGCGGTAGTATTACCATCAAGTTAATGTTCTGCATGTTCAATTGCTACTTGTGAAAACGAAGAATAGAAATGAAAAAAAAATCAAAAATATATATTTGTAAGACAGTAAAATTCAAAGCAGTGATAGCCTAATCGTTGAAACTTGCCTTCTCGATCGGGAGGTCCGAGGTTCAAACACAGGCACGCACTGATTTCTTAAAATTACTATCACTGTTTGTCGGTGAAGGAAAACACCGCGGGGAAACCTGCACACTCGAGAGTTATATAAAAAACTCGTAGGTGTGTGAAGTCCACCAATTCGCACTTGGCCAACGCGGTGGACTATGGCCTAAAAAAACTCTCTCATTCTGAGAGAAGACCCGTGCCCACTAGTGGGACAATAATCGCTTGACGAGAGAAAATTCAAAGAATGTTCACATACTAGCCGATCTAAATAATAGAATAATGTTTTCGATTTATATGGATGAATATTGATCTACGGGTGTGGTTGTAGTTTTAGGTTGATTGAACCATTGATTATCGATGGTTTCATCTGCCACACATTGCTGCATACAACAATAGTCTTTAAAAATGTATTCGATTTTGACGAATCCTTCTATTGTCACCCGATAATATCGTTTCATCGTTGTAGATACGGTAAATGATCAATTCCAACATCGATCGAACGATCGATCGATTGGTTTACGGCCACCCTAAACATGTAACATAGTCATAAACCATTATGTAATGAACATGCAAAGGAAATTGGCCTTAAGCGGGATATACGTTAGATTTCAAATTCCACAAAAAGCTGAACTTTCACCTAACAATTTTGATTAATCACTACACTTATAAAACCCAGCTGCTGTTGAACAAGTTGAAATTACCATAAGCAAGTAAAGAATACTTAATAATTTAAATTGACACTGGACAAATCATAGTTATGACTTTTGTCATGTTTTGAAGTGATAAATACTCATGGCTCTACTAGATTCAAAAACACTTCCTTATTTAAATATTGACAAAATAATGAAAACAAGTTATCCATTACACCTCACTTTATGGATTATGAAGCAAATTTAATTATAAACACTTTTTCGTGCGAGTAAAATCACTACATAGTATCAAACAAAGTCGCTTCCCGCTGTCTGTCCCTATGTATGCTTAGATCTTTAAAACTACGCTACGGATTTTAATGCAGTTTTTTTAATTGATGGAGTGGTTCAAGAGGAAGGTTTTTATGTATAATACATGCATAACATAGTGGAGGAACACTGATAATTTTAGACTTTTGACTTTTAGGCGGTACGAAGTTCGTCGGGTCAACTAGTAAGTTAATAAACCTTCGTAAAAAAATGAAACAAACCCTAATGGATTTTTGCTTAGTAATTTTCTTACAAGTCATTGACTTGGAAACAAATTAATTATGTTCTATTAAAATTCGTAGTAATAAATTCACAAGAAAAAGTCCAAAGAAAACATTTCGTTAAAATATAGACGCAACGCAAGTTTTGTGACTCTCATTTATTGAGTGAGTCACGATAATTGAGACGTTTAAATTCAAAACCTATCAATCCAATCTCAAAGTGGTAGAACCAGTAGTTCGACCGGTGAAGTACCACCGCCACACCTATTTCTAGCGTGAAGTATTTCTTGCGTTTCGTTGGAAGGGTGTGGTTGCCGGCACACTTTTACATGAGGCGACCATCATAGTCCTCGGGAGTAGCAACGCATCTGTGATAGACTTCAGATGGAACCCATGTTCTGTATGAAATTGCAAAAGTGTGCCGGCAACCACACCCTTCTATCGAAACGCAAGAAATGCTTCACGTTAGAAATAGGTGTGGCGGTGGTACTTCACCGGTCGAACTACTGGTTCTACCACTTTGAGATTGGATTGATAGGTTTTGAATTTAAACGTCTCAATTATCGTGACTCACTCAATAAATGAGAGTCACAAAACTTGCGTTGCGTCCATATTTTAACGAAATGTTTTCTTTGGACTTTTTCTTGTGAATTTATTACTACGAATTTTAATAGAACATAATTAATTTGTTTCCAAGTCAATGACTTGTAAGAAAATTACTAAGCAAAAATCCATTAGGGTTTGTTTCATTTTTTTACGAAGGTTTATTAACTTACTAGTTGACCCGACGAACTTCGTACCGCCTAAGGGCCGGCGCACATATGACGGAGCGCAGCGCAGCGCATGCCCGCGAAATTTTCTTAACGAATCACACACTAGCCGAAATTCGCGCTAATTACTGGGAGAATGCGCGCGGATGCGCGCGGGTGCGCGCGGATGCGCGAGCATGCGCTGGAATATACTCGACAAACGGTCGTCATTCGTTTTGCAGTTTTCAGCGTGGCAAAAGTATACACGTGATGACAACAAAATGGCGGCTGCTGCCTGTGGCGTCGCTCCGGCGAGCCCAGCGGCCAGCGGCGACCGAAAGCGGACGCTCGCGGAGTAGCGCGTCGTGCGCGCGCGGTCGCGCTCCTGCGCGCGCGGTCGCGCTCCCGCGCTACCTTTCGCATGTGGTCGCTTCCATGCTCCTCAGAAATAAATTGCTGTTATTTAATTTTGGATATTATTTCTAAAGGGACAATGACGATAATAGTTTGACAGCAAAAAATGCGCTGCGCTGCGCTCCGTCATATGAGTGCCGGCCCTAAAAGTCAAAAGTCTAAAATTATCAGTGTTCCTCCACTTTTGCAATTTCATACAGAACATGGGTTCCATCTGAAGTCTATCACAGATGCGTTGCTACTCCCGAGGACTATGATGGTCGCCTCATGTAAAAGTGTGCCGGCAACCACACCCTTCCAACGAAACGCAAGAAATGCTTCACGTTAGAAATAGGAGTGGCGGTGATACTTCCCCGGTCGAACTACTGGTTCTACCACTTTGAGATTGGATTGATAGATTTTGAATTTAAACGTCTCAATTATCGTGACTCACTCAATATATGAGAGTCACAAAACTTGCGTTGCGTCCATATTTTACCGAAATGTTTTCTTTGGACTTTTTCTTGTGAATTTATTACTACGAATTTTAATAGAACATAATTAATTTGTTTCCAAGTCAATGACTTGTAAGAAAATTACTAAGCAAAAATCCATTAGGGTTTGTTTCATTTTTTTACGAAGGTTTATTAACTTACTAGTTGACCCGACGAACTTCGTACCGCCTAAAAGTCAAAAGTCTAAAATTATCAGTGTTACTCCACTATATTATGCATGTATTATATATAAAAAACCTTCTTCTTTAATCACTCTCTCTACTAAAAAAGCTACATTAAAATCCGTAGCGTAGTATTAAAGATCTAAGCATACATAGAGACAGACAGCGGGAAGCGACTTTGTTTTATACTGTGTAGTGATAAGACAACTCGCATGCGGAGCTGATGCTCCTGTTTGATGGGTAGTAGGTTTCGGGTTCAAACCAGTCGTGGGGGATGTCTTTAGGGTTTTGAGACTATATGTATACGTCTTTGTGTATTTTCATGGCGTTCTCAACACAAAAAAAATTCTAATGTGACTCTACGAGATGTTGTTATATTTTGGACAAATTGACTGACTAAATTTTAATTTGTACTTTACAAAAATAATAGTACCATTGATTTATTTTATAGCATTGTGGTGTATTTTGTTTTATTTATATACTAATTTATTTATTTTGTAATATTCATTCTAATTCACTTTTGTGTTCAATGTTACACTTATTTAGCAGGTACATTTATTTAGCAGGAAATATACGATTAGTAAATTATGCAACGGGCATTATAGATTAAAATATTTGTACTTCTACTATTCTTACTTCCGTAAACCCATGTTAAAGCTCTTTCTCGTAGGTGGCTTATTCACCACATAGCTCTTGAGAAACGGTACTAAGATCCAAAATTGTAACGTCTACCTAACCTGAATTTGAACCTGGGTCTCCACATATGATAAACAAGAAAGCATCACACGTTCTGTAATAAATCGATACGACAACAAATTGAAATAAACATTGTATTATGGTATCATGCTGTTCCCTTAGGGGTGTGAATTTTATTGTCCCACTAATTTGTCGTACAGTCCTCAGTCACCCGCATTTATTGTCACCCTAATTGCGATGACAGATATAGGTAGCGAGGCGAATTACGATTTATAGTTTTGAGAGCGTCTACTGAAGTGTGGAGCATTAGGAAAGTTTTAGGTCCTCGTTAACATTTTTCATGTACCAAGATTTACGGGACTTACTTCTGAATGTACGAGCATTCGGTTGCCAACTTCGATCTGATAAAAGTCTACTTACTTGTACTAGACAATGTTACAAACATTGTACTAGTGAACGGACATACAGTTTACCTGCTGGTAAGTGATTATTGCCGTCCATAGATATTTGTACGGTACTTCATATAGAACACCAGTTATATCACTACACAGTATAAAACAAAGTTGCTTCCCGCTGCATGTCCCTATGTATGCTTAAATCTTTAAAACTACGCTACAGATTATAATGCAGTTTTTTTAATAGACAGAGTAATTCAAAAGGAAAGTTTTTATGTATAATAAATGCATAATATAGCGGAGGAACACTGATAATTTTAGATTTTTGACTTTTAGGCGGAACGAATTTGGCCGGGTCAACTAATCTAATAATATCTACTGAATCACATAAAGTCGCTACTGCCAAGGACTACGATGTACGCCTCATAAGTAAATGCTGGTAATCACACTCTCCTATCGAATCGGCGGAACTACTTCTAGATAGAAATAGCGGCGATCGAACTGTAATCGAAGACATCAGTATCTTCGGATCGCTTCTATATATCAATTGGTACATTTAATGTCAGGTGAATACTTAACTTAGGTTTCCTCACGATGTTTTCCTTCACCGAAAAGCAGTGATAATTAATTAGATTAGAAATTAATTATCACTGCTTTTCGGTGAAGGAAAACATCGTGAGGAAACCTACACACCCGAGTGTTCTTGAAAAAAAAAAACGTTCTCGGAGGTGTGTGAAGTCCACCAATTCGCACTTGGCCAGCGCGGTGGACTATGGCCTAATACTCTCTCATGAGAGAAGACCCGTGCCCAGCAGTGAGAGTATAATGGGTTAATGACGAATACTTAACATCAGACTGCTAGACTGCTTTACTACTCCTAAAAATTGAAAAAGAATGCCATGTATTAATTCAGTAGCAATCAAGCTGTCACCAATAGTTCTATGATCAAAGTTTTCCTCAAACATTTAAAAAATCTTTACCACAAACACCTGCATGACATGTCATGACTAGGGCTTGCAATCCGGCCTCATTTTCAATCCGGCCGGATCCGGCCGTTTTTTTCTCAATTATTCGGATTAATCGAACTGTTAAAACAGTGTAAAAAAAGGATCGATTTCTAACGGTAATTATTTTTTTAACTACCGTTAGAAATCGATCTTCTTGAAATCTTTGTCAAGATATACAATCACCGGATCCGGTGGAGGTCCGGATCCGGTGGTGAATTGGTACCGGATCCGGTGTATGTAAATTTGTGCCGGATCCGGTTTTCCGGATTGCAATCCCTAGTCATAACATGGCAAAAGGGCGTCGAAACTTTCTAGTTAATGGCGTCTACAATAGACTCAGGCGATCGTAAAATCCTTTACAGAACTGTCTAGCTTAACGAATCTGCCCATAAGAATCTTGTAAACAGGTCTTTACCCACACACATGTTTTACACCATAAAAGTATAAGATATTCAAATCCGAGGTAGCAGAATATAGTTGTACTAATTAAATTAACATATATGCAAATAATAAAATGGGAAGGTTCATCCGAGATATTACGATCAATTAAATAATTTTCGCATAAAAGCAGTGTTAGCCTAATGGTGTTACCTGCCTCTTAAATGGACGATCTGGCACACCTCAGATTCCATAGTACTCATATGTATAAAATAAGCTATAAATGTATAGCGAAGGAAAAAATATATCGTAAGCAACTTACACAACATTTTGTGTATATAAATATAAAATGCGCGTTCGATCCACCTTATGGTAAGTGGCTACAGTGGCCCATACACCAGTATTCAACCTCAGCTAGAATTACAATGCAACTCGACCACAATTGCGCTACTACTCAGAAGACTAAGTTAGTCTGCCTCCCTAACTCCGGTTGCGTTCCTTTGGAGATAACGGAGTCTTCTTTATAGCGCCGAGGACGGCCACGGGGTTTTAGTGCGGTAAAAATCCCACATAACCCTGCGTCGCTCCGTCTTTCCCCCTCGAGAACAAAAAAATACTTCCTCACTAAGTACTCACATGCTTCTTTTACCACGATCTTCAAACCACAACACAGCAGCAATTAATGCTATTGACAACTCCCGTGGCGGAGCGGTTGCCATACCGGTCTGACGCGCAATGGGTCCCGGATTCCTATTACCGGCCAGGCAGGTATCTGAACGATGAATTTAGATTGGTGTTCTGGGTCTGGGTGTTTGTATATTCATCTTGTATGTATCCATGGTACCCATGACACAGGAGAAAATCCTACTGTGGGGCTATGAGACTTTTATAAGACAGAAAATGTTATATAAGATTAGAGTAACAAAGGAATTCTGACATCATTAAAGGAGGGTACTTTAAAAAAGGCTCTCAAAGGTGTATAAAGTCTACAAATTCGCACTTGGGTTGTGCGAAGGATTAAGGACTAAACTCCGCTCTGATTGTTTGAGTTGAGTAATGGGTTGACAACAACGAATTTCGCACAGACTTTCGAATGAATTTTTTTACTTAGCTTTGAACATTACGTTAGGTACCAATTTTACCCTTGAAGTACATTCAGTAATGCAAATTCATTTGAAAGGCACCTCTCCAAAAATAGATCTATATACTATAATAGGCACACTTTCACACGTGGCGACCATCATAGTCCTCGGGAGTAAACACGCTTTCTACACTCATAGCCCCACAGTAGGATTTTCTCCTGTGTAGTGGGTACCATGGACACACACAAACACCCAGACCCAGAACACGAATCTAAACTCATCATTCAGATATCTGTCTGGCCAAGATCGAACCTGGGACCCATTGCGCGTCAGACCGGTATGGTAACCGCTCCGCCACGCGGTTCGTCAAAGTAGCAACGCATCTGTGATTATCTTCAGATAGAACCCATGTTGTGTATGAAGTTGATTACGGATGTCAATGGGCGGTAATGACCACTTACTGACAGGTTTCAGTCTGATTAAAAAAAATCAAAATTGACGTCGCCAAAAGAAAAATCGTAGGTAAAACGATGTTATACATATGTGAAGGCTCTATAAGACATATATAATACTTCAATCGATAAATTAGGACTATAATATTTCAATTTTATGAGGATTCAAATTATAACCTCAGTGTTAATAGAGCTTTATCAATTAAATTTGTTAAAAGCCTCTACTGACCTTCATTGTAGCTTCATAATTAGGGGTTGATAGAATTTATTGTGTTTATAGTGAATTGTAATAACCTAGTGGTAGAAACCTGACCTCTCAATCGAAGGCCGAAGTTTGAGTCCCAATTCACATATTTTTTTCAAAAATGAGCCTATTAAAAATTAATTAACACTGCATTACGGCGAAGGAAAACAACCTACATAACTAAGAGATCTCCAAAGAAACTTCTTGTAGGTTCACGAAGTAAATTTAACTTGGCCTTGTGGATTACGGCTTAAAATTCTCTCAGAGATTATCAGAGCTAATAAATAGACAATAATAACTTAACAACAATTTTCCTGGCGCTGAAGGCCTTACCTAAAAAATGGTATATTATTGACTCTTATAAGTACAAATGAAACGAGATGTTACATTTTTGATTAAAGCATGTAGTTTCCTAGATAGCTACCATAAGAGTCTAAGCGAATAATTCATGTCTCAATCTGGACGCTTATGGGTCCATGACCTCCCGCGAAACTACTTCAAGCCGTGACCTCTTCTTCAATGAACATAAACTCCGGTGCAAAACTACAAGGATTCTAGTAGAAATGCTGTCACATCTATTCCAGCTTTATATTAATTGTAGGATCCAGTACCAAGGTTAGATCAGGACAGTACAGTAAGAAAATCGGTTTTTGGCTAAAAAATGTAGTCTATTTAGTAATTCCCACACACACACACACACACACACACACACACACACACACACATACACACACAAATTCGCACACACACTCCACGCACGCTTGCACTAGTAGTGTCTTATTGTAAACCTCAGTGGCAGTTTAACAGTGCTACTTAAAAATGTAAATCCGTAATTGGCTATAAGTTTTATACATAAACTATGTAATCTTTACTACTAAGAGCTGTGACTTTGTTAAAATAAATAAATTCTTATAGCTTGGTGATCGCATTGCATAAGTGTTTAAAGAGGATAGAACTTTTGGGTCTAGTTCAATTCCTCAGGATCTACCACTACATCTTTGTCGTATAACCAAAGTTTACTTTAGTTAAGTGCTATATTCTGTTAAAAATTAAATAATTTTGGTACGCCAATGGAGTCATCAATGTGGTAACGCCTCTGTGGTGATCACCGTCCACTACCGCCGCATCTATCACTATCTAGTATTGTTAAAAAAACGAAAAGGGCCATCTACTTAAAATTAGGTTAATCGCTTAGGCATATTTATTTCTATCTTATTAATATGAATGCGAAGATTAGTGAGGTTTACTGACGACCGCGTGGCGCAGCGGTTACCATACCGGTCTGCCGCGCAATGGGTTCCGGGATCGATTCCGGCTAGACAGGTATTTGAATGATGAGTTTAGATCATTGTTCTGGGTCTGGGTGTTTGTGTATTTGTCCGTGTGTCCATGGTACCCACGACACAGTAGATAATTCTAGTGTGGGGCTATGAGTGTAGAGCGTGTGAGTGAGGATATATGCGGGTAAAAACTACTCGTCGGATTTCGCTGGAATTTGGCACACAGATAGTTTATAACTTAGATTCCCACATAAGATACTCATTATCATGATAAACGTGACTGAAGTGGGCGAAGCCACGGAAATACCTTAGTTTCTAAAATCGACTAAGCGTGAGTCGAACTCGCGCACGGAGGGTTCCGTACCATTATCTATTGTCAGGGTTTTTTAAAAATACTGAAATTAATATAATTTACATGTACGATAACATTTATATAAAGACTTCAAAGTATTTCAATTATAAAAACCTTAAAAAGAAAAAGGTATAAGTTGTCATGCGTTGTCAATGGTCGGTCGTTCGAAAAATAATGAAAAGATAGTTCTAAAGTAAGATTCAGATAAATAAATAATAGAAATAATTGTAAACTAGGGATCTGATAAATAAATCTGATCTGAGAATGTATATTATTACTACTCTGAGAGAGATTCGTTGAATACTATAAAAAACGGCACCAAGATCACGTTTTTTATATGGGAGCCTGCAGTGTATGTACAACAATAAATACTGAAAATATAATTAAATATATGACAGAGGGGGTGGTTCTTTTCACTCATCGTATCAGGATAACCTACTGTGGGCTCTGTTAGGGAATGTTACCACGAGAATAAATTGCAGACTTGATTTTAACACACAGTATATTGCCGAATTCAACTTGTTACAATCACTGAATTAATCAAACTAAATTAAGTAGGCAAGTAATCGTAGCACTAAGAACGCCAGATGATTTTAGAGTCGTCTGCTTCGGCCGACCGTCAACGATAGACTGAGGTGTCGGCCATTAAACTGGTACAACCCTAACTTCATCGAACGCCACCAGATGGCGCTGGCGTTCCGGTTTTGCCACAATACCGCCATTTCTGACATATATATTTTTCTATTTTCAGTATTTATTGTTGTAGCGGCAAACGGAAACACTCATGTGTGAAAATTTCAACCGTCTAGCTATCACAGTTCATGAGATACAACCTGGTGACGGACAAACGGGCAGACGTACAGACGGACAGAGGTACAGACGAACAGACTGACAGACTGACAGATGGCCAGACTGACAGACGGCCAGACGGATAGATGTACAGACGTACAGACGGACAGACGGACAGACGGACAGACCAACAGACAACCACACGGATAGACGGACAGACAGACAGCGGAGTCTTAGTACTATGGTTCCATATTTCCCGTTAGATACGGAACCCTAAAAAAGAGACGAGACTTCCGTGATCTTATTCTTTAATTAAGAAAATCACCCCCAGATTGCGTGACTATTTGCTACTCAATTGTATAAAAAACTTTATTACAAACGTGACTCATAACAACTTGTTTGAAACCACAATAAATTAAGGTCACCTCCTACATCGACCATTTCATTAAAATAATAGTCATTAATATTAGTGACGGACAATGATTTTTATACTATTTGTACCCACGCATAACGTTTGGCAAGTATATTGATGAAGTGCGTGGCGGGAGGAGGGATACCATACCTTGTCCATGTCGATTGTACCATACCGGTTCCATGGTCATGGATATGTATGGCATGTGGAATGGTATTTTGTGAGTGGGTGATGGTGCCAACCCATATTGTCCCACTGTTGGGCACGGGTCTTCTCTCAGAATGAGAGAGTTCTAGGCCGTAGTCCACCGCGCTGACCAAGTGCAATTCGCACTTGGTCAGGTGTCGACTTCACACACCTCCGAAAACATTTTTTTTTAAAGAACTCTCGGGTGTGTATTTTTTCTCACGATGTTTTCCTTCACCGAAAAGCAGTGATAATTAATTACAGATACGCACATAATATAGAAAAATCAGTAGTTTACCTGGGTTTGAACCTCGGACCTCCCGATCGAGAGGGCAAGTTTCAACCACTAAGCTATCACTGCTCTGCACACAATATTCAAAACATTTTTTTTTGCTAGACTTCACACAACTACCACCGGCTATGGTCTTAACTCTCTCATTCTGAGAGAAGATTCGTGCCTCTATCTCTCGTCAACTCATTATTGTCCCACTGTCAGACACGGGTCTTCTGTCAGAATGAGAGATTTTTAGGCCATAGGCCACCGCGCTGGCCAAGTGCAAATTGGTGGACGTGCCTCAATAGTGGACAATAATAGGTTGACGGAGAGATTTTATATGTTAATTTCACTAACGATGTACAAACACACACAGACGTACACAGCCGGAGATTCAATATGCCGTCGTATTTATTACTACGGCATAATAATATTATAAGAATGTCGCATAAGACTTTAGCTGGCGTGACATGTCCTTATGAATACAGTGATGTGCGTACTTAAGGGACTAGGTCACCCATCCAATACCCGACCGCGTTTGACGTTACGTAACTTTGAAGATCTATACGACTTCAATTTTATGACCTAGCTTGTATCCTATCATCAGCACTATGTACCCATTAGTGTCCCACTGTTGGGCAAGGATCTTCTCTCATAATTAAAAGAATTGGGAGCTAGCAAAACGAGAATTGATAGCTTTCGGATCCCATACAACACTATATATACTTTTTATCTTTTAGATATTTCGATTTACTTTCAATACTGTACCTCTCACATCGCAAAAGCAAGTCTTAATTAATTAATTACAATTTTTCACGTAATTTCTCAATAGCCGAGGAACGAATCTGAACCCGGGAACTCCGGCGTGGAAGCCCAAAAATGATACCCTAAGTGGCATTAACTTTGGGCTGCTTGAAATATATTCTTACATTAAAAGATCAAACATCCTTTTATCTACAGAGAATGGTATAAGGACTTAAATAAACCGAGAAGAAGATATTACGTATTTTACTAAATAAACAAGTACGAACGTGAATTTGTAACAAAACATAGAATTTTGCGTAATATACAAATTAATTCAGTAAGCAAATGATAAATTTTAGCATACGAAATTCCTCATTTGTGTACAGGTTTTTGGTAAATACGGATTCGGTACATTTTAAGTCTGGCTGTTACCTTTTTTATGTTACTCCACTGGACATTTGCCTTTCCTCCCACAGAAAAAGGCCTAAAGTGTAACCCACACTACCGAATTTGCAGTGGAGTGGATAGCTACATGTTGCCGACCAACCCATGTCGAATGTTCTATGTCGTCAACCCGTTATTGTCCTACTGCCGGACACGGGTCTTTTTTCAGAATGCGAGAGTATTTAGGCCATAGTCCACCGCGCTGGAACAAACTGGTAGATTTCACTGCCTTTGACTCTCAGGTCGTAGGTTTCCTCATGATGTTTTCCTTTAGCCTAAGTTAGATTAGATATTGTATACTACAAAGCCTCTGACGAGATCAAACATTCCACCTGATAACCACCTGGTATCCATACATATGTAATCAACATACGTTAGGCGTTGTAGTTTGCGTTAGCCACTAATGCGTTGCTAAGTCTGGCGTCTGGAAGTCTAATTTGAAACCACAGGTTCTAACACCCCTATCACTCAGGCTTAAGGATTTTTATCTTCTGGCGACTTCACGCCTTGGGGATTTTACGTTTTCTATAAACGGTCAAGGACGACCCATAGAGTGGTCACCATACAGCTGATATGTGGTTCCTAGCCAGTTAGTGAGCATAATAAATATAGACTTTCCTTTAAGGCGCGTTCCAGATGACGCTCACCAAGCCCCAAACGCTAAAACGTCGTTCCACAAGACGACCGCGTTGTGGTCGCGGCGAAAACGTCACTCACGACATCATGATTTACGCCCGTGAGACGCTCACGACAACCCATCTAACAAGGTGGGTGGAAGTGATCGTTCCAGTAGAGAATACGTCAGTAAAGCTCACAAGCTAATGGGACGGGGAAAACTGCGGTCGAGAGCGTGCGCTTTGTGAACGTCTAATGGAACGCACCCTAGGTATAGGTTCTTCGTGTTGGAGATCCCTGAGTCCTCTTTTTAGCGCCGAGGATGGCCACCGGGGGGGTTTTAGTGCGGTAAAAATCCCACATAACCCTTCGTCGCTCCCACGGCGTCGGGTACCTTTTGAAGGTTTCCCCCTCGAAAACAAAAAAAAAAAAAAAAGGTATGTCTATTAATTCTTGGCCGTGTCTATGATACCGACAAGGAAAATCATAGCTATTAAAAATCGTTATTGTCATCAGACGCGTCACCGTAAAATTTTTCAAAGCTGTCAGATAAAGACGATAAAGTTTTTAACTAACAAAAAGTGATACTCAATCACAAAAGTTGGTACGCCACAAGTGGATCTACTCCATTATTATGATATTAAATTTCTAAGGTCGAGTAATATTATGCCTTTCATAAAAGTGGGTAGGCGTTTTCTCGCACGAACTACGGCGAATATTTTCCAAGATTAAATTGAAAATATTAATATAGAGGATTATGCTTCTTTCATAAAACCCGCTTACAAGTTTTTAATAAAATGAGTGTTCGTATTAATATTAATTCATATTATGTAGAGACGATGTTTCCTTTGTTGTAATCGGTATTTCTTTAATCAATTACGTTAGTTTACATAGAATTTGATAGCCTAATGGTTGAAACTTGCCCTCTCAATCGGGAGGTCCGAGGTTCAAATCTAGGCACGCATCACTGATTTATGTGCGTATTAGAAATTAATTATCACTGATTTTCGATAAAGGAAAACATCGAGAGGAAACCTATATACCCGAGAGTTCTTTAAAAAAAGTTCTCGGAGGTGTGTGAAGTCCACCAATTCGCAATTGACCAGCGCGGTGACCTATGACCTAAAACTCTTTCATTCCGAGAGAAGACCCGTGCCCAGCAGTGGAACAATAATGGGTTGACGATAAATTATATGGAATTTATTAAATAAAATCATACGATGTCTGTCATAAATTTTTAGTAAGTACTGTATATACCGTACCTATACACTAGTATGAACAATAAGGAATACCTATTTATAATAATACTATCTACAGTCATAATCTCATACTAGAAGCCCATACTTTGAGAGCTTTGGCATAAGAGCGTGTGCGCTTTTAGGTGTTAGAACCAGCGTAGTTCAATCGGGGAGGTACCACCACCATACTTATTTCTAACGTAAAGCAGAGGGGTGTAGTTGCCGGCCCACTTTTATATGAGGCGATCTTAGTCCTCGGGAGTAGCACTGCATCTGTGATTCAGATGGAACCTATATTCTATAGGAAATCTTTTACAGATGTACTGCATGCTCGTTTGGTTCAATTTTATAAAAAAAAATGCATCTATCGCCGACGCACACGCTCTGTTTTGTTTTGCGGACTGCCCGAAATACTAAAAGTGAATAAACAAATACAAAAATTTAAACTATATTGACATTTCGACACACAAAAAAGTGCAGATATCAATATTTTGACTGTAGCCACGGATTTCAGCACTAACGGCTATATTGCAGCATTTATACATGTATTTTGTGGTGGTCACGGCACCTTTTAGGAGCGTTAAGGTAATGGTACTGGTGAAAAAGTCTGTCAAAGACGGAGGTATAAGTATATTATATAAGGTGTGATTGCCGACACACATTTAAAGGTGGTAGAACCAGTGTAGTTCGACCGGGGAAGTACCACCGCCACACCTATTTCTAGCGTGAAGCAGTTCTTGCGTTTCGATAGAAGGGTGTGGTTGTCGGCACACTTTCACATAAGGCGACCATCATAGTCCTCGTGAGTAGCAACGCATTTGTGATTGACTTCAGATGGCACCCATGTTCTGTATGTAGTTGATACAGATGTCCATGGGCGGCAGTGACCACTTACCACCAAGTGGACTGCGTACTCGTTTGCAACTTCAGTCAGATAAAAAAGGTATTGAAGGCGTATCCCACTATGGTAATATCACTCTAGTAATATCATCTAGGTTATATCAAGTAATGAAAGGACACCAATGAGACACTCTGATCACTTAAGTGATACCTCCTGGATAATCAAAGTGGAATGTACCGTATTCACTTATGTCCTCACCCGTCTACTTCCACTAGTATACAAGGATTTTAATTATTATACGGATAATACCAGCCATCTTGAGACATTTACATCTAACGCGCTAAAAGAAGAAAATTTACTGTTTTAACCTTGAAAGGATGTTTTAAATTTAAAGAAGCTTCAAATAGTATTTTTTATAAGTTATTATTAGACCTTTAAACGCTTGTAGGTATTCATAGTATGATGAAATTCGGTCAACATACCGAAACAAAAAATTTCGACACGTTCAATTCCCATTTCCAATCCTTTTAATTTAACAAATCTACCCCCATACAAACTCATAAAAAGCAATAATGCTTTTGCAAACCACATTCCCTTAACAAAACGTAACGATAAACATCAAAAACAATATGAAACAGTTCAAATTAATGTATATCAACCCTAATGGCTACGTAATGCCGGCTCCACACTCGCGATATCTTTTTGTCGTAATAATTTTGAAGAGTTGAAGTAATAAATATGGAAAATATTGTAGAACCAGTACGGTTTTACCGGGAGGTATCGGTGTTACTTTTTTATAACTCAAATTGCAAACGAGCCTCCAGTCCGGTTACTGCTGCCCATAGATTTCTGTAAGCAACTTTATACTTACTATTACGATCGGGATTCAATACTATTATATACTATTAGTAATTCGACAGCCAAATACTGCTCTTCACTGCTTTTACTTTTTTTTGTTTTCGAGGGGGAAGCCATCAAAAGGTACCCGACGCCGTGGGAGCGACGCAGGGTTATGTAGTATTTTTACCGCACTAAAACCCCCCATTGGCCGTCCACGGCGCTAATGCTTTTACCTAGCCGAACAGAGCATTTTTATTTTATTGCTAACATTAGGTTATAAGGATGACCGTACTGCGTCCGGTTCAAATTATAATTAGGTATTTGTGAAAAAAACAAGTTGTTTTCGACGACGCTAAGGTCAGGTAATATTTACATCCTTCCCAGAGTGGTTTTGGACAATTTATTGTTTTAGGTTGGACATATTTGGATTCTTTAGTGTTTTGAGCATTTTTCACAAAGTTACATTCATAATATTATTATTATTATTTTTTAATTATCTAACTGAAGTAGCAAACGAGCATGCAGCCCACCTGATGGTAAGTCGTCACTGTCGTCCATGGACGTCTCTTATCAACTTCATACAGAACATGGGTTCCATCTGAAGTCAATAACAGATGCGTTGCTACTCCCGAGGACTATGATGGTCGCCTCATGTATAAGTGTACCGGCAACCACACCCTTCCAACGAAACGCAAGAAATGCTTCAATAGGTGCGGCGGTGGTACTTCCCGAACCGAACTACACTGGTTCTACCACCTTAATTCTTGAACATTAATTTACAAGTCGATCATAATGCGGGTAAAATTATAATTAATCTTAGAGACATTGTCTCTGGACTTAATGGGAGCGCCTGGGGTAAGAGCTCGCTACTCAAACCATTTATGTTATCATATCACAAATACTTCAACTACAGGGGGGTGCAACCCATTATTGTCCCACTGCTGGGCATGGGTCTTCTCTCAGATGAAAGAGTTTTAGGCCATAGTCCACCGCGCTGGCCAAGTGCAAATTAGTGGATAGTGCGAATGGGTGGACTCGTTTGATAATTCTACAAAATAGTAACTTAAAACTGACTAGCTCATATAAAACAGGCCTTTAGACGCATTAAAGCAAAATGATTGAAGTTCTGTTGAATAAACACCCGTATTGGGTGTACCTAATATTGGGAAATACGGCGTTTGGGAGAGATAAAGTGATAAAACGAGGTCAACAGTCCGAGCATCGGGGAATTCGTTGAGACATCAATGATTATTTTTCACGGGTAAGAATGTCGATCTGTTTAAGGGTGGATGAATGCTTGCTATTGACTGGGAACGGTACTTCTCTACACGCGGCGTTTTTTATCTGATTGCAAACGAGCGCAGTTCCCCTGATAGTAAGTGGTTACTGGCACCCATGAACATGTGTAAGTTTTACAGAACAGGATTTTTATCTGAAATTCATCACACATGCGTAGATACTCCCGAAAACAAAGATGATTGTCTCACAAAAAATTGGACCGGCAATCACATTCTTCTACCGAAACGCAAGAACTGCTTCACGCTAGAAATAAGTGTGGCAGACTTCGCCGGTCGTACTACGCTGGTTCTAAGGTGTGTTCTAAGGTTGATTGTCGGCCAGACAATTAACGATGAATGACCGGTATCAACGCATGCGGGTGGGACATGCATTGGGCACAAACACGGGTGACTGAAAAAGTCCCTAACTGATGGTAAAAAGGTCCTACCACCGCTGGGTATCTGTGTTTGGTGTCACATACAACGTGATTTTTACGTAAAAATAAAAACCTGTTGCCTCCATTTGAATTCTTGTGAACTAAAGTGTCCTATAATCTTCGTTCTCAACCCATTACTATCTCACTTCCGGATGAGAGAGTTTTGGTGAAATTCATACAACTTTGATATTTTTTTAACTCTCAGTTGTACAGGTTTTCTCATCATATTTTTCTTCGCCGTAAGTTAGTCACTAGGATTCAAACCTAGGACATTCAATACACACCGAGTTTCAACCTTTAGGCTTTCACTGCTTTACTATAATCATATTAACATTTAAAATTCACATTTTACATCATTATTTAGGGAAACCAACACATCTGTAAAAGCTTTTTATGTTCATACCCTTCTGACGAGGGTACGGTGGAATAAGGTAGTATATAACGTACATACGGTACATATACTCTCAGATTTAGTGTAAATTCCTAAATTGATTATGTAGACGCCTTCTTCACTGGAATAATTTGCGCGCTAGACAGGTGTAATAAGCAAGGCGCCACGAGGAATCAAAACGAATGATACAGACATTCTAATTTAAATAGGCTATTACAAAACGGCTAAGATTTTTCTCTTTTGTTTTTACATCGATTAATAATTACATGACGATAATTTAATGATGATTGACAAGCTTAAATGCTATCGAGATATAATAAAATTGAATCGTTTATTAAGTTTGAACTTCGATTACTTGATGAATTACTCCCACGTATAAATAAATAAAAAACAATTCACACCCTCTCTTTTGTTATTCTTTTTTTCTATGGTTTCTCGAACAATCCCTGCTCTTTTTTTGTTCGGTTGCTATCAATGAAGGTGATCACTTTTCATTAAATAAATAGCATCGTTGAGAGTTTTGCTCCTACACTTGAAACGTACAAAACTTTAAACCTAATATTACCATTTTCATTCCGTGAACATTCTTCTGAATGCTGGTTCGCGCGATGCCAATTTTATATTTATTTATCGGGATGGTTAACTCGGTCTTAACTCGATCCAATTCCGATAAAGTGTCCGGTACGGACGCTTTCGGCCAACACTTCATTTCATCACGAATGGTTTCGATTATAAAAATATTTCCTTTAGGAATTGGAAAGTCATAAATTGGACGCGATAAATCGACCTTTCACAAAGGATCACGGGTACCTTTGACGTAGGTGTGATCTTATTAAGCAAATTGTTAAGTATTTTTCCACTATTTGCTTCAAATCTAAATATAACTCGGATCAGGTAGAGTACCCCTGAAGGGGCAAAGGGTTCCAGATTCGACTAGAAAAACATTTGAAATATGAATTTATTTTGTATTCTGGATCTATTCTGAATGTTTGTCTTTACGAGTTTCCTTAGCATTCACGACACATAGAATCTTAATATCAGACTTTAGTAGGCATATGGCGTAGAAACGTTATTTTAGGGTAATCCTATATTAGGCCTGAGAATTTCACAGAAAAGATAAATGTGTTACATATATAGGGTGGTCAAAAAGTCGTGGATCAAACAGAACTAGTGGTTAGATAGGACCGTCAGCAGCAAAAAAATGTTGTACGGGAGGTCCTTAAGTTCAACCCCTGCAGAGTTATACATCATTTTGTGTTTTAGAAAGAAAAATTACTTTTTTAACTATTTTTATCAAAATTCGAAAAATTCGACATGCTGTATCATTTTCATAATTTTCAATAGATTGGTACTAATGTGTCCTTGCGTTAGACATGCTATTTATGGTTGTTTATTGGGTTAATTAAAGACAATATTAAGTTTTAAGACAAATTATTTTCTCAAATGATAACATTCTATTTGTTTCGGACCCCATTGTGAAAAACTCTACCGAGAAGTGACCCTGTATTACAAGTTTTGGCGCATATAATAGGAATTCTGAAAAGGTATTACACATGACCATTGGCTCTAATATCTTTCTAGGATGAAAAAGAAAAACAACGAATGTGAAATAATTGTTTCAATAAAACAAAACATTTTAGGTACAATAAATGCTCAAAATTCCATCCATCAGCATTTGAAAATCCACTGCTGGACATAGGCTTCCCCTAATCTGCGCTACTTTGACCGGTCTTGAGCCATCTGAATCAAGCGGTTACTTGCCGTCTTCTTCAGTTCATCAGTCCACCTGGTCCACTTTGGAATGCTCAGACAAAACTGTCGGCAATTGTCTTCACTGAAATGTGACAAAAGATCCTGCAGTCAGCATACAATGAAACTTCTGGGTCGATCTAATATGAGCTGACGTTACTGGTTCGTTTCTTAAGCTGACAAACATCAAAAGATAAATTTTATGGCGGTTATATGGTCCTATATTGTACCCAAAGAAACACAAATACACAGAGAATATTTCGCGAAACGATATCTATAAACATTTTATTTATTTAATACAAAATATTATATCTTTTCTTCATTCCGGTTAAGCGGATCGTTGAGCAAAGAGATCTATAACGTAACATTTTCCTTTCAAAACGTCTGTGAACTGTGTACCTTTCCATGTAATCAATATTACTTGTATGTCTAGAACCTACGCTGGAAAATAAGAGGCAAAAATATAACTATTTTCACTGATGACATCTTTTTATTGGCTGACTGGTACTGAGTTCTTATACGTATTGTGTTGACATTGTGAGACTCATACGAGACATGGATAAAACTAATATGAAGAAAAGCAATATAATATTTTTTACCAGTTTTTTAGGTTCCGTTTCTTTTAACGCATGAGAAAAACTGATATCTGTGTGGAGAAAAGTTATAATGAGGTGAAATTATTACATAACTTTATATAACTTAAGATTTGAGCTGTGTGCTCTTGAATAGCACCGCTCCTTCTATTCCAGTAGATGTCATCCATACATTTGGCGATCCATCCATCCATCCATCCATCATCCTTTAAAACTCCACTGCTGGACATAGGCCTTCTCTAATCTGCGCCACTTCGACCGGTCCTGAGCCATCTGAATTCAGCGGTTACCCGGTGTCTTCTTCAGGTCACCAGTCCTTTTGCCCAGACGTAGTCTCCATTCAAGGACTCTTCTACCCCATTGTATAGTGGATGTCATAACAGGCGATAATCAAGGCTAGGGGAAGCTTCGTCTTCCTGTGTAATATTAAGACTCACTATGGTCACCATTATACTCGGCGCAATGAGGTATACTTCCAGTAGTTGACCTCAAAAAGATGATAAATGGATGAATGGATGAATGAAATAGTTTAGTTTTATTCATGTTTTTTTCATAAATCAACATAATGAGTGTGTCATATTGACAAAATAACGTAATGCGACTTGTTTTCAATTTTTTGTTTCGATGTAATACTGTAACATGGTGCCAACCTATTATTGTCCCACTACTGTGCACGGGTCTTCTCCCAGAATGAGAGAGTTTGAGGCCATAATCCACCGCGCTGGCCAAGTACGAATTGGTGGACTTCATACACCTCCGAGAACTCTTTTTTTAAAGAACTCTTGGATGTGTAGGATTCCTCACGATGTTTTCCTTCACCGAAAGGCAGTGATGATTAATACGCACAAAATTTAGAAGACGGCCGGTAACCGCCGGATTCAGATGGCTCAGGACCGGTCGAAGTGGCGCAGATTAGGGGAGGCCTATGTCCAGCAGTGGACTTTCAAAGGCTGATGGGTGGATGGATGGACAAAATTTAGAAAAAAATGTGGTGCGTGCCTGGGTTAGAACCTCGGACCTGCCGATTGAGAGGGCAAGTTTCAAACATTAGGCTATTACTGCCTTTCTGTATCATATTTTAAATTAATCTCTGTTAACGACCATACATCCGTATGGTCTCACTCATATTTAGTTTAAGCATTTCTCAATAGCTATTAAACATAGTGATTACGTACTTGATTGCTATCTTATTGAAAAAACATCGATAAAAGCAGTATTACAACTTGTTTAAACTCACAAAAAGCCGACAAAACTGATCACGGGCTCATTCCGAGATAATTAAGAAAGTAAACAAATCGTGCGTCAAATGACCCGTGATGGTCAAAGGCTGTTTAATTTCCAAAAAATATGTAATCGAGAACGCAGATGTACCTAATTAATGATACGAAAAGGGCATCACACTGTCATACCCTTCTCAAAAGAACCGCTAATCGCTCCATTATAAAACAACGACAAAAAATGTATTGATACAAGACCACGTGCGCGGATTTGTCCACGGACGTTCCTGTTTTCGGTTTTTCAATTTTTAGTAAGATTACTAAAATATCGGGATATATATAAACTTTATATTTAATGTTTAATGAGATACTAGTAAACTACATTAATAAATTAAGACTGGGAGATATTGTGAAATAAGTTCTCAAATTCTCCCAGTAGCCTGAACAAATATTTTACAACAACCTCGCTGGCAGACATTTTTAAATGATCATTTTTTACAAAACATTGCATAATGTTATTAAAATTTATAACAGACATATTTAAATGATCAATTTTGACATTACTTAACATAATAACCATTTATTACAGTGAATGGGCATTCATATTTAATACAAAAATAAGATCAACCGGTTACGAAAGTTATTGCAATAACAGAGTTATAAGCAAAAAAGTAAAGTTTTTTAAGTAAAGAATTACTGGTATTTTCATACTAACAAGTACCCAGTTACTCCATTAATCACGATCATTAATAACCGGTGCGCATACTAAAACAATTGTACACTAATAAGTATTTCTATATCGATAAAATCTTGAAGTATATGGTAAGTAGGTTACCGGCACACTTTTATATGAGGCGACCATCTTAGGCCTCGGGAGTAGCAACGCATCTGTAATTGACTTCAGATAAAGCCTATGTTCTATTTGGAGTTTGTTACAAATGTCCATGAGCGGCAGTGACCACTTACCATCAGGTAGACTGCACGCTCGTTTGCTACTTCAAGCAGATAAAAAAAAGTAATTTTAATTAACATAAGTATTCAATAAATAATTTCACTTCATTTCTTTTCACTTCACAGACAGACACGTCAATATTTGTTAAACTTAGTTAAATAGAACATCGGATTGTTGTACACAATACAGAGAGGAATTTTGTCAACGGACCCATAAAGAAAAGGGTCGACAGATGTTGCCCATTAGGGTTCTAGATTTGATTACCTTCTAAGTCGGACGACTTAAAGATGACTTCAATTTGTAGCATTATGATCGTGACTTATTGCTACATTTATATTTCTGGTTATTTCAAGGATATTTGATAGGTTTCTCTAAATACAGCTATTTCAAAGTTTGTATATTAACTCCGTTCTACTCGACGGTGTATGAAACATTGTTGATACGAGAATTTTGTTTTAGTTTTATCGATAAATAGCATATTACTTATCTGTTTTTGAAGTGAAACTTCTTTAGGCGCATGAGGGTAAAATTTTTACAGATGAAACGTCACGCCGGTATGCAACGGAAGTGTCGGAAAAGAGAGAGAGAGTGATCGAGAACGATTGAGAGAGAGTAAGACAGGGCGAACGTAGCATGAGCAACTAGCCGTGGAGTGAGAGTAGGGAGCAAGCGAGTGAGAAAGATTGAGAGAAAAAGTGAGACAGAGCGAACGTCGTATCACGCCTTTTTCCCTTCCTCTTAATCTTGGAAATTTAAAGTTTTAGATTTGTATAAATATAAACAAGATTTATAAATTAGTTCGCCAAAGAAGTTTCACTTCTGACATGTGTACTTTGTACGCACGCATGTTTTTTTTTATTTCTTTGTTCAAAATTTTAGTTTTACTTTTGCTACTAAAAGCGTGCCGGGCTAAAATATAATGTTTATGTGGTGAAATGATTACTAGCTTTCATTCGATATTCATATTGATATGTCGGCGCGGCACCGCGTATTTATGAAAAACACGTCGCCGAAAATAACTATTTTAGTTAGTTTACAGATCGAAAATTGTTTGTTTATTAAATTAGCAATATTTAATGATTTTAAGAATTGTAATTTAGTTTATCCTCCTTAAATTTGTTATTGTCACCTCACCAAACATTGTTATAAAAAGGCGAATGCCTGTCGGTAGCAAAAGATTTTTGTTTAACCGTCGAAGCGATCGGACCTCCTAAACTGTGAATAAATCGAAGAAGTTTACTCTGGTGTTTTACTTGAAATCTTCAAGAAAAGACAATAATGAAGACTCCTCGACTATCCTGATGTCACATCACACATCCACTTCGTTAGATATAATAATAAAAATCTTCTCCCTCCTTCTCTGTTTTCTTTGATGGCATCATATTTAAAAATTATATAGCCTGTAGTTTTGATGCGTGTTTCGTTTTATATGACTGAAGTGACAAACGAGCATGCAGTCCACCTGATGGTCACTGTCGCCCATGGACATCTGTAAGCAACTTCAAATAGAACATGGGTTAATTAGTTGACGACCCGCGTGGCCGAGCGGTTACCATACCGGGCTGACGCGCAAATGGGTCCCGGATTCGATTCCTGGACAGACAGGTGTCTGAATGATGAGTTTAAATTCTTGTTCTGGGTCTGGGTCTTTGTGTATTCGTCTTTGTGTGTGTCCATGGCACCCACGATACAGGAGGAAATCCTGCTGTGGGGCTATGAGAGTAGAAAGCGTTTTAAGTTTTTTTTTTATGTTTTTAAGTTTTTATTGTTTTTTTTTTTGTATTTTGTTTGGGCTATAGCGCGTACCTATACATTCAAACATGCATACATGCGCTCGAAAAACATTGCACTCCTCCGGGGATCAGGTAAAAATATACACGTTAGATATAGGTAAGCTAATTTCATATTAAAAGCAATAATCTAAATACTCGGTAGTACCGTTATAAACTTGGTGGGGATTATATGAAAATTACTAACGCTTAACCCAATAACTAAGCAGTCTTGAGTAGTCTGCAGATACTTGGCTTGACTTGAATATAGGCATTCTTTACATAAAACTAAATTGCTTATATACGAGTTTTCGTAGTGTAATTTGACAATTAAATCTTGAAGTGTGACTTCACTGAAATTTCTGATTACATAGAAGACAAAACAGCTTGGAACTGAGCATTAATATGCATTACTATCGTATATTTAATAAAGGTCAAAGTGTAGCGTATCTTGCCAAACAGGGCTCTTTTACTGAACTGTAAGGCAAGATACTGGAGCTAACTTTCATTACCATGTAAAAAAACACGATTGTAATTATATTAAAAAAAAATGCATATAAATAAAAAAAACAAACCCGCTGAGTTTCTTGCCGGATCTTCTCAGTTGAGGTCGTATTACGATCCGGTGGTAGTGTAAGAAAAAAATGTAACTGACAATTTGTAAGTGCCCCCGTAGGCCTATACAAAATAAAGACATTTCATTTCATTTCACTGTAAGTGAAAGAAATGCAATAAACGAAGAAATATAATTAACGTACTTACGTTTTTTACATTGCTTCAAAACAATCATTGTTACATCAATGCTTTTTGTCGATATTTCGACCCAGTTACATGGATCGTGGTCACGGCCAATCTGCGGTGGCGGGAAGAACCGTTGCGATAATACTAGTCTAAAAAAAAACTTAGTCTAAAGTTTACATTTTTGGCCTTGCAATTTACTTTGCAGTGATGAACGGAAACATAAACAAAGACTGTCCTGAGGAAACGTAATAAAGTGTGCTCTGTACCTAGTGACTTTGCTTACATTTTAATCCAGCACTCTGGTTACATACATTTTTTAAATGATCGAAGTATCAAACGAACTTGCAGTCCAGTAAGTGATGTCACGAATATTCGCATTCGCATTCGCAAATATTCCCATGTTTTCAGACATTCGCATTCGCAAGTATTGTGCGAATGTTTCGCAAATATTGAATTGCAGTGCTTCGCAAAGAAAGGTCGCCAAATCTATACAAATTGTAATTTTTCGAACTGCAATTTTTCGACCCAAAAAAGGCTTCAAATTTATATCCTCCAGTACCCTATACAAACATCTGAAAAAACTAACATTCGCATTTGCTTTCGCATTCGCGAATGTCGGTAAGGAATATTCGCATCTGCATTCGCGAATGTCAAATAATAAAATTCGGTACATCACTAGTAAGTGGTCAATGTCTGACGACCCGCGTGGCGGAGCGGTTATCACACCGGTCTGACGCGCAATAGGTCTCGGGTTCCATTCAGGTATCTGAATGATGAGTTTAGATTCATGTTCTGGGTCTGGGTGTTTGTGTACGCGTCTTGTGTGTGTCCATGGTACCCACGATACAGAAGAAAATCTTAGTGTAGGGCTAAGAGTGTAGAAAGCGTAAAGCATGTAATTTCGCACATGAACAAGGGTGCTATCTGAAATCAATCACAGATGCGATGCTACTCCCGAAGACTAACATGATCGCCTTATATTATAGTGAGCCGGCAACCACATTGTTCCACCGAAACGCATGATATGCTTACACTAGAAATAGTTATGGTGGCAGACTCATACTCAATCTACAGCCCTGTTAATCTTTAAATTGGTAGGGTACGCACGCCTTAAGAACTCTCCTTACAGAACTCTAAAAGCGTATAGATTTCCTCTCGTTTTCCTTTACCGTCAAAGCAAGTGACGATTAATTTCCAATACACTTTGAAAAATGAGGTAAGTGCGTGCCAGGGATTCGAATCTTAGAACCCTAAATCGAAACACCGAATGTACACTGTTAGGTAAGAATTAGTTTATAATACGAAAGCTATTCTTATTAATCTAGTAAATAAAATGTTGACACTGAAGAAATTACCTACTACCTGCAGCTTATCACGATGGGATATGTATTTTATCTTGATTCACTACAAAAAGTAGGCTATAATACAGAAGCTATTCTTATGTATAAATAAAATGTTGACATTGAAGGAATCACCAGCTACCTACAGCTTAGAACGATGGATTATGTATTTTATCTTGATAAGAAAAAATAACATTGAAGCAATTACTAACTTTTTTTTTTTTTTTTTTATTTGACTGAAGTAGCAAACGAGCATGCAGTCCACCTGATGGTAAGTGGTCACTGCCGCCCATGGACATCGGTAATCAACTTCATATAGAACACACAGATCACAGATGCGTTGCTACTCCCGAGAACTATGATGGTCGCCTCATGTAAAAGTGTGCCGGCAACCACACCCTTCTATCGAAACGCAAGAAATGCTTCACGCTAGAAATAGGTGTGGCGGTGGTACTTCCCCGGTCGAACTGCACTGGTTCTACCACCTTCAAAACTACCCTCAGTTTAGAACGATGGCGATAGAAACTTGAACATTAAAAATAATTAGATAAATGTAGCAGTGAAGCACTCCTAAAGGATTTTTGAAATGTATACTAACGAGGCTACAAGGAATAATACCGAACGATGAAGTTGAAGTTTGTTAAAATATAATTCTTAATCATTAAAAAAGAAGGTCAATTATAATGAAACTGTATCTTATTTAAATTTAAATATAATGAAAACCTTTAAATTTACATCATAACTGTACATACCAATTAGTAAGTAAATAAATATTGACATTATCTTGCCATACGGCAATACTGAATCTTTGTGCATGGTACACTTTCACATGAGGCGACAATCATAGTCCTCGGGAGTCTTCGGGAGCAACGCATCTGTAAAACTCATGTTCTATATGTAGTTGATTATAAATGTCCATGGGCGGCAGTGACCACTTACCATCAGGTGGACTGCATGCTCGTTTGCTACTTCAGTCCGATCAAAAAAAAAATTGTTGCCAGCCTTTTGGTCAGAAGCATGGACAACTTTGTTAGACGAATCTGACGTGATTTTCATGTCAAATTACATGACCCTTTTTTGTACTCGAGAGGGAAACCTTCAAAAGTTACCCGACGCTGTAGGAGCCCCCTTTTAGTTGCTTTTTACGGTAAAAAGAGGGATATCGACGCTATTTTCCTGAAACTACAGGGACCAGATGACATGACCCAGTTTGCCCGTCGCAATTATATTAAAAAAAAACTATTTTGTGGCGCCTAAAATTCTGAACCGAGTTCATTAATACAAATAATCACGCATTTATATACAATGTTACAATTACATAAATGAACCCAACTTGCACGAGTAAAAACTCACAACAAAGTACCACACTCAGATAGTCTGAATAACAAAGTATTTTGTTCTCTGGATTCTTAAATAGTCCAAGGGCGCTCGGTATGGCCTGTATGTAGCATGAGACTGCATATTTTAGCATCGCTGAGAAAAATGTAGCGTTTATACTGCAGAGAAAAGTTCAAACAGGACAAACGGTTCAAGTTATATAAACATAATGCAATATTTATGATGTTTGAAAGCTTATTAGGCTCACCGCACATTAAGGTGCAAAGGAATATTTTGTTGTAGTTTCAACTTAGTCCTTAGGGATAACAACTACTTCCCTGTAGTCGCGGGATCAGAACAAGGCTACGATATCCTCTGCCTGTCGTAAGAAACGAGAGGAGGAGGAGGGATCGCGAACCGTTCGGTCAGGCAACCCGGGAAAGACGGTGGCATGTATCGGTCGCATATCGTCGTAAAGACCAGACGGAGTGGTGAGCCCAGACACTCACCTGAGAGGAACCCGATGGGCCAACGCGTTCAGAGGACCCCAGTTGCGTTTCTTTGGAGATCCCGGAGACCTCTTTGTAGCGCTGAGGACGGCCACCGGGGGGGTTTTAGTGCGGTAAAAATCACACATAACCCTTCATTGCTCCCACGGCGTCGGGTGCCTTTTGAAGATTCCCCCTTGAAAAAAGGGATAACAACGCATTTGCGACAATACCAAGGTAAGATTGATCTTATGTGAGATTGATTTCAGATGTCCAAGGATGACATTGGCGTCTTAGTGGACTGCATGTTTTTTTTACGGCTGCCCTATTTTAAAACGGACATACTTATCAACGACGTTGCAACTTAGTACCTACTCAGGAGTAGAAATTTATCTATAACCAACCTCAGGTAAGACTGATCTTCTCTGAGGTTGATTTCAGATGTTCATGGACGGCATTGGCCTCTTAGTAGACTGCACGTTTTTAACGCTGCCCTATTTAAAAATATATATATTTTTCATAAATGTTGATATATATTGTTTAATATTCTCATTCTCTCTCTTTACTTCTTGATATAGCTAGGCCCCTCAGTTTTAACCTATGTCATTTATAAAATATTTTAGAAATGCCCATATAGGTCACTGGTCACTTTCTTCTTTCACGGAGTCCTCCTTTTCAGCGCCGAGGACGGCCACCGGGGGGGTTTTAGTGTGGTAAAAATCCCACATAACCCTGCGTCGCTCCCACGGCGTCGAGTACCTTTTGAAGGTTTCCCCCTCGAAAACAAAAAAAAAACGTCACTTATCACTTACAACCAGATGGAAGCAGTACTTTATTATGGTAAGTGATCAGTGACAGATGTTCTTTAGTTACTTCGATCTTTTAAAAAATGTATGTACACAAATCCTAGATCTAGAAACAAAACCATACATTCATCAATCAGTTTCTTGCCTGACCAAAAAACCGTTCACGAAATCTACTATGCAGAAGATCCATATGGATCCCTGCGCAACGCATTCCTTCAGTGTGCGTTAAGTATTACTTAGGATATTTGCTTCGATTCTGAATACCGAGATACTTTACGAGTAGTGAAAAATGAATACAAATACGGTTAAAGACTTGCGCAGATAGAAGACTGTCGGTGGTAGATTCGAGACAAAATATTCATACAATAAATATGTGCATATATACGACAAAAATATAATACAGAAAAATCATGGACGGTAGTCAAGTTGAAACAAAATTCTTTAAATATTTTATTTTATTTTCTTTTATTTGACTGAAGTAGCAAACGAGCATGCAGTCCACCTGATGGTAAGTGGTCACTGCCGCCCATGGACATCTGTAACCAACTTCATACAGAACATGGGTTCTATCTGAAGTCAAACACAGATGCGTTGCTACTCCTGAGGACTATGATGGTCGCCTCATGTAAAAGTGTACAGGCAACCACACCCTTCTATCGAAACGCAAGAAATGCTTCACGCTAGAAATAGGTGTAGCGGTGGTACATCCCCGGTCGAACTACACTGGTTCTACCACCTTTATATATATACCTTTAAAGCTTTAAAGATGTTTGATATCTTGCTGATTTATATATAACATTGTTATCTTAATAACATATATAAAGAACAGACATTTAAAATTTAGTTAGTTACTACGATTTTTAGTTACCTAATAACCTTTATCACCTGGTACCTGCACAGATGTCACCGTGCAAATATTCAGGTATTAAAAAGTACACAAGAGACTACTGGGAACCGAAAGTTATATGCTTTAGAAAATAAGTTGGGTCTTACGGCTTGGGGATCTTGGACTACTAAGGAACTTATATATCAATGCCACTCGGATAATGAGCAAAGTAAGTTAATTCTTTACGTTGCTAACCTGTTCTAGTGACTTCTCCCCCTTTGGTCATGTTTACCACTATCCAGATCCACTCTTTAATCCAGATTGTAAAATATATGTGTACCAAATTTCATTCAAATTCAACCTGATTTTGGGGTAAAATAGTAACAAATATCCATCCCACCATTCTCATAAACTTAATCCTTTATAATATTAGTGAGAATCAAATATATACATTATGTGGGAACCACGGTTACTCTCAAAAAAATTGGGTACCTACAGAAACCAATGCCACTCATACAATTAGCCTAATCATAATTGATTATGCTATTTTTACTATCACTTTTAAGTAATTCGTCTACTCGTATATTCAGTAAGAGATCTGAACTCTTATTGTTTGAGTCCACTCAATGACATTCAAGTAATAGATTTCAAGTAAAGAGATTTTGTCAATAATCATCTTGCTTAGCTGCTTTGCCTTTGCTAGGTGTAAATATTTTGATAAATTTAATAATTAACTCTGCAGATTAACCAAGCTTCTGCTGGAAATTCGGTTTACTTTTGTATGATTCGACCATCTTAACTCTTGGGAGTCGCATCGCATCTGAGATTGACTTCATATATAATCCATGTTCTATATGAGGTTGTTTACAGATGTCCGTGGGCGGCAGTGACCACTTACCATCAGATGGTCTGAATGCTAGTTTAATTGAATAAAAAAGGAATATCCATTTTAGGTAACTTTGCTGGCATCCTTGATAAACTATTAAAACTAATTAACTCTGTGGGCTGTAGCTATGGTAAGGTCCAATATAAACACATATTTTAAAACAGGCCCTAATATGTATAGTTCAGACATTCTCCTATTATGGGATCTATAAAGAGGACTGTCAGTTAATCTGTCATGCGTTGATCGCAATGCAGATTTTATCCGAGAGGATTTACATTAACTTGTGCGGGATTGTTTTTGTATTTTAACATAAACAGCTTATTTTTGAACTAGTATTTATTTGGTTTTTTTATTTTTTTTTATTATTTATTCAAAAGAACCACCAACAGAAATACATGTTATAGATTAAATTACACAAAATAGATTTATAGTTAGATAAATAGTTTTTCAAAATATAGTACTGAGTTTATGCTTTTTGTTTGCTAGTGAAACGTGTTAATAAAAAAATAATAGTATCGTTGTTGATGTTATGTCGAAAGAAGATCATATACATTATAGTTACTTAATAAAAAACTAATGATATGCAAAAAATAATCAATTCGAACCATGAAATTTAGTACTATTTTTTGTTTAGGGGACTCACAGTTCACTTTTGCGGAAACATCTCTTTGTTGCGCAAAAGAAAATCTGATGGACATTCACTTAAGGTTTATTCTTTATATCCAAAAATAACATTGTTCACTTACGTGGAAACTTGAATATTTCACTTAGATGCCATTGAACACTTTTGAGCATGCATGAGCGTATTAAGTTCTCTACAATGCCAACTACTACTATTACTACTCGTTTCCGACCATGGCAAAAGTTAAAACCTCAATCACTTTGTTTAAAACCACGTCATTATCATTAATTCACCACCCTAGTTGGCATGCGCATCTTTTACAACAAGAAGGGCTATTTTTTTATTACCAATTGAGGATACACACATAAATCATACTATATTAATATTATAAAGGCGAAAGTTTGTGAGAGAGTATGTTTGTTACTTCTTCACGTCTAAACAGCTGGAGCGATTTTCAAGGACAATCGATGCGTCGATTCATTTTAACGCGGGCGAAGCTGCGGGGTTCAGCTAGTACAAGATATTCGGAACCCTTTCCGTAGGTTACTGTTATCTGGCATTTTTTTCATTAGCAAATACACCCCTAGTATTAAAGAATTAGCCTTTTACATAGCTCAGAAAAAGTTATTTTCCTACACGGTCACTTCTTGTTTCTATATATAAGTGTGATAAGTATACGTAGTATAGTCGCCTCCCCTGTGATATTACAAGAGTTTTACCCAACAAATATGAAGCGGTTTTGCCAGCATGTATGGAATTTATTCGAGAAGTTTTACGCTACGAAGTATTTCAACACATTTCTAAAGTTATAGAGATTGATGATACAAAATTTTGTAGCTGTACATTAAAACTCGAGTTTGATTGAAGATAACAATTTAGCTCGTAAAAGCGATGAAAGATATGAGATTGAACCGTGCGAAAGTTGACACTGAGTGGGTGAGTGGGTGTTAAATGCATGTTAATCGTCAAAACTAATAGGATTTTGTAAGATTGAAGTAGCAAACGAGCATGCAGTCTTGATGGAAAGTAGTCACTGGACACCTGGACATATGGACATCAGTAAGCAACTTCATATATAACATGGTGTCTATTTGAAATCAATCACAGATGCGTTGCTACTGTTGAGGACTGACATGGTCGCCTCATACAAAAGTATGCCGGCCACCACACCCTTCCATCGGAACGCAAGGACTGTTTCACGTTAGAAATAAGTATGGCGGTGGAACTTCCCCGGTGGAACCACAATACTTCTGCCATTTGGTTATGTTAATTGGTATAGTTATTGCACAGTTCTGTGAAGGATGTCTCAAGTGTTTTGTGCTTGGAACTTTTGACTGATTAGCCAAGTCAAAAAAAAAACACGAATACAAACTACAAAAATTGGCTCCCTTATTAATTGGTTTGGCTGAAATACTCAATGGATTGACGAATTTTTGCATTTTGGTCACTTTGAATACTGCAGAGTTCCACTGCTGGGGATGCATCTTTTTTCGAAATGAGAAGCTATAGTCAACTACACTGGGCAAGTGCAAATTAGTACTTTACATACCTTAAACAACTTTTTTACCGTAAGTGTTTTTTACCGTACAGCAGTAATACAAAATTATTGAATGTGCATTTAAGATATCAGAGGTTCATGCCTGTGAATCGAACGCCGTTGTGAACGTTTTGATTCGAACCTCGGACCTTTGATCGAAAGGCCGTTTTTTACTATTAGGCCGGATTTCGGCCACTTCTACGCTAAATGCCAAACGTAATAATTAGCTGACTGGAAAAGCCAAAGCCATTACTAGATGGAATCCAAATTATATGTACTTCGAAATTAAATGTCTATATTTTGCATAGGGCTACGGAGGCACTTACAAATTGTCAGTTACATGTATATTTTTTTTACATTACCACCAGATCAGAATACGACCTCAACTGAGAAGATCCGGCAAGAAACTCAGTGGGTACCTATGTCTTTTTTCTTTGTATATTTTTTTTTTGCCATATTATTTTTACTTTGGTTATAAAAATTTGTTAGTATCTTGCCTTACATTTGGCTGAACAAGAAGCATATTTGGCAGAATACGCTGCCCTTTGACATTCAATTACAATACATTAATACGTAAAGAAAACACATGTGATTCGTTTTTACGATACTTGCCGCAAGCGGAGGAGTATGAAATTACGAACGGTTATAGTTGACGTAGAGAAGGATTGCGCAATGCTAATATTTTTAAATAATGCATAAAAGATATATAAAATCAACTAAAAACACATTACATTCACTACCATGCATTTGATATAAACACATACATAATAAACGAAATAGAACATTCAATGTCTTACTTAACTTACTATGAAAACACATAACGACAAAAATGTCAGATGTCTTTGTCAAAGTTCCCGCTAAATAAAAAAAATTAAATGCAACTTAGCTAATAAACCTCTTTACATTTAACGGGTGCGTTCAAAATAACTAGAAAATTAAAGTAATTTATTTGAATTTGAGAAATATTCGTGCTATTTTGGACTATATGAAGTTACGTTTTTTTAAATTACTTTCTTATTTCGACCATTGTGACGGATAACAAGTTCAATTAATTACGGAAACGTATTCGTATTCCGTACAGTAGTGAACCTAAGATTATGCAGCCTGATCGGGACATTGTAACTTCAAATAAATGTCTGATGAATAAAACAGTTAATCGGTTGTGTTAATTACGAATAACTGCATATCTTGTAACTGTATTCTAATGTAACTTGATATGGTACGCAGCGATGAATTGATAACTTTAATCCACGCTGCAATCTATCATCTGATGCAGGCATTTATGGGAATTAAACTCAATATGAGTAATAAAATTACAGATAACGGTTATTCAATTATAATTGTACATATGGTTGGTTCGACTGCCCATTGGAGAGAAGGGAGGGGGAGCTCACAGCAATTTGTAGCTTAAAGCAGATCTGCGTCACAGTAGAAATATGGGGAACAGTATGGAAACTGCCTACAAACTTTCGAAAAGGGCACACTCGCTCAAACATACGCATCGATCCGCTAAAGGGTTCTCGCAGTACTTCAGGGAGTGTCGCGTCCAGACGAGTGGTCACGTTGCTATTTGTTTCCGCGATCTTTTAAAAATGCCACGTAATGCCATGGATCGTGTACGCTCCCGCCAGTATTTGTAAAAAGTTACACCGTAATAATACCATACACCGTAATAATAATAAGTAACAATTACACCGTAATAATTTGTAGATTACTGATTTCTTGTAGATCTTTAACATGTAAAGATCTACAAGAAATCAATGATCTACAAATAGTAGCAATATTAAACTGTTTTCCATAATTAAAACTTTAATTATAATTATCGTCATGCTGGGATTAATCGACGCCGCCCGCCGTGAGATTACCTACTTATATTATTTGTAAATTGCGTAGTTATTACGATGCTAAAATAAAAATTAATAACAGTATTATTAAAAAAATATATAAAGACAACCCTAATGCTTCAACAGCATGTAAGTAAATATTTTATCAACTAGGCTTAGTTTCCATACTGTTCCATATTAATGTGGGCCGCAGTATCTGATGGACTACATCCTCATCAACCCATTATTGTCCCACTGCTGGGCACGGGTCTTCTCTCAGAATGAGAGAGTTTAGGCTACACGCTGTCCACCACCACCACAGTCCACCGCCCTGGCCAAGTGCAAATCGGTGGACTTCACACACCTCCGAGATTTTTTTTTAAAGAACACTCGGGTGTGTGGTCTCCTCAAGGTTTCCTCACGATATTTTCCTTCACCGAAAAGCAGTGATAATTTCTAATACGCACTTGAATCAGTGGTGCGTGCCTGGGTTTAAACCTCGGACCTTCCGATCGAGAGGGCAAGTTTCAACCATTAGGCTATCACTGGTCTATGATGGACTACATGCTCGTTTGCTATTTACTGCAATGGCATAAAAAGGCGTGAATGCTCATTAATTTTCATATGAGGCGACCATTCTGATCCGCAGGCGACAAATTTATGATCGCCTTTAGGTAGAACCCCTCTCCTCTGTAATTGTCTACAGGTGTCGTTGGGCGGCAGCAATCATTTACATTACGGTGAACTGCAATTTCAGCTGTTTACATATAAAATAGTCGGTCGTGCCAAATGATCGCTATATATGCATGCTTTTTCATGCCCTTATTGTGTCATTATGAAGTCGTACACCTGTTTGATGTTCAATTACTTTATTCTCTGTCTTACATGTGATAAAAGAAAAATCATTCCTTATTCCTTATGCCCGCTGCTGAATAAAGGATTTGTGTAAATTTCTCTTATTTGCAAGGGGAGGTATCCGCGCTTTATTGTATTGGTGATTGCGATGGAAGATTATTGCAAAAATACGCTTCAAAATATAAAAAGAAGCATATATGTATCTACTTAAGTTGTATACGTAATAAAACATATTATTATCTTCTCATCATTATACATTTATTCCAAATATTATCACTATATATTAATTTTACATCACATTATTTGTTAATCATATTTTAGACACATAATTAATACACTTTTTCATCAGCCATCTTAGCTAATTCAATGCACTCTCTTCTTTTTAATCCACATGTTATTAACATCTGTTCAACCACATACTTTACAAAAGGTGGTTTATTATAAAATAATTATTTAAATCCGAAAATTATGACATATAATAATCGTAGTGATGATCGCCTTATGATGCCGGCTATTCTATAGTACATAATCATATAGAGCCGTACGTATTAACAATTTAGTTAAAAATAAGGCATAACTTAACACTACTAGTCAGATAACGCTCAAATTTAAAAGTGACGATATTGCAAGGTCTGGTACTTGTCGTGAGGTGGTCCTTTTGAAATTATTATAAAATTATCAAAAGCAGTATACCTAGTAAAAAGTTATGAGGTTACACATAAAAAATACAAACAAACTGAGATCCTCTTACTTGTTTTGAAGTGGGTTAAAAAGACAAAATGTCAGGTATAGGTAAGAAATATACAAATTTCTAGAGAGAAAGCGTATTGAGTATTACCATAAGCCCTCTGACTTATGTTTCCAACATTGGTGGCTTACATTAGGGCTGAAAAATACTCGTTTTAAGCTAAAGGAAGCATTTAAAAAATTACAAATCTTTCTGTTGTAGGTCTCATGAACTGACACATAAACGAGCACCTAATAAGAATATTGCAATTCAAGGACATCTGTAAACAATAATAATAACCTGTCTATGGGCGAAAGTGAGTACTCACTATCAGATTAAAATATATAAATTAAATGTACATGTGTATAATGTATATTAATACATACGACAAAACATACCAAATATGCAAAAAATGTACTTCCTGTTAAGAGTTGTACATTTTAAATTGTTGATTTCACAGTAGTGAAATTGGCAAATATATATTAGTCTTGACATGAGAAATATTTGTGTTCAAAAATTGTAACTAAATTGAAGTCCATTATTTAACATTTTTATGTCGAAAGAGATAAAGTAATAAGACTAAAGAAAATGGAGATTTTTTTATACCAGTATACAAAAAAGATTCTCTACCTTGTGTCAATTAGTTCTTTATAGGCTTAAAATTATAAGAACTAGATCCAACTACTCACATTGATCGAAATTTGACCGTTATTTAAATTAAAAAACTAAACTTCATATACACCCGTTAAATATCAAAAGAGGTTTAATTAGATAAGCCGCATTTAAAAGCAATAACAAGTATTTTTAACGAAGACACTGACATTTCTGACGTTATGTGTTTTCATAGGAAGACATTGAATGTTCTATTTCGTTTATTATTTATGTGTTAGTGACAAATGCACGGTAGTGTATGTAATGTTTTTAGTTAGTTTCATGCATGTTTCAAGAATTATTTGAAAAAAAAATTGACATTCTGCAATCCTTCTCTACGTCCACTATAACCGTGCAAAGTTTCATACTAATCCGTCCGCGGCATATTACTTAAAAATGCTTCACAAGTTTTTATTTCACTTATTATTATATAGATAACAGATATTATTCAGTGAAATACATTACCAGCTTTGATTCACAGAACCGAGTCATTATGGTCTAAATCTACGTGCAATGAAAAAATCTAATATTTCAACTCTTAATGAAAAAGAATTGAAAGGAAATGAAGTAGTTTCCGTCGCTTTACTATCGGAATTCATTAAAAGCGGCTCACAGCTTGCTCGTGTGAAACACAAATATTTTGTAGAAAAAATAATTTAACGGCTGGCAATGTACTCTAATGTACAACACTTCTTTCTACATCTTAATTCATCTACTTCTGCATCAATAAAATGCACTGTTAAGCATTTTTGTATTTGAAATAACAAGTAAGTTCTGCAGTTTAGGTTTAAAGATCTTTATTCTCAAATAAGACATTGCAAGTCACTTCTATGAGAACATGTCTAGCTTAATTAAATTAAATATTCATGCGACTAAAGTAAGATAAGTGCATATAAAATGTATTCAACACAAACCCGTGCAACACATTCAATGAAATATATGTGCATTTGGATATAGTCAGCTAGCTTAGTTTTAAATGTGTTGAATGAGTGTACATGTTTTATACTTTGTGGTATTTTATTATAAAGTTGTACGTACTCCCTCATAAGTAACCATTTGTTTCCAAAATTTGTTCTTACTTCAGGAAAAACAAGAAAACTAGCTCTACGATGTCTCCGTTTACTAAATGGTTTTGCTTTTGTAAAACGTATGCTGGTTTGGATGTTTTTATTAACGCATTATCTGAGAAATATACAGGTGTTATAGGCATACAGTTGTTTTATATTTTGAATTTTAAGTTTCTTTATATATTTTAGCTGTTGGTGTTACAAATGGATATTCTGAATTCTTTGAATTTTACAGCCATTTTTAATTATACGGGTAGAAGTAATAAATGAGCTTGAAGCTTGAATGTAAGGCTACTGTCTCGCAAGGATATCGTTGCCAAGCCTATAAAGGATTAGGGCCCAAATTGAGATCGGTTATAAATGTTTTCCCACCCGATGACTACGTTTCTAGGCCTTGTGTAAGTATATTTCCCTGAAAATACTTTAAACACGGCAGTGCTAAATACTATAGTTAATAAAGAGATATTTATAGAGCGGTAGGCCCCGCAATTGAAGCTCAACGAATGAAAAGATTAAACTTTTTTTCTTTTTTGTGAGAAGACTCATTTTCATAATTTGAGATCAAGGAACACCTTTTTTCCCGTAAATCAAAATACAGTAGCGAGGCATTGCTGTCATAACTTGATGAAAACGAAATATTCTGCAACGCAAGCGTCAACGTTGAGCGGCTTTCAGCAATTTCACTCTATATTTCAGTAAAATTTTATGGCCTTATACGATCGAATACATTTATTTCTTTTCAATCATAAAAGCTGCACCAAGCAATTGAGCTGCAAGTAATGCCAATGGAATTAATTTAATAATACTTTTATTCTTCTTCTTCGGTCTTTCTTTAGCTTTTTAGCCCTCTAGCGTAGCAACGCATCTATGATTGACTTCAAATTGAATCTATTTTTTTTTATCTGATTGAAGGAGCAAAGGAGCATGCAGTCCACCTGATGGTAAGTGATCACTACCGCCCATGGACATCTAGGAGCAATTTCATACAGAACATGGGTTCTATCTGAAGTCAATCACAGATGCGACGCTACTCCCGAGGACTATGATGGTCATATAAAAGTGTGCCGGCAACCACCCCCTTCCATCGAAACGCAAGAAATACTTCACGCTAGAAACAGGTGTGGCGGTGGTAACTGGTGGTAACCCAATCGAACTACACTGGTTCTACCACAAAACGAAGTTGAGCTGCAAGTGATGCCAATGGAATTAATTAAAAATACTTTTATTCTTCTTCGGCCTTTCTTAGTCGTCAAGCGTAGCAACGCATCTATGATTGACTTCAAATTTAATCCGTGTTCAATATGAAATTGTTTATAGACTATTTAATGACCACTGACCACCAGATACACTGCTTGCTCGTTTGCTATTTTAATCACAACAAAAATCGTGACCTTCCAGTTACACTTCAATGTAATGTTTCACATACAGCAGAAATAATTGTGCCTTAAACTGTATTTATTCCTAAAAGATAACAAACAATAATGCCATCATTTATAATATAATATATCAATAGCTTTTAAATCTCACATTCAATTTTTCCGCATTAAACTAAACCAATTAAAACTTTAGTAGTGCAAAATACAATTGGTTGGAACCGGACTTCCAGTTAAACGATAAATTACTTACCAAATTGTCCGAACTTAGATAGAGTCCTCTACATTGATGGATGGGATTTGGAACTTAATGTTGAAAATTTGCCTAACGTTAAGGTAATTTACTGAAACTTTGGTACATTTCATTAACGTCATTTGGAAGGCACGTTAAGCAGGCTTTCTGTTAAAATTAGGATTGACCCTGTTCAAACCCTAAGGCTGACCGTCCATTGGCTACTATAGATTAGGAAATATGTTGTTGATAAAAAAAAACATCTTTTTGCTAAGACTTTGTCATTTGGGTTCCTTATTTCATATTATCATTGGACATATTATCTGTGACTTCTATTTGAAGTTGCTTACAGATTTCCATGGACGGCAGTGACTACTTCCATCAGGTGGACTGTACGCTTGTTTGCTACTTCAATCAAATAAAAATAATGGTTCCACAACATTGTTCCTTATAATCAAAACACTATTATGTGCCGTCAATGGCTAAGCCTAAAAGCCTCTCACAGTGTCGGTACATAGAGTACCTTTTGTACTCGCTGTCAATAGAACGCTAAATTGAAAGACGTAAATTGGTCTACTACCGTTTCCCGCAAATACCAAATTGATCAGAGCTTAGTTAGGAACGTTATATTTTGGGTAAATTATGATGTAACACTATGTACGATGTATGCTGAATAACGGCCGTCTGATTTCTAAAGATGGCATTTACTTAATTGACGTATATTAGTTCTAATCAAAAACTAAAGTTACTCGAAGATAACTAAGAAATACCGGCTCATTAAATAAGATTGAAGCAAACAAGCAATCATATAGAACAGGGGTTTTGCAGTCAGTCACAGATGCCTTGCTAGTTCAAAGGCTAAAATGATCGTCTTAAATTAACTGGAGCCGGCCACTCGGCGTTTCGATGACGGCTTGAAGGCCTCATAGGCCAAAGCCAACATCTGGTGATGTTTAGTGGGTAGGCACGTAGGTTCTTTCGTGAGTCCTACATAACCAATGCGGACGGCCAAATAGGCATGGAGGGTAGCCCATTTTTCAACTTTATCTTGACGCAACAAAAAAAAACATTACGCTTGCTATAGGCGTGACAAACAGATACCACGGAGAAGTTGTACCTTCCCTGTTGAAAATGTTTACCCCCCAATTTGAATCTGTTTTATTACTTCACAAATTCATATATTTTTCTACAATTGTTAAGTAAGTGCAATATTCTAAGATCATCTAGGGTCCTACATACATCATACAAAACTTTATAAACGAACTTCGATTTTTTATTCACATTTGAATTTTATCAGCTGCGTTCAGATTTGTAACGTGGCAAAAATCAAAAATTCTCACTATCTATTACGAGCTGTTTGTTACTTTAGGTAATCGTAACGTATTACGTGACCACACCAATTATGCGCAATAAACCAAAGCGGTTCCGTACCCCGCACCTCGCTTCTGTCCCCGCGCATCCCCTAGTGACGTGCAGTCGTGTATCGTCTGTGTTTACAGCATGTGTTTAAGTTGCGCTTTGAAATTTTATAATTGCATTCATTGTTATGTGTTTCCCGTTATAATGTCAGTTTAATAGGTGATTGTTGAATTTTAAAACTTATCATTAAATTATTTGATTATTTGTCAATAAACCTCAAAATGGATAGGAAAAAGACTATTCGTGGAGGAGAAAGGACTTTGTTTTCGCCATATTGGGGTACTATACTATGAATAGTACGCCAATACGGCATATGTTTAATAATGGTATACCTACATGCTCTTGGTAATTGGTAATAGAATATACTTCGTATCGGGATGGGAAATCCCTAGTTCTAATGACGTTTCAACTGCCATGCGCCTCATTATTTTGGTCGAGTAATATTTTTATTGATAATATTACATTTCACACAACACAGATTATTGTAATAAGGTACGGTCTTTATAGACGAAAAAATTATCTTTTTTAAGCCTTGATTGTATTTTTTATTACTCTTCGGTATTTTCTCTTTCATTTTGTATACGACAATGATTGAAAAGGAAGAAATGTTTTAACAGAGACGTCACGAAATTTATTTTTGGCTCCTGAATTAAAATTCGAATTCCGTTCACGACAACGTACAGTGGGTTGCGTGAGGAAACTTTAATAAAATATGAACATGTAAAAATATTTGTACACTCTTTAATATGGAAACAACATACATTTTCTTATGAAAGTAAGACGTTGGCTGAGAAAAGTATTTTCGTACAAACAAAATGAATATTAAAAAGCATCCAAGAGTAAAGCAAACAACGTATCTCAAACATAAAACAGTAAATTTTTATAAAGCGCACATTATAATAAAACAATAAGGCTGCTTTAATGTCCACAAAAATACAATAAAGCCAGTGTTAATGCTCACAAAAAACCGAAAGCGACATTTTCAAAGTCCCTCAAGCATAGGTGGTCGCGGGTGAAAAAACTTAATGAACTTTTGCTACCGGCATATGGGCGTGTTGGCTCAGTGTAAACTTCGAAAGCGCACTATAAATTATAAAAGCTATATTTTATAGCATGGGAAATGTCTCTTGCCGCTATTAACGACAAAATACAAGTGTTTTATATACAGTGTGTATCCATTGGTCGAAATTCGATAATCTATAGGTATATTAATACGTGAAGCATAAACTTAGGATTCGTTTTTAAGATACTTGCCGCAGACAGAGGGATATGAAATTACGCATGGTTAGTTGATGTGGAAAAGGATTACTGAATTCTAATATATTTTTAAAATAATGCATAAAACATACATAAAATCAACTAAAACCACATTACACACTCTAGCTTACATTTAACACAAACACATATAGGTAATATACGAAATAAAACATTGAATGCTTACTATGAAAACATATAACGTCAAAAATGCCACATGTCTTTGTCAACATACCCGCTATTGCTGTTAAATGCAACGTAGTAAATTAAACCTCTTTATCTTTAAAGTAACTTAATTATTAATACAATTTAATTGAATTTGAGAAATATTTGTGCTACTTTGGACACTATCAAGTTTAGTTTTTGAGTTGAATTAAGGTCGAATTTCGACCGTTGCAACGGGTCACTAATGATCATAAATTTCCTATCTTTTACTTATTTATAAACTCAAATAAGACATCAAACAAAAAGAATGTACTGAACCAATCGCATTTGCACGATTATATATTAGTTTTATTACTAACCACACCGGAACCAAGCACAATGTGTTGCGTTTACGGCAAATAGTTATTTCTTTCGCAACTTACAAATGTAAGAGGAAGAATCATTTGGGCGATTAGCCCTTTTTTGGTCATGTGAGAGAAACCTTCCAATTACACATAACCTTTTATGGAGAGATCATTTGCGGTCTTTACTTACTAATACCTGCGGTAGCACGTTTTTCTATTCAAGTATTAGTCGAATAATTTGTCATACGAATTGAAGGTACATACCTCTTTTCAACCCGTTATTGTCCCACTGCTAGTTATAGGCCATAGTCCACCGCGCTGGCCAAGTGCGAATTGGTGGACTTCACACACCCCCAAGATTTTTTTAAGAACTGTCTGGTGTGTAGGTTTCCTCACGATGTTCTCCTTCACCGAAAAGCAGTGATAACGCGCATAATTTTAGAAAAATCAGTGGTGCGTGCCTGAACCCGATCGAGAGGGCAAATTTCAACCCTTTTAACTATAACTGCTCTGATTTATATCATCGTAAGTCAATTCCAGGTAATATCCGCAGTGTAAGCGCTGGTGCGTTTTGATTTAAATTGTGTAACAAGAGCCACTGAATGCAAGATTTTTGACTTCTCGTGGTGTATTAATGCAGTAACAACGCATCTGTAACAGAGTAATGAAACTGAACTATCTACCAAGGATTAAACAGAAATGTTCTTAACCTGTAATGACCATTTCTTCATCATCGCCGTCAACCCATTATTGTCCCACTGCTTCGCACCGATCTGGCCACTTACTAGCAGGTAAACTACATAAACATTCAAAACTTAATGTACCACATCGATACCGTCGGCAACCTACCACGAAAGTCTTCCATATCCACTTTGGTAGAACAAACCTCTTCCGAAATTCCCCCTTTCCGAATTGCGATTGGCGATTTTTTTTTTCGATTTGCGCCGAATATAACCAAGCAAGAGCATTAGCATAAGTATTGACATCTTCAATAAAATAAGCTTTGGCTTGAAACAAAATTATCCTCATTACTTACAAACTCATTATTCTTTGTCAATCTACTTTACTTAAAATATAAACGTGCAATAGCGCGTTATGTGAAGTAACAATTATGTGCACGCCTGTTATTGGCTTACTTGCATGGTAATATTGTGATGTGATGTAATGTATTGTTTGTAAGCTGTTGATGAGACTAAATAAATATTAAAAAATCATTAATTCTAACATAGGACATCAATTTTAATTCAATTCTCGTATTTTTTGTATAAGAAAATATACAAAAGACATCTTTAGAGCTGTTACGTAAGTTCAAAGCATTTCTTGTCGTTAATAAGTTCTTGCCGCAAGAAGTCATAAATAATCCCCATCTTGATACAAAATAGATTTTCGTGCTACGACGACATTTACACGATAGTTGGATGAAACGGAGTATTACTACGAAATAGGAGTCTGGGGAAAGTTTACCGGCTACAGTTCGACTGCACGTCAGTTTGTGCAGCGCTAGATGCATTTCCATGACAATGCCGTCCGTCACTGCAGTTTTAGTTATTTGGAACATGGACTTTCATATTCATGATGTACCAAACAATTCGATAAGAACGTAGTATATTTGGATTTGGATTTGACGACCCGCGTGGCGGAGCGGTTACCGCACCGGTCAAACGCGCAATGGGTCCCAGGTTCGATTCTGGGCCAGACAGCTATCTAAATGATAAGTTTAGATTCATGTTCTGGGTCTGGGTGTTTGTGTATTCGTCTTCTGTGTGTCCATGGTACCCACGACATAGGAGAAAATCCTAGTGTGGAGCTATGACTTATCATTCAGATAACTGTCTGCATTCAGATAGCATTCAGATAGCAGCCGCCGCGGTCGCGGGCCCGCAGCTTCTGTGCGAAACTCACGAGACCGCCTATTTTTGCGGTTCCGCTGCCGTCGCGGTTGCGATTATCGACCGCAAACGTGGCGGGCGAAAACCGCAAGACGGGCGGTTTACCGTCAGTTGAGGTCTTAACTACTGCACTCGCCCGCCAACTGACCGCAGAGCGCGCGGGCGCAAACCGCCGCGGCTGCGGCTGACCGCGGCCCGCGCGGTTCTACAGGTTGCCCGCCGGTGCAGCGGGAGCCGCAAACAACCGCGCGCATCGCGGCCGAAAAACGCGTCGTGAGTATTGCTTTAATTTTTTACATTTATATCTGCATCCTACAGAAGCTGCGTGCCCGCAACCGCGGCGGCCGCGGTTGAAAATCGCTCCGTGAGTACTTAGCGTTAGAGCTACACCGCTTTTTTAATTTATTTTAATTTTAACAACAAAAGCTCTTAAAAATTAATATTTCATTCTCGTTTTTAATCTAAACACTTTAGTAAAAACTTCATAGAAGCTGGAAATCTTATAAAAAATACACCGGAAAACATTTCAAAGAACCCGTCCATATTTGCCGCTTGTTAAGAAAATAGCAAAGATAATGTATCCCACCGGCTTCAAAGCTGGGTTAACGTATACCGCACAAAGTTTAATAAGCGTACATGTACGTACAGTGGTGATGTATTCATTAAAAATCCATAAGAGGGTAAGCTGTATTGTTATGTAATATTTATATTTATCAATTCTTGATGGGAAAAAAATATTCTTGTATGTTTTTAATAACAGTATTTTTGACAATTTTAAATCTCATTTCTTAAGAAACGATATAAGGCCCGTGATATAAAAATATGGGGAGTAAAATCGTGTGAAACAGTAACGCTAGGAATGACGTTTTACCGCGCAACATCTCTCGGGTATATTTCATTTTAGAAATATTTATACGCATACTATAAATACAGTGTCATAGTGTCATGCCGGAGCTAATTATTAATCACATATATTTTATTTATTTCAGTTCGATGTAAAAAATGAGTTAAACAACAAAAAACTTTTAGAAATTAATATTTAGTTCCCATTTTAAATCATAACATAAAAAACTTCATAGAATCTTGAAGACGTGTAAAAAATATACATAAAACATTTCAAAGAACCCGTTCATATTTGCCGCTTGTTAAGAAAATAGCAAAGATAATGTATCCCACAGGCTTCAAAGCTGGGTTAACGAGTAACGCACGCGCGCTGTAAGATCTATAATGGCTTCATTATCAAGAACCTCGGTTATTGAAGGCACGGGTCAAAGTTTAATAAGCGTACATGTATGTACAGTAGTGATGTGATCATTAGAAATTCTGTAAGAGGGAATGCGTGTACTCTTGTGTAATATATATCAAAAACGCTTTCTACACTCATAGCCCCACCGTAGGATTTTCTCCTGTGTCGTGGGTGCCATGGATACACACAAAGACGAATACACAAACATCCAGACCCAGAACAAGAATCTAAACTCATCATTCAGATACCTGTCTGGCCGGGAATCGAACCCGGGACCCATTGCGTGTCAGACCGGTACGGTAACCGTTGCGCCACCCGGGTCGTCTAATATATTCATAGATTCTTGAGAGAAATAAAAAAATATTCATGTTAGTTTTTTTAATAATCATAATGTTGACTTTAAACTAGATATTTTTTACAAAATTGAAGAAGCAAACGAGCATGCAGTCCATCTGACAGTAAATAGCCACTAGCGCCCATGGACATCTGTAAGCTACTTCATATAGAACGGGGACTCTGTCAGAGTCCAATCACAGATGCCTTGCTACCTCCGAGGACTAAGATGATCGCCTCATATAAAAGTGAGCCGGCAACTACACTCTTCCATCGAAACGCAAGAACTGCTTCACACTAGGAATAAGTGTGGCGGTGGTACTTCCACGGGCGAACAACACTGGTGGTAAAAATATGGTTGTACCACATGCTTAAAATTATTACTTTACAATCCTATCGCAACTACAATTATAAATTGGAAAGTGTACACCAGACACACCTATTTCTAGCGTGAAGCATTTCGTGCGTTTCGATAGAAGGGTGTGGTTGCCGGCACATATTCACATGAGGCGAGCTACATAATCCTCGGGAGTAGCAACGCGTCTGTAATTGGCTTCAAATGAAACCCATGTTGTATATGTAGTTGATTACAAATGTCCATGGCCGCCAGTAACCACTTACCATCAGGTGGACTGCATGCTCTTTTGCTACTTCAGTCAGATAAAATTCTTGCAGAAACACTTTCATCAGATCATACTTTAAACAAAATAAAATATTAACATTCCTAGCTAAAAATTAATAACGTAAATAAGCCAAATCATCGCCCCGTGGAAGTGTACCCAAGACTACGAGCATTAGCTCGCTGAATTGCCAAATGAATAATTAATGAAATGGAAGTAGCTCCGCGTAAATAACACACAATTTGCCTGTTCAGCTTCTGTCATATAAATTGTATAATGTAACAAAAGGACTAAAATATAACACAGGTTTGATTTCATTAATAGTTCATTTTATTGAAATTTCATCATAATCGGTTTATTTCTTTTACAATTTTATATCGCACTATGTTTTTGTGTAAAGATACCATTGCTAATATTATTCGATGGCAAAAATACCACTATCATTTCAATGGAAGGGTGATACAGGCTGTCTTAACATGACCAACTTGGTCTTTAGGAGTGGCTTTTTAAAGTTATACAGCTGTGATAGCCTAATGGTTGAAACTTGCCCTCTCGATCGGGAGGTCCGAGGTTCAAACCCAGGCACGCACCACTGATTTATGTGCGTGTTATAAATTAATTGTCACTGCTTTTCGGTGAAGGAAAACATCGTGAGGAAACCTACACACCCGAGAGTTCTTTAAAAGAAATATATCGGAGGTGTGTGAAGTCCACCAATATGCACTTGGCCAGCGCGGTGTACTATGGCCTAAACTCTCTCATTCTGAGAGAAGACCCGTGCCCAGCAGTGAGACAATAATGGGTTGACGAGAGAGAGAGATTTAAAGTTGCTAGTGTTATGGGTTTCGTCCCTGTAGTTCCGGTTCTAAGGGCTATAGGGCTACGGTATCCCCTGCTTGTCGTAAAAGGCGAATAAAAAGGGCTTCCGGCTAAATAGATGATCCCGGGAAGTCCAGCGGTATGTGTCGCATACCGTTGTAAAGACTAGACGAAGCGGTGGGCCCATACGCCCATCTGTGAGGAGCCCGATGGGGCAACGCGCTAATAGAATCACGGTTGCGTTCCTTCAGAGATCCCGGAGTCCCCTTTGTAGCGCAGAGGACGACCTCCGAGGGGTATTAGTGCGGTAAAAATCCTACATAACCCTGCGTCGCTCCCCCAGCGTCGGGTATCTTTTGAAGGTCTCACCCTCGAGAACAAAAAAAGGAGTGGCTACGTATCTTTAGATAGAACCCTAGTTTTCTATACAGTTATACTATAAGTTAATTTTACATAATTATAAAGATGTCTTCAAACAGGCCACCTACTAACCGATGTGACCACCTCCATCAGATGGACTGCATGTATCTTTAGTACTTAAATATCAGAAAAATAACCTCATTGTTTCTGACAGTACCTTAGTGTGAGCGGAGAGTAGCGGATGGAATATCGCGTCCTTGTTTACCACTTGTAATCGTCGTCGTCGTCAACCCATTATTGTCCCACTGCTGGGCACGGGTCTTCTCACAGAATGAGAGAGTTTTTAGGCCATAGTCCACCGCGCTGGCCAAGTGCGAATTGGTGGACTTCACACACCTCCGAGAACTTTTTTTTTTATAAAGAACTCTCGGGTGTGTAGGTTTCCTCACGATGTTTTCCTTCACCGAAAAGCAGTGATAATTAATGTATAATACGCACATAAATTAGTGGTGCGTGCCTGGGATTGAACCTCGGACCTCCCGATTGAGAGGGCAAGTTTCAACCATTAGGCTATCACTGCTCACCATTAGGCTATCACTGCTCTTAGCTTATACCACTTGTAATAGGATCATGTAAACTGCATGAAGATTTAAAGTTGCTTATTTATGCTCTGAACGATACCGTCTCAATTTATATTATACAAGATATTACGGCATATATAACAGATTCCTTACTGATCGTGTAGAAATTTTATGGTCTTCAATACTGTACAAAGGTACTAATATCGTAGTTCTATTCCGGAAATACAACCAAGATTAAATTGAGGGACATGTGTCCTCCGACGACCTGGAAAAATAAATCTGCTGCAGGAGCCAGGCATAGGTCGGAAGACCAAAGACTGCATCGCTGTCCAACGCCGAAAACATCTGTGGGCAGTGAAACCATTATAAGAATTGCCTGGGCAAGGAGGGGTTTCTCGAGGCCCGTAGACCCCGCGCCACGCGGCGACGTTACCGCCGCGGCACGTAGGTCGTAATCGTAGCAAATTGAAATAAGCCAATAAGCAAGATATATTCAAGTGTAGAGGAGCCGAATGGTTGAAACTTTGCCTCTCGATCGGGAGGTCCGAGGTTCAAACCCAGGCACGCACCACTGATTTTTCTAATATTACGTGCGTGTTAGAAATTAATGATCATCGTGAAGAAACCTACATACCCGAGAGGTCTTTAAAAGAAAAAAAGTTCTCGGAGGTGTGTGAATTTCACCAATCCGCACTTGTCGCGCGCGGTGGACTATGGCATATTACTTTCTCATTCTGAGAGAAGACCCGTGCTCAACAATGGGACAATAATGGGTTAACGAAAAGAGATTCTAGAGTAAAAACAACATTGCTAAGCGCTGTAGAGTCTTGGGTTGAAGTGTGGTAAAGGTGAGACACTTTACGTGGCATTCCGACTTAGTCTTCCGAAACTACAGCTTTCAAACCTTAGAAGCCATCTAATGTAACATCGTTCAATTAAAAAAAATACAAGGTTTCGCCTTGAATTTAATTATAAGCGTAAAATACTCAATTACACTCGTCGTAGGTACGATACGTTTTTCTCGATCGACCATTTTTCACTTTAAGGATCTCCTGACATTGACGGAGGCTGTTTCACTTCAAAAATATTATTATACCTAAACCAAACAATAAATAGCCATTTGGTACGCTTGCCTGAGTTGTAACACCGGTCTATCACGGGGAGGTATCCAGGTTTTATTCCCGGCTTGGTAAATATGTAAATATAGAATTGATACTCATTTTCTGGTTCTGCTTGTTTTATATTCCTCTTTTGTGTCTTTGGGACCCATAATATTGTTACGTAGAAGCTTTGCGCAAAAAAAGTGTTAAAAATGTGTTAATGTTGTATGTATTTTTTGTTACTATTTATCTTAAATTTTTGTTATTACTCTCGGTAATTTGTAAAATAGATTCCTCTATTCTAATTACAGAATTGTTAATAAATGTAAATAAATAAAACTTAATATATTTCTTGTAAAAAGACCGTAAATTTTGCATCTCCCAGTCACCTAACAACAATCACTTAATTAAGCGCAAGAACTGCATTTGAGGTTAGGAATAAAGTAAATATTCCTTAGTGGGTAATACTTTACAAAAAAATCTATTTCCAAAAAAATTATGATATTGATATTGCAACAGAGTTATTGCAAAGACGTGAGTATTAAATTATATACATAGAAAATGACTATTATCAGTTCGTCAAAGACAAGAAAGAGTTCAAACGGAAATTTGATTTTACTCAATATTATTAACGTGAAATTTTGTGAAGATGTTATGTATGTTCGTTGCTCTTTCACGCAAAACCTACAGATTTGGCCTAAATTACCACATAGTATACACAATACTATCATAAATCTAATTTGACGACCCGTATGGCAGAATGGTTACCATTTTTTGGATACCATGGGAGCGACACAGGGTTAGGTATGTGGGATTTCACCGCACTAAAACCTCCCCGGTGGACGTCCGATCTACAAAGGAACGCAACCGGAATCCTCTGAGCGCGTTGCCCCATCGGGCTCCCCCCAGATGGGCGGCTGGGCTCACCACTCCGTCTAGTCTTTACCGCCGTCTTTCGTTCGAGTACAGTGGGACTGTAGCCGCCCACAATCCCGGAAGTCTCATTTAGTCGCCTCTTATGACTCCACCCACCCCATGGAACCCACGACACTAATATCATACCTACTGTGGGGTTATAAGTGTAGAAAATGTGTGTGTAAAAAGAAAAGCGGAGCCGTGGGTATAAACAAGTTAATTATAACCATAAAATACTCAATTACACTCGTAGCCGTGCGATACGTTTTTCTCGATCGTCCATTTTTCACTTTCGACGTCCTGTGACATTGACGAAGGCAAACGATTGCTATTTACATTTTTTTGCTCTGTTTATCGAATAGTTTGAAATAAATATCGTGTTTTTGATAGCCTGGTATATATTATTATATAATTATGACTAGATGATGCCTGCCCGATTTCACTATGAGTCGAGGATTAAATTTGACAGAATCCTTTTGTGGACCAGTGGTCACTAGGTCACCAGTTCACCAGGTGGCTGAAAGGATATGCAGGACTCATACAGGCTAAAACCCCACGGGGTACCTACGGACGTCTTGTCGGGACCACAGGTACACCAAAAGCACTCGTCCGCGAACCCGACAACGTTTTACCCGCTTTTTTTAGTCAACTGAAGTAGCAAAAGAGCATGCAGTCCTCCTGGTGGTAAGAGGTCACTGCCGCCCATGGGAATCTCTGCGCAGCTTCATATAAAACACAGGTTCTATCCTAAATCATGCGTTGTTACTCCCGAAGACTAAAATGGTCGCCATATATAAAAGTGAACCAGCAACCACACCCTTCCACCGAAACGCAAAAACTGCTTCAAGCTAGAAATAACTGTGGCGATGATATATCTCTCCGATCGAACTACACTGGTTCTACCACCTGGCAAAACTACCACTTTTTTATAAAATTCAAATAACGACCCTGCAATCCACCTTTTTTAATCCGACTAAAGCAGCAAGCATGCAGTCCACTTGATGGTAAGTGGCCACTGACGCCCATGGACATCTGTAATTAATTTCATACAGAACATGGGTTCCATCTGAAGTCTATCACAGATGCGTTGCTACTCCCGAGAACTATGATGGTCGCCTCATGTGAAATGGTACCGGCAACCACACCCATCTATCGAAACGCAAGTAATGCTTCACGCTAGAAATAGGTAGTGCGCTGGTACGTCCCCGGTCGAACTACACTGGTTCTACCACCTTCAGTAGATAGAGTACAATTTAATAGTGCAAACTAAGCAAATTATTATTAAAAGCCTCGACTGCTTAAAGAAATACAAGGGAGAGAAGTTGAAGTACCACAATAACGAAATGTATTTAAATCGAAATTACATATTATTATTAGGTGCCGCAGGGGATGGATGAAAATTACAGAAAAACCAATCAAAACTATTTTTGTTACAGCGTGCCCTGATATTATATGAGCCCTTCACAATTTTCGATTTGCTTGAGACCCGGAATTGCCAGAGGGCTCGTCTACTTATATAAAGATAAAAAGATTAATATTTTTTATCTTAACAAAACAAAAACCTTCCGGTTGTACATATCTATAACAGCCCTATTCGCCTACAAGTAGAATACGGATACGGATATGGGAATCTACGTATATGCATATACATGAAGCGGAAACTTGGGTTCCGTTTGTAAGAAACTCGCCGGGACCGTAGGAGTATAAAATTTTGCACGGTTATAGTTAATGAAAGAAGGCGCGCAATACTAATATTTTTTCAAATAATGCATAAAACATACATAAAATTAACTAAAAACGCATTACACACACTAGCACACTACCGTGCATTTAACACGAACACATATATAATAAACGAAATAAACATTAATTAATGTCTTCTATAAAAACTTGTAACGTCAAATATGTCAAATGTCTTTGTCAATATGTGTATTGACAAATAGGTGTGGCGGTGGTACTTCCCCGGTCGAACTACATTGGTTCTACCACCTTGGAAAGTATGCTTTACAGCAGTCTTAAGGGCTTTACTCATTTTAAAAAGCTTTTCACTAAGGATGAAGGTTTAGAAGCTGTAATTATATAACGGGCTCATAAACAAAAAATGTTAGTATTAAAACATGTAAGACGAAAATTAATCTAATTTGTTTCAGCCTAACGCTTAACAACGTGGCAGTAATTTTGAATTAATGAAACCTTTGCCTAATTAAGATTAGTCGTATCGTCCCTAGATAACCGAAATGGCCTATATACCTACCTACCCATTACTTTATCTTCATTAAATATACCGGTGCTATCAAAATTAAATAAAAAACGTTTTTTTACCTGATTTAAATAGCAAACGGGCATGCATTCCATCTGATGGTAGGCGGTCACTGCAACCCATGGATATCAGTAAGCAACTTCATATAGAACGGAGGTTCTATTTGAATCCAACCAAAGATGCGTTGCTCCTCCTGTGGTATATGTTAGTTGCCTCATATAAAAGTATAAGGCATAGTTGATACTTTCGAAAAATAAAACCCTCTGAATGATGTTAAACTGTATTCGTGCAACTGACATATTGTTTCGGATGCCATTAACGGTTGAATACTTCACTACATTTTTGAGAGGCCGAAATCCTAAAAGGAAAAAAGAAATATATTTAAAATTTTAACGGCTTGAACATTGCTTAAAAAACACAGCGGTAAAAGTCTTATTATTCGGCCTAACTATTGTGAGTGTCAGGTTCAAGACCCGGGCACGTATCACGGACTTTGCTAAAATGATGTGTATAAATAATTATCAAAAAATAATTATAAATAATTATCACTGCATTAAAGTGTTAAGTTTTTTTTAAAGCGGTCCACCAATTCGCACTTGGCCAGCGCGGTGAGCTATGGCCAATAAACTCTCTCATTTTGAGATAGGACCCGTGCCCAGCAGTGGGACAATAATGCGCTGACGAGAAGAGAGGAAAATATCGTGACTACACAACTGAAAGTTCTCTTAAAAATATTCATAAGCTGTGCGAAGTCTAATGCGTAAACTGTGGCCTATATCTTTCTCATTCTGTGAGAAGACCCGAGCCTACCAGTACGACAATAATAGGTAGGTAGCCGATACAAGTATAGACGTTTACAATACAGATTTTAGCACTAATGTTTATATATATCAAGGCTTACATATTTTGTGATGGTCACGGAACCATTATACAATTTTAATGAAATTTTTGCTCGATGAAATTGATGCTTTGACGAAAAATTTACTAAGCGTCTCAGGCTGATAGATTGCCAATTATCGCATTAAAACAGAGGTGTTTATGTGTCCTTTCATCTGAATCTATCATCAGTAACACAACGATCTACATTATTCGGACAATACCAGCGACCTAGAATTATACACCCACATTATTTGATCAGTATTTCTCATAACTAACCATAAATGGGCATTTTATTAAAGTGGGCGTTCCTCGTGTATGCTAAAATGTGTAATTATCGGCAATCCGCTATAGTTTATGTGTTTCATTACTGACTTCCACAGCCATTTTCACACGTAATGGTTTCGCTGATAGGTTTAGTATGTTTCCATTCTATTTGTGTGTAGTAGATATAGGACTTATGGCTATGTAGGTACTGTTTAATTAACACATTACTCGCTTGGACGCATTTACACGGTTGGATTGAATAATAACACAACACAAATGAAAAACGATTTTTTCCGAAGAAACAAGTAAATATAAAAAAAACACCAGCTAAGTGCGAGGCAAAGTCGCGCACGAAGGGTTCTGTATTATCTATAGATACGACAAAAAAATGTTTTTGGTGTATCGAAGCCCCCCCCCCCCCTTCTTAAATATTTATATAAATCTCTTATTAGCATTTGTTGTTATTGCCGCAACAGAAATACATTATTTGTGAAAATTTTAGCTTCCTAGCTGTCACGATTCATGAAATATAGCCTGGCGATAGACAGACGGACAATAAAGTCTTAGTAATAGGGCTCCGTTTTTACCCTTGCGTACGGATCTCTAATAATGGTTATTATTTTTAAGTTTTAATTAAGTTAAAATAATAAACAATATTAAGAGGTTATAAACGCAGTATAAGTATAGTTCAAGCACGAAGTTTTTAATTCTAGGGCTTTAATGGTTAATTTAACTTATAAAACGTAAATTTCAACTTGTGTAGTTCACGAAGTAAGTACTACACAAGTAAAGCAGTAACATATAGGATTGAAGTAGCCAACGAGCATTCAGTCCATTTGAGCTATAAGCAACTTTATAGAATACACCAGTTTTATCTAAACTCTCAAAGACGCCTTATATGAAAGTGTGTCGTCAATGACACCTTTCAACCAAAGGACAAGAACTGATTCACGCCAGAAATAGGTTTGTCGGTTCAACCACTCCGATTGCACTACTGTTCTACCGCCGTCTCCTGGGTTTAGTCTCTTAGTCGCTTCCTACGAAATCCAAGAAAAGAGGCTGTAGTGCTATTATTATAAAATCGACAAAACACGGCACTAAAATATCAGGTGATATTTTGAAGGTAGTAGAACCAGTGTAGTTCGACCGGGGAAGTACCACCGCCACACCTATTTCTAGCGTGAAGCATTTCTTGCGTTTCGATAGAAGGGTGTGGTTGCCGGCACACTTTCACGTGAGGTGACTATCATAGTCCTCGGGAGTAGCAACGCATCTGTGATAGGCTTTAGATGGAACCCATGTTCTGTGTGAAGTCAATTACAGACGTTCACGGGCGGCAGTGACCACTTACCATCAGGTGGACTGTATGCTCGTTAGCTACTTCAGTTAGATAAAAAAAAAACAGGTACGTAAAGGAACTTAATTGGAAAATAGCTGTAAGTTTTATGTACAATTATTTCCGGCCAAAGCTTTTGTAAGTATCGGGGAGCTTTGTAAAAGTATTTCCGGTAAGCTTCACTAAGTATCCGGGGGCGTAGTAAGCTAGCAGGCCGGTCACTCTCGAAAATTGGATGTCCAAAACAAAGGCTCTATTGTCCGGTCGATACATTGCTTTGTTTGATTCTGTTATTATTAGATACAATACACGCTAATGTTACGTTTGGTACGTCGAAGTTACAAATTCTGACAAAAAAACGGATATTTTTATTAATAAATAATTGACCGTTTGTTTTGTTACTGCACGGGTGTTATCATAAAACGAGAAATATTAGATAAAAGTATGGATCGGTAGCCTATACTTTATACATATAGTCGCTTAAGTTCTAACACTACGTAACTCAAAAAATGCCCATTTTGAATTAATGAAATAATGGTATCTCAAAATAATATAGGAACATGTTACATATTCATAAAAAATATTATTTTAATATGAGTATCAATATTTTAAACGCAATATATTATTTAGTAGTTATAGAATTAAAATATATATTTATATATACGTGACGAATAGATAACCTCTTTCCTTTGGGAAGTCGGTTAAAAATAACTATTTGAGACAGTTTATTTGCTCTCCTAAAAAGTTGCTTATTTTGAGATCCGCGGTGTTAGAACTTAAGCGACGATATGTAGATAGATATTTAAGTACCTTTTTCTTTTACTTTTAACAGTCTCTCATATAAGTCACATTGGTATTATTCAACGACAAAGCATGTGATAATTAGCTTCTAACACTGCACTAACGAAACAAAACGGTTTAATTAAAGTAATTTAACAGCTGTTATTGTTTCTCCCCTTTTTTATGCATGTGTGAATACGATATGCATGTAATAATACAAATGCATAAATTCTTCCTTATAATTCACTCTATCTACAAAAAAACTGCATTAAAATCCATAGTTTTAAAGATCTAAGCATACATATTGCACTATGTAGTGAAGAGAATAAGAGAAGTGCTTGGTTTAATTAAATCCCAAGGGTGAACAGCGAGTCATTATTGATAGTTCATTTCAACAAAATAATTTAACGGGTGCGTTCAAAATAACTTGAAAATTATTACAATTTATTTGAATTTGAGAGATATACGTGCTACTTTGTACAATATGAAGTTTAGTTTTTTTAATTTACATTACGGTCGAATTTCGACCGTTGCGATGAATGACTAGTTCAATATAATAACGACCTTAATTATTTATTACAGTAAGTACATGTTTAATAAAATTATAGCTTTGTATCCGTATATCTATTCTACGGCTGCGACCATCTATATTATATCAATATTAAATTACGAGTTGATGAAAACACGTAAAACTGTGAATTGATTAATTACTAAACGCGCCTAAGGCATTATTCAGACATGAAACGCGATATTTATCAAGCCTTATCAATTACATTAATGACACCATTTGTCTCCTACTTTAAAACATTGGTGGAATAAAGAGGATTAAATAATTCAGGGGTAGAGTAACTTCTACTGCTACTTCGTAGTATAGTTTTCGTTCTGGGTGGAATAGATATAATTGTATTTTTTGTTCCTGTTTCATTTTATTTAAGAATTTAAGAATCGATTTACATATATAAGGGCCCAGTATGAGAAAAATGTGAAGAGTAAAATCTACTAAAGAATGACCTCGTTACGTTTAAAGTTCTGATTACAAAATCGTTACGTAGACAAAAGTTTCCTAATAAGAGACTTGCTTTGCAATTTGGTCGTATTATTTTTTGTTTTTATGAATATTTACTTCGTTAACTCGCGATGTTTGATAGAGTTATGTATTATATTAATGTTTAATACATAATAAACTGTGTTTAAGGACAAACAGTGTTAAAATATCGTAGCAACGAGATAGCTCCCGTGATGAATAGAGATGTATAGACCGACGATCGGAGGTTAGCTTGTATTACGTCACAGCAGATTAATGCTCGAGCTAATAGCTTTTGGGGCAGAATTTCATCAAGTTCATAGTAACCACGAAACAGATATTTTGTCGGTGCTGGCTTTGTTCACGAGTTTGAGGGGATTCGTGAATATAGACAAGTACATGCTGTTTCACACGGCGTGGTTTTTAGTTCCTCAACTGGGTACTGGTAGGCGCTTTTTATGCCTTACTATAGGGCGAAAAGAATTAAAAAATCTAATATGATGATATAGAAAAAGAGAAAAAATTTCCTCCTCAACTAGTCACAAATCTTTAGTCTTTTCTCCTCTATGCAATATTTCCGACAGATAAAAAGAGAAATAAATATAATTATCTAAATATCATTTTTAAGTTAAATGTTTTTGGAACCTCATAGAGTAGAGCTAATACACAATAAACCGTTTAAGGAAAAACAGTGTTAAAATATTGTAGCAACGAGATAGCAGTCGGGATGAATAGAGAAGTATAGACCGACGATCGGAGGTTAGCTTGTATTACGTCACAGCAGATTAATGCTCGAGCTAATAGCTTTTGGGGCAGAATTTCATCAAGTTCATAGTAACCACGAAACAGATATTTTGTCGGTGCTGGCTTTGTTCACGAGTTTGAGGGGATTCGTGTACAATGTTCATAGACGAATATGAACATGTATACTATTTCAGTCGGTGATTTTTGCTCTACTGGGTACTGGTAGGCGCTTTGTATGCCTTACTATGGGGCGAAAAATATTAAAAAATATTATGATTATTTAGAAGAAGAAGAAACCTTTCCTCTTTAAATCTTTAGTCTTTTCTCCTCTATGCAAATTTCTAACAGACAAAAAAGAGAAATAAATATACCTATCTAAATAACATTTTTAAGTTAAATGTTTTTTTTTTGGAACCTCACAGAGTATCGGTAATATATAATAAAACATTTAAGGAAACACAGTGTTATAAATATCGTAGAAGCTAGATAGCTCCCGTGATGAATAGAGGTGTATGGATCGACGGTCGGAGGTTAGCTTGTATATTACGTCACAGCAGATTAATGCCTCGGGCTAATAGCTTTTGGGAGAATTTCATCAAGTTCGTAGTAACCACGAAACAGATATTTCGTCGGTGCTAGCTTTGTTCACGAGTTTGAGGGGTTTCGTGTACATTGACAAGTACATACAGTTTCACACGGGGTGATTGTTAGTTCCTCTAGTTTACTTTTTATGCCTTATTATAAGGGCAAATATATTGAAAACTAAAATAACGTCGCGTTAACAAAAATCGATTGTCCTGTGGGAATAAGTTATTTTCATATTTATCAGCTAACCTACAAAATTTTATGAAAATTGCTCTAGCCGTTTACACGTGAAGAAGTTACAAACATACTCACTCACAAACTTTCGCCTTTATAATAATAATATGATTTAAATGATACGATGACACTATACTATACAATACGATACCATACGATAATAACAAAAGAACGTAAGAATATAACTTTCCTCCTCAAAAAAATCTTTCCTTCTAAATTTAGATCTGCTTTTAGTCATATAAAAATACAAATATCTACCTAATACACTCCCCGTTCCAAGAAATTATTGGACTACTCGCAAATGTTATTTTTCTTTTACGTACAAAAGAACCTATTCTTGAAAATAAATGTATGAGGACTGCCAAATGAATGTCTCATTTTATTAAAGTTTAATGTTTCTATGCTGTTCTAGAAATATATTTAGACTCAAAAACCAACTTTAATATAGTTATTTTAAATGTGTATAAGTATTTACGAACGGTTAACTTCAATATATTGAAAGAAAATACACTAGAGGCCAGATACTCATGTGGGAGGTCGTAAGTTTATTGACAGATTTACGTAACGCTAAGTATTTCTTAGCGTTAACTAAAATAAATTTTAACGGCTATTAATACTTTTAATATTAGTCATCAAGATAATAATAACAACACTTAACGTTGAATTAAACTGTCCTTTGTATGCACTGTAATTTGAAACATAATCAAGATGACATTTTAATCAATTAACGCTCAGCTGAGATTTAACGCATCACGCGTAATGATCTAACTAGAAGCATAATGATTTATTAAGTAATTATTTTCATTAATAAACCATTATGGTCTCATTGCTAGGTACGTTTTGACTCAGGAAAGGATAAAGGTCAGGGTTTACTTTGCTGACAAAGTAGTGTATAGTAGATCTTAGTACAGAAAAAAAAAATTACTAAATTCGCTCAAAGGTTACGACCTCTGAGAGAACTTGCTTATATTTTCTGTCGTGTGTGCTGATAGGTCAGTTCTTAAGAACAGAATACTTAAAGTACACACTGTCCTAGTGAAATGTAAAACAGTACGTTTATGATTCTTAAAACAAATTGATTTCTAGAGTGTTTTATTAACTCTTTATTTCGTGTTTCAATGTGGTGATACTCTTATTCTTAAAAGACCATCACAAAATCACTATTTGACGTGGTAATAGCAATCAAAAAATGTTGATTGATTTAATTAATTTTGTGTGCTATCTTGCATATCACGAAATATACAAGTGTTAAAGCCATATTCAGATGTTTCTGCTCGATCTAATTGTAAACACAGTATCGAAGTACACAGGCCTATGGGACATCTCACAAAGGGGATTATGGGTTAGCAAATAAATAGTACCAGCGCCATTTCGCGGAAAGGAAAATAATGGAGCAAAGAAAATACGGCCTTTTTTTGTTCTCGAAGGGGAATAAAGGGGACGTCGGGATCTCCAAAGGAACGCAACCGAAATCCTCTGGGCGCGTTGCACCATCGGGCTCCTCACAGATAGGCGCCTGGGTCCAACGCCCTGTCTAGTCTTTACGACGATATGCGACCACACATACCGCCGTTTTTCCCGCGATCGCCTGACCGAACGGTTCGAGCTCCCACTCTAGCCGCCCGCAACCTCGGAAGCCCCTTTTAGTCGCCACTTACGACAGGCAGGGGACGCCGTTGCCCTATTCTGATCCCGAAACTACAGGGACGGAAGATATAGGCCTAGACACTTTATTTTTGGTTGCGATAAAGGAAATTGTGATTTCTATAGATCTTTAATAGCCTTATCATTATCATCAATAGACACAAACGTATATGCCTATGATTATTGTATTATCAATGAATTTCTAACAAAAACATCAAGTAAGTTTCCTTTTTTCAAACCATCGAGAAGATTTAAGTTTAATATTTGCGAGTGTATTTAAAATATGCGTCAGATTTTGCGAAACAAAGATATGACTCGTTCACCTTGCCAACAACACGAAAAAAACAAATTATGCGGATAAATTACACCATGATTCCAAATAAGTGTTGCGGATCTGATTAAATTTAATAAATTTGATCAAATTATACCCTTGCTGCTACATAAGACATTCATTAGTAAAAATGATATGATATATATGTAGGTTGGTATTTCGTACGCAATAGGATGAAAGATACAAATAATTCAATTATTATCTTCTCATGGATCTGAGTTATGCGTAATAATACAACTTAGACATGGCGGAGCGATTTACAGCAATCTTTAGGCAGACGTCAGGTAGCATTACCATCCAATTGTTGATTATAAATGTCCAGTGGTGGCAGCAAGCAATTCCTAGTAGGCTGATTGCAGTATTTTTTAGCTATTGCATAGCTTTAATCGCGGGCTTTGAGCCGAAATAGAATCTAGAAGTTCCGTTACAAAAAAAACCTAACACCCTCCACTCCGCCTACCATGTAGCGCGGCCGGGCGTTCGCTTGACGTGAATGTATATGGTACGACAGTACGAAGCTCGCACGGATCGAGACGAGCTGCTCGGAAATCGGATGAATATGTAAGCAGCTGTTTGTGAGAAAATATATAGTATCAAAGAAAAAAACTTGAATTAATATCTAAGAAAAAAATACTACATAAGTAAATAAATAAATACTCATAACAACATAACTCGATAAAAAATGCTATGCATTAGCTTTACCGTGGCAGTCCCCGAGTGCCGCACGTTTTTTTTATATACAAGATTAAAGCATCAGATGAGCAGTTCATCTGATGGTAAATATTCACTGACTGGCATCCATGGACATTTGTATGCAAATAGATTTTAAAAGAAGAACGATTTTATATGAAATCAATTGTTGATGCCTAGCTTTACCGCGGTCTAATAACTCTAAGAACATGTCATTGAAATGTTATAACTTAAAACAACTGTTACTTGTAACTCCTCAGTCGAATTCATGTTCTATCACCTTGGGTAAATAAGCTGCACGCTTGTTTGTTACTTCTTTATTATAAACTAGCTGATCCGGCGAACTTCGTTCCGTCTAAAAGTTAAAAAATCTAAAATTATCAGTGTTCCTCCACTATATAATGCATTTATTATACACAAAAACCTTCCTTCTAAATCACTCTATCTATCAAAAAAACTGCATCAAAATCCGTAGCGTAGTTTTAAAGATCTAAGCATACATAGGGACAGACAGCGCGAAGCGACTTTGTTTTATGCTATGTAGTGAAGTAACATTTTTATCTATTCTAACGATGACTTTATTCCTTTAAGAAATTTCAGGTTACAGTATTATTTTGTGGCACAAAGATTTGCTACCAACGTTGGCAATAACGCGGTTGAAGTAACTCTTAACCCGTGAATTTCCATAAAGCCCACTCAATTTTTTCCCTACTCGAGTAGCTC